>CM035785.1:27893801-28086301 GCA_020466265.1 Siphamia tubifer | reverse complement strand
ATGTTAAAGACGATAAAATACTGTTTAATAAGGAATATTCCTATGAATTACTATCATCACACATCCATTGTGTGTGTGTCCGCATAGACATATCATGCTATAACTCAATGAATACTTGAGATATCACCAAGAAATTACATGGGCGTATACATATCGCTAATGTGCATCAGATGCAATGATCCATTTGAGTAAAGGTCAAAGGTCAATGTCACAATTAACTAAAAAGTCAAAATCACATTCTCAGTTATAACTCAAGAACGAAGGGTCACAGAACTTTCAGATTGGTACCAAACGATGAGGAATGAAGATTTCTACAATTGTCATATATGGGGTTATCACCTACGACCAATAGTTTTTGAGATCTCTGGAGGTCAACGGTGACATGTGGCCAAAAATGAACTTGTGTAACAGTGTTTGTCTGTGTCAAACATAGACTGTGATGGAAATTGACCTTGACTGGCTCCTTAAATGTCACTCATCACCATGAACCATAAACATTAAGCTTATGATTATTGGGCCACTGAAATATTAAAATCACAGGTGGCGTCTTCAAATGGAGGACCAGCGATGGGTAACTAATAATTGATTTTTGATGGTTTGACCAACAAGGACATCGAAAACAAATAAGGATGGATTTAGTAACTCTGAAACAGTGAATAATGATAGAAAGTTGATATGAAAAGGAACAATGACAAGAAATACAGAAAAATAATTTGGATTCATGTCAAATATAGTTAGGGAGATCAATCATTTCTGGGATTGTCTTATTTTACAATTTATGAACATTCCGGCAAGACTATTTTTCACAAACAGTTTCAAGCAAGAGGTGAGATTAGACATTCTCTGAATACTGGTTACACTATTAGTAGTATTTGGAAATGCATAATTTAGTCAAAGCAGGGTGATGCATAAATCTGCTGTTTTGTCTGTGCAGCTGTTAATTTATTTAGACCCACGGAAACAAATTTGTGTGAAACTGAAGTACTTTCTAAACAGATTGGCCTTTTCGCCTAAATGGGAGTGGTGTCATGGGTACCCCCAAAGCCATGCCTTTGGAAAATGGGTCCCAGAGTTGGAAGATCTGGAGACGGTATCATTTCCGCACCCATCTGGACGAGTAAAATGTGTGTGTGTTCACACCCATGTCATGACCACATGACCTGAATAAACAGCAGCCTTGTACCTGTATCATTCATTCTGGTCACAGACAGTAACGATAGTGAACAACAGTAATGATAGTGAACAACGGTAACAGTGGTGAATGCATTGCAGTGTTATCGTCGTCGTGTGTGTGGCATTGGTAGAAATAGGATGTGCGCACTACTTCTATTGTTCTCTTGTATCGGGTGGGACTGGCTTACATCGCTCATAGGGGTGTGGCTCATAGCGCTCATAGGGGTGTGGCTTACAGCGCTCATAGGGGTGTGGCTTACAGCGCTCATACAGTGTTTCGGCCCCATGCTAACGCAGATTTTTACTGAAACATTTCCATTTTTACGTAACGTCTTTTTGACAAGGTTTCAAAACTAAACCTGTAACAAGCTCTTCTGGACGTAGCCTGAGTGCTGAACTTGGTGAGAAGCCATCTGAATCACAAAACTTACTCATGAAATGTTTGATTCTGCTCACCATTGAATCCTAGGGGATATGATGTGGGATTTTTGTGCAGAAAAAAATAAAATCCTGTATAAATACTGTATTTAGTAAGAAATATTCCACTGACTTTGTCTATGTTGTTGGTAAATTGACTTTGATGACTATATGCCTGTGGCTCCAAAAGCCCAGAAAGGCCAAAGTGCTCCAGTAGGGGAAGGCGTACTCATCAGCAGAAGCACATGGCTAATTTATTGATTTGTCCTTTGTTCAGAAAACAGTTGTCTGCTGTCAGCAGTGACCACAGACAGGAAGTAACAAGCATCCTTAATGACATTTTAATCACAAGGGGCAAAGTGTAAATGCAATGGACCATGGGATTGGAGCCAAATGTTTGTTGTTCCAGCAGGTAGCTGCTCTTTGTCATTTCTATCTGACAGTTGTGGAGTCAACTCTGCATCAGCCACATGTTACTCCACGGGAACTTTAAAGGCAGGTGTAAAGGGATCCAAATACTGAGCATTTCACCCCTTTATTACCTCCGTGAAGGAGGTTATGTTGTACCTCACGTTTGTTTTTCTGTCTGCCTGTTTGTTTGTTTGTTAGCAACTTAACTCAAAAAGTGATGGACGGATTTTGATGAAACTTTCAGAGATAGTAGATAATGTGTCAAGGAAGAAACCATTACATTTTGACCTATGAAAGTCAAAGGTCAAGGTCATTTCAACATCTAAAACACATAAGTGGTGATAATCTCAGAATCCAGACCAGATAGAATCAGGTGTTTTTTTTTATTCACTTCATCTTATCTTCAGACATCAGATGAGATAACACTGATGGGCTCCATGATGTCACGTTTTGACGTAATGTGACGTCAAGCCAATGGTATATTTGAAAAATGTATTACCTTTACCTTAAAGCAGGGTTATTGACATATTTTGTTAAATCCGACAATATCTTGTTCTTCATATTTAACATTAGTTCTAACATGTGAAATTTGGTCATTGTACGACATTGTATAACATCACAGTGACGTCATACGTGGTCAAATATTAAATTGGACATATCTCAAAAATGGGACAGAGGTTTCTTGGAATCTTTTTCTAACCCTCTAAGGGATTTCTAATGAAAGATAAAATAAATCATTAGCGAACATGGAACACTAGTTTACAAATAAGTTATGAACATTCAAATCCAAATCTTGGCAGACCTGTGCTGCTTCGCGGAGGTCTGCGCTCTCAGAGTGATATAGTTTTTCATTACAATCCTGTTTTAATGATTGATAGATACTTTATTGATCCCGTACAGGACATGACTTAGTTTCTACAGCAGTAGAGCTGCAGTAACGGTTTTCCCACCATCTGCACCAAACAAGAATTCCCTGGAATACAGAAACAGATGGATAATGGAGACACAACACCTGGAAAACCCTGATGGGATTTTTTTTAAGTGATTCTGTGTCAGAAAAACATAGAGAAGAATTAAGTGCATTCTGTAAGTAGTGCAACAGTCATTGAAAGAGTTTGTGTGTAAAATGTAAACACAGGATCTCCTTATCAGTTCGTCTCCTGTGGGAAACTACAGGTGGAGAAAAAAATTTGGCCAAAGAGTCTGCTGAAATTCATTTGCACAAAATGTCTAAATTGCATTTAGCCATTTAAGTCGTTAAGTCTGACATAAGGATACGTGCGGCAGTTGGGGGTGGGGGGGTGGGGGGGTGGGGGTCTGTATCCATTTCCAATCAGTCACCTGGAATTCATTGAGTGTGTTTTATGAATGTCAGTGTTTGGAAGCAGTGGCCAGGCCATTAGCTAAGCCTGCGGTAACTTAAATTGGAAAATTATTCGTCATTGCTTTAATTGTTTCTTGAAGAGTTTGTTCAATTATAGACGGTCATTACTACATTTAGCCTGAGCACTGATGAAGTCATGCTGCTTCAGCCAAATCCCTGCTTTGTGAGTGATGTTTGGATCTGGACTTCTTTATCAGAACCACTTTATTATGGGTGCTTTTGAAAACTAGTATTCAGAAAATGCATAACCTTGCCCCTATTTTGTGTCAATCTCAAGTTTCTATGACAACCCGTTCTTGAATTAGAGCCAATAATGTGATTTTGACCTTTCTGCTAAAAGCAACCATGACCTTTTGCAATATTGATAATTTAGTTATATGTATATATGCTTTATTGCGTGTAATATTATGATAATATATTCAGTATTGATTAACTTATAGCATGATACGTCTGTGTTTGACACAGTGTTGTGCAAGTTAATTTTGCGACATGTCACCTTTGACCTCCAGAGATCTAAAACACTATTGATCGTAGGTGATAACACCAATTATGAGAATGTTGAAATCTTGATTCTGCATCGTGTGGTACCAACCTGAAAGTTCTGTGACCCTCTGTTCATGAGTTATAACCCATAATGTGATTTTGACCTTTTAGTTAATTGTCACCTTGACCTTTGACCTTTTCTCAAATTAATCTCGCCCAACATTGGTTGTGTGAGATTAAGAATAACATTTTTTTTTTAAATCAGAACCAGTGTCTTATGAGTGCTTTTGGAAAAAAAAACACATTGGTTGTCGCCCCCCGACACCCTCACACACACACACACACACACACACACACACACACACACACACACTGGCTTCACCCTTTTGACTGACAAGTACATGAACATTCACTCTTACCGGTCAGTTTTCATCCTGTCTAACTTCTATAGCCTAGCAGCGCTATCCCTATTCATTCCATGTATGGGTCTAGTGGTGCTTCATTGTCAGGGAATGTGGGACTAAAAGGTTGTCTTTCAAATCCCTCTGTATGCAATAGGACGGTACTACAACCAATTAGTGCAATCTTTAGGATGACGTAGTTAGAGCGGCGGAAAGTTCACGGAGGAGTCTGGAGAAAGTAAGGAATGATTAAACAAAATGGTGGATTATGGAGCTTTCACAACTCTTGTCGCTTCTCTAAGAAGAATTTAAAGATTGCTGATGTTTTCTCACATTCTTCACTCATCTTTGATAAAGGAAATCTCCACCTGTTGTTCTTCTTCTATGGTTGTTTGTGCTTGTTTCGCTCCCAATCGTTGCAGCGTCACTTTGCTACTCCCGCCCTCTGACTCTATACTTCATCGTGATTGGTCGGCCAATTTCAGGGAAATCTATTAAAAGTTACATTGAGTGTAACTAGACTACTACGGTAGCACATTAGATTTGCTGCGGCTCGGGGGGCTAGCGTGGCTAAGCTATAACTTCTACCAGTGATGCACGGAGTAGCACGGTTGGGTTGAGATAAACATAACCTGGTAAATACACTTTATTAACTGATTTTGCGTGAGGGTGATGTACACCCTCAGTATCCTACAGTATGGAGGGAGCAAGAGAGAAAATAAAGTTGGGAGAGTGGAAGTTCCAGAAACATCCAAACAAAAAGGTAAGGTTTGGGACACAGTGGCTGAGATTTTTAAAGACGATGAGCAGCTCCCAGTGTTTTTGTTTCTGTGGAAACGGGTTCAAATGTCTCTTTGGGTTGTCGACCCCTGGTTTAGATGCTGCGAATGACAATGAATGATGAAGCAGTACAAAAATATTTTCTCAACATATTAAGTCACAAGCAATGACATGGAATTTTAACACGGAAATAAATGCAGGTATGTGAGTAAGGTCATGTGATGTTCATAAAGATTATTGACTACTTTTTAAAAATGTGGGTCCAGAAGCGGGTCGGGTCCGTCCTTTTCAAATATATTTATTGTGGTCTGAGTTGTGGGCGGGCTAGTTAAAAAAGCAGTTGGTTGGGGGTCATTCATACATCGACCTGCGTAAACACTGCTGCCGAAAATCAGGAACTTGTCAAGAAGTGCACATTTTTCATGAATTCCCTCCAGACTACATGAACATTCACTATTACAAAGCAGTTTTTACCCTTATTGTCTAACTTCTACAGTGTATGTTTGAAAGTGTTGCACCTGACACACAGTTTGGTAATGGTTTGGTGATCTAGTAAAAGTGTGGAGTTGTGCTGAGTGAGATGTGAATGGAGGAGGAGGAGGAGGAGGAGGAGGAGGAAGAATGCCTGGCCTAGTTTAAGTTAACAATATCACAGAATTTCACACTTGGTTGTGAGCGAGCCAAAGCATGCACCGCCTTAAACACAAGAGTCCCAGGATTCCAAACAGGGCTTCATCTGGAAAAGAATGTCTTTCCTTCCACACACTGGTGTACTTACCAGAAAGCAGTTGGCCTACGGATACTTGTACATCCTACACACATAATTTAGAACAGTTCGGAGGGTTTTAGAAAGAATAAAAGACAAATGATGTTTTAGAATAACAGCAGTTGTGTATAAATTCCTAAATGTTTGTGATAATGACATTTGACTCATTGGTTCTAAACACTGGTACCGATGATGAAATCTGTTCTAAACACTGGTACCGATGATGAAATCTGCTCTGAATGCTGGTACGGACGATGAAATCCACTGGTACTGATCTGCTCATGTCTGGAATCAACCACCAGCTGCTTTACTGGCTCATACCAACTCGTCTCACTTTCCCACCTCCCACTGACTTAAGGTTTTCCTGCCTCCCCCTCAGTCACTCTCCTGCCTCCCCACCAGTCACTCTCTTGCCCCCCCCACCCCCCCCAGTCACTCTCCGGCCTCCCACCAAGTCACTCTCCTGCCTCCCCCTCAGTCACTCTACTGCCAATAACATTAGGAACTATTTCTGTTCAAGGCTCGTTTTTTTTTTGTGGCTGATTGGTTTAGAAACGTTTTCTTGTGACTTGAAGGACAGGTAGTGTTTGTTGGTTTTTGTCGTGATTAATTAATAGGTAATTAATGGGTATGTAATGTGTAATTCCGCCGGAAGTAATTTTCCATTTGTGATTGATCCACTTGTGGTCATTTCCATGGTCATGTGACTCCCAGTCTGCTTTAAAAACACCAAATTTTTTGTCACACAGTCTGGAGTAGCAGTAACCAGTGTGGTTGTCATGGTGACGAGGATGAAACTCTCACTGCTTACTATTTAGTAGGCATTTTCAATCAGCTTGTTCATTTGGTGTGCCCCCCCACAGTGATGATAACAGTCATGTGTTTAGTTGATCTGTTTGTGTTCAGAGATTCCAACAGTTTAGTTTCTATAGTTTTCTGCAGTGACTTGAAGTTGGGTTTATGTTTAGCTTTTGAAATTAATACTATCTATTTGTGAATTTAAGTGTCTTCTTTATTAGCAGTGCAGAAGTGTTTGTCACAGGATCTGTCCCAGCTGCTTTGGTTAAAAATACTTAAAGACAAACCAAAGTGTTGTTAGTGTTTGCTCATCGTATAAAAATGGCAGATGAACGTCCGCCTCCTTTTACTTTCAGGTAATTTAATATTAATTAGTGTTTGATGTTTATGTTGGTCAGTTTGCTTTTAATATATTTAAAGGTTGTAGCCTATTGGATTTATCTATTCATTTATCTTTGTTTTTTCAAATGTATTTTATTAAATGCCAGTATGTGTTATTGCTTCCCTGCTTTAATGCTTTTAATGTTTTATGTAGAGCACTTTGAATTGTCTTCTATATGAAATATGTTATCTGAGTGAACCTTAAAACCCTGTATGCTCCTGCGGGCTGACACATGGGACAGTTAAAATAACCCTAGAACATCAGTGTATTGTTATAATATTTGTCAAGGATTATCTAAGTCTTATTGTGATAGTAAAATATTCCAATAATCTGAAGCTCTTTTCCTTTATCAGATGAGTCCTGGGCCTTTTGTCTTTTCAGGGTTTGGATCAGAGTGAGCCATCATGTTGAGCTGGATCTGCTCTGGTCTGTGTTTCAGGTTACAGCTGAGCTCTTCAGCTATTACTGGACTGCATCTCTGGCACAAATCCCTGCTGCCATGGTTGCTACCTCCAGACTCATGCCTCTTAGTCACCAGGGTAGAAATGAAACCTAATCAGGTGTCTGCTGCTCTCAGTCCTGCCAACACAACTGGCTGTTGCTTCCACTACCATCTCCTGTCAACCTCCTTACTCTATGGCATCCTTTAATTTTCATATTTCTCTTGGCTTCTCTATTTATTATTATTATTATTATTATTATTATTATTATTATTATTATTATTGAAATTTCTGGCCCATGAGTCAAACTTTTTGACTCATGGGCCAGAAAAGGTTCTAATATTTGACAGAAGATGAGCAGATGGTTGGAGTGTTTTGGAAGGGAAAAAAATAACATAGGATTTGTCATTGCTTTTTATTCATTAACACTGCTCTGGTACAGTACTATTGAATATAACATCAACATTTTATTTCAGTCACTGGTTATATCTTCATATATCGGTTCTACAGGACGAGTCACTGTCCTGTGTGGAAAACAGATTTTTTTCAAACGTTTTTGCTCTTCAAACACCAGACACCTGCTGTCTTCACCATACATTCTTTTAAAAACTGGCCTTCAGACAGAGGCTTGCTGGGTTTTGCTAATTGGAACGACAACATAAAACTTGCCTTGGCTCTTGACTATTGAATGGCAGTGTGACGGTGAAGTTTTTTTTGTAAATTAGCTACTAAAATCTGAGCACTAGCTTCCCGTTCTTTCGAGACTGCTTGCTAGCATAGTTTGCCTTGCTAGCATAGTTGGTGTGCTTTGTGACAAAGTGACGGCTGATGTTATAGTCTGTGAAAACCACCACAGTCTAATTGGTATAGCAGGCACTACAGAAGACATTTATACAAAAATAAATAAAACCGCCAAATGGCAGCAGCCATCCTGAATAGTATTAATAGTAGTTTATTCAGCCATAACATCAAACACTTTAGCCGACACAACATTTGGATTTCACGCAAAAAAGACAAAAATAAGTGAATGAAAAGGTAGAAGCAGACTGCTTATAAAAGCGGATCCTATAGTTTAACTTTTTAGACTAACAACCTCCAGAAAAGCGGAGAAACGGATAATTATTTGCATTTAAGTTCCAAATATAGCTTTACAAACCATTTTTTAAAGATAAAAAATACATGTTTTTAAGTTTGTGTTGACATCATTCCAAAATGTAACTATTCATACCTTTTTTTAGCTTTTTGTACAGTACATTTACAAACACCTGTAAGATTATACGGAATGTCCTGAGTTGAAAAGAACCTCTGTATGATCAGTTTTATTATAAAATAATGCAAATTATGCTCAAAGCAAAATCAAAAATGGTCCCTGACCCAGTACAATTTCATCATATAAGAGTTTAGGAAAAGTGTCTCTGTGTGAGCAAAATAATTAGCCTTATTGATAATACATAAAGTATGTAGTTTTATTATTGAATTTCTGGTGGTTTTGAATGTGGATTCTCACAGTTCCACAGAGTAAAGTCATATAGGGAACAATCAGTCAGTAGTAGATTAAATGTAAAATAAGTAAATTTGGCCACATGTCACCTTTGACCTCCAGAGATCTCAGAAACTATTGGTTGTAGGTGATAACACTAATTATGAGAATTGTAGAAAGCTTCATTCCACATCATTTGGTACCAATCTGAAAGTTCTGTGACCCTCCGTTATTGAGTTATAACCCATAATGTGATTTTTGAGCTTTTAGTTAATTGTGACCTTGACCTTTGACCTTCACGCAAAGGGATCATTGCATCTGATGCACATTAGCTATATGTATATGTCCATGTAATTTCATGGTGATATCTCAAGTATTCATTGAGTTATAGTATGATATGTGTCTGTGGAAACACACACACAAGGTGATTACAATAATCTTGTCCAACCAATGTTGTGCGAATGAAGAGAGGTACACCAAGGAGGTACTAAATTAGAGTTTGTTTGTCTGTCAGCAGGATTACGTAAAAACTTCTGAATGGATTTGGATAAAACTTTCAGAATCTGTTCAGTGTGTCACAAGCAACAAATGACTAAATTTTGGTGGTGATCTGGAAGAGATCCTTTATTCTGGATCACTTTGAAATGTATTCTCCATTTACTGCAATGTAAAAATTCAAAGTGACCCAGAATCCAGGATCTCTTCCGGGTCACCACCAAAATGTAATCAATTGTTCCTTGTGACACTCCCAACACATCCTGAACATTTTATCCAAATCTGTTAAGAACATTTTGCGTAATCCTGCCGACAGACAGACATACAAGCAGACTCAAATGTAATATCTCCTTGGCGGAGGTAACAAATCCAGTGTGAGATTTTTCCACTGAAGACAAAGTGATATTTGTGTGGTGCTGGGACAGTCCTGCAGCCCCACCCTCTTCTCATGTAAAAGATGAAAGCACATATAACTGTGTCTTTGAACGCCTCGTAACATTTGGCTGTGACTATATCAGTTCCTAAAGTCCCGAACAAATGCTGCTCTCATTACTCAACATGTTTCTTGTTTGTTGACAAATTTCAGCATTTGTATCACTCGTCAAAAATTATTTTTGTCCTCGTGACGTGGTAGTTTGTGAAAGTAATCCCCTGTCGGAATTCCCCAGGAAGTGAGTGTGGAGCAGCTCAAAGCTTTGGTGAACATTCTGGTGGTGTGGGGGTGAGGTGGGGGGTGCAATCGTATCCCAGCCCCTCACTCCTCCTCAGCCTTCCTGTAGCCTGGGGCATCTATTCTGGGTTTTCCCATAAGGATAAATTCTTCCTACAAATGTTTGGCTGCTAACTTCCACTGTATAAGGCCAGTGTGACGGCTGAGCTCCCACAATTTGTCCCAGAATAGAAGAGACAAGACTCTGAAATCAAATGAGGAAATGAATACAAATGAAGCGCCTGTGTCATTTAGTGTGGAGGGATCACTGTGCTCTCTGATGAGTTTCTTCCACTGCCATACGCAAGCGCTTTATCTGCTGTGTTGGATGTTGGGACAATTGCATTTTTGAAATGTAATCAGAAAGAGATAACAATAGAATGGGGACTTGATTGACAATTTAGCATTTGTTCTGATTTTAAAACATGAAAATGTACTCTTGGAAATCAATAATTGCATGAAAAGTACTATTCAAAGAAATATAAAAAAATATAAACACATCAAAGCATAATTGTGAGAGCAATATGACAGTTTGAGCAATAAAAGTACTGTATTTTCTGCACTATAAGGCGCATTGGGCTATAAGACGCATTAAAGTCTAAATCATGAGGTAAAAAGTCAGATTTATGAGATAAAAAGTCAAATTTATGAGATGAAAAGTCAAAATTATGAGCTAAAAAGGCAACGTTACGAGATTAAAAAGTAAAAATCACCCAGTCACTAAGCACAATAATCCATATATATGGCGCACTGTTGTTTTTGAAGGAGTTCAAGTGCTTTCAAGTGCACCTTATAGTCCAGAAAATACAGTACTAAATACAATATTAATACACCTGGTATAAGTTATGTTTTGGGGAAATAGTGTATGAGATGTGTCCTGTCCTTAGCCAGATGCATGCTGGGTATGTCTAGTTTTATATCCATTAATAGAGCACAGTTGAGTATTAAGTTAAGTATTAAGTTGATGCTTTTGTATTAGGGTGCAAAGTGCATGTTGACAAATGTGTAACCACCTCACATAGTGACATTTGACCACAAGCAGGTGAAAATGTTGCATGATGATCCCCATGATGAACCATAGTGTATGTGACACCACTGGAACATGATCATCTCTGTGTTCACCTACAACAAAGAGCACATTTCATGACTTGGCTGATGTCGGGTTAGGGTTGGTTTCTGCACATGCTTTTGTCTCTCACTTGGCAGTTTAAACAATCTGACACTGCAAATGTCTGCAGATGGATGGCACCACAAATAGCACTTTAAGTGGCTGTTAATGTACGACTGTTACCAGAGGTGGTCAAAGTACTCACATTCTGTACTTAAGTTGAAGTACAGCTACGGGTATGAAAAAATACTAGTAAAAGTACAATTTCTCAATTGTAATAAAGTACAAGAGTAAAAAGTAAAATAGTGTTTTTTTTTTTTTGCCATGAACGCAATAATACTCATTTAACTAGGAAAAATTAGAAAAGCTTCAAAAGTATCTAAAATAAGTCCTTTAAAAAATGAGTTACTGTGTAGATAATATGTTTGATAGGGTCACTGTACTCAGTTTTGTGGGTATGGGCAGGGAATTTAGAAAAAAAGTCACAATTGAAATAAAAAGCCAACATGATATTTAAAAATAATAAAATAAAAAATAAATAAATAAATATAAATATATATATATATATATATATATATATATATATATATATATATATATATATATATATATATATATATATATATATATATATATATATATATATGAGAAATAAAAAATGCATAATTTTAAGAGAAAAGGTAAAATATGTGAGTTAAAATTGTGAAATAAAAAGTCAAAATTACGAGAGAAAAAGCCTAAATTCTGAGACAGTCAAAATTATCAGATAATAATCATATAATTAATATATATAAAGTCACAGTTCTTCTCCTCCACTGATTTTCCTTCTCAAGTGACTTATTTTTCATACTGTCACATCTGTTTAGTTTGAGAAAGTAATGAGTTTATTCTGACAATGTAAAGAATATAAAGTACAGATATTTCTACAAATGTAAAGAATATAAAGTACAGATATTTCTATAAATGTAGAGTATAAAGTACAGATATTGATGGAAAAATGTCGGGAGTAAAAGTAAAACGTTGCCAGAAAAATACTCCAGTAAAGTACAGATGCCTAAAAAAATATACTTAAGTACAGTAACAAAGTACTTTTACTTAGTTACTGTCCACCTCTGACTGTTACACAATCATACTGTCAGTGCTCTCTGCCCTTGGCCCAAACCTTTCTGTCTGGACCCCCCACCCCCACCCCCACCCCCCAAGCCCCTGCAGGTCTGTGATGTTGCGTGTGGAGGCTCTGAATAGAACTATATAAGGTAAACCATTCTTTGTTTATTAGTGAGGGGAGTGCACATGGGAGAGCTGCCAGGCCACTCAGAGTAGAAAATGGGGACAGAATGAAGAAGTCCAAACACTACTGAAACAGTGTACACTGCTATGTGGAGCTGTAAACACGGCTCCTTTTATTTTTTTAAAGGTAGTAATAGGAGTGTTGGCTGCTGGCGAACATGAACTTATGGGAAGCTCAGTGTTCATCAAGTGGCTGAAAATAGCTTTTTATTCGCGCATCATTCTTGTACTGTACTTACTATGGTTGTATTATTAACAGCCCTGGAAAGACATTAGCTGGCAGTCACTGTTTGGTCAAAGGTCAAAGGTCATCCACTTGCCGCAGGCTGTGCTGTTTAAAGCTCGCCCGATGTATTACTGTTTCACCATGAAAACACTTGAAAGCAATGAAGGAAGTTTAGAAAAAAAACCCATAAGCAATCCACTTGGTAGAGAGGGTTGGTTCATTGGTTGTGGAGAAATGGAGGCAGGTGCCAGGTGTTTTTAAAGGTAGGGTAGGAGATGTTGGAAAACGGTTCCTGCAGCTTTATTTTGAAAGTATACACACCCATGCCTCTTCGTCAGCTCACCCCTTGCAACCATGCCTTCAAAAATACATGAACGCTCTGCTGTCTGGAGCGATCGCTGAGGTTCATGAGCATTCACCACAACTCAACATCAATTATCATCCCAAATAACAAAATAATAATTTGGAATTTGCGTCACATGAAGCTTGGCTAACAAAAGGTTTAGAAGCATGAAATAAACACCATGGGAAAACTGGAACATTCTGTTTGGTCAATATCTGACACTTTCTCACTGACGGGGTGAATACCATACCCATAAACCATTAGTACTGTAGTTCTACTTAAGAACAGAATGTGACCACCTGTGGTTTTTCATATATAAGGCACATTAAGCAAAGTCAAAATTATGAGATAAAAAGTTGAAATTTCTGAGATTAAAAGTCAAAATTCCCAGTCACTATGCACAACCAGAATTAATCCATATATAAGGCGCACTGTGGTTTTTGGAGAAAATTGAAGCCTTTTTAGTGAAAAAAAATATGGTAATCATAACATTATCGTCTTACCTATGCAGTAGCCTCTTTTCCTTTTTCAGTTGACACCAGCGCTGGAAAGTTGTAGTGATTCCCACCGTTGTCCTGTTCCGTTCTTCGCTCAGCTTCCTCATGGTCGTAGCTTTTTCAAACACAGTTTTTACTTTGGTTTTGCTGCCTGTTGTTGTCTTTTGTACCATAGCTGTTTATGTGAACACAAAGAAGTGGGAAGGAGGGGTGGACTGATATTTGATGGATGTGTCAGAAAATCAATCATCAGTACAATGATTGGCCGGAGTTTTCCTCTGCTTCCACCCTCTAGACTGGACTAAAACATTTAGTTTCTTTTGCAAACATTCTATTTCAGTGCATGATATGGGATTGTGAAGAGGTTTTCAAGAAAATTTCCAAAAAAGATCTCCCACCCCACCTTGGAGAGCATGCTTCTTCAATTCTTGGGCAGGCGCGTTTGAATGTCAAGGGTGTGATGATGTGTTCATACCTGAGATGGACCACTACATAGGTATGAAGAAATAAAAACACATCAGATCAGTCTACATATTGACTAACGGAAGGGAAAATAAAGGACTATATAAAAGTCACATGTGACCAAAAATACATGGATGGAAGATGATAACATAGTTATAATGTATATTATTATTTAATTATAGAGTGTGTATATTATCATTTTTATATTAATTGCTATATTGCTAAGTGTGAAATCATGTAAAACTTCCACCATGGAGGTTATGTTTTTGACTGAGTCTGTCTGTCTGTTATTTAACAAGATAACTCCAAAGATTATGGATGGATCTTAATGAAATTTACAGGGTAGGTTGGTAATGGGGAGATCTGGAAAATATGAGATTTTAGTGGTGATCCAGAAGAGATCCTGGATTCTGGAACACTTTGAAATTTTACATTGTGGTGAATGGAGAATACATTTCAAAGTGATCCAGGATTTCTTCCGGATCACCACCAAAAGGTAATCATTTGTTCCTTGTGACACAACTTGAAAATGTCATAATTTTCATTTTCACCCCCAAATCGCTTTTTGTGTGATCTGAGAGTAAATGTGCGTTGTATTGTAATGTGAGACATGTTTCATAGACACGTTTTCGACATGAGACCTGCTTTCTAGAAATCCCTCCTGGCTAAATATCTACCTTCATAACAAGCTAAAACAAATTACATTAAAGCCTTGTGTGCACTTACTGTTCAGGTTAGGGTTAGGGTCACCATTGAGCAGGTTGTCTTTTTCTACTCCAGTAGTTTTCTCCTGGACCATTGAACATTGAACATCTTTAGTTTCAACTGCATGTGCTTGTGCAGGGGCTAGTGTTTTCACCATACCAATATTTTTGGTACCGGTACCAGTACCAACATGTATTTCGATACTTTTTCATACAAAAACAAAAAGAGAATGCAGAAAATGTGATTAGTGACTTTATTAATGGAAAATCTTATCAATGTGAACAGTAATTGTAACAACAGTCAAAAGGAATTAAAGCAGAGCAGTGAGAGCATGGAAAGTTTAAAGATCAAATGAGAATCAGTTTATGCCTAAATATTAAAGAAGTTATGCTTCATGTTGAAACATAATTGGAAACTAAAGACATTTTGTATTGAATCAGTTATTATTTGGAAAATAATATATAGATAAATCCAAATGAAATGGAAGAGCACCACTAATTCATCTATTTAAAATGTAAATTACACATTTTGATCCATTAAAAGGACTTAAACACAAAAAAGACAATCAAAATTCTGCATATATACCCCCTGTACATTTTCTCCCTGTATATATGTATATACTGTAATTATGTTTTTGTGTATTTGTATTTAGTTTCTTTGTGTGCCTTCATTATAGTGTGTTGTTTTCTGTTATTATTCTGAGTGTTTTGATTTATTTAACTCTTTGTTTAACTTTATGGAAGTGATGTGGGTATGGAAATAAAAACAAAGTGCACAACAAGAGAGTGAGAGCCGCAGCAGCTGCTCCATACACGAACGCTTGTAAATTCATCACTGATTGTGTTTTTTGAAAAACTATTGTTCGTCTTTGAGTGACTGTTACAAATTGACACTAACTCTTTGGTGTGTCTGCTGTGAGTGAACTATGAACTATTATAATTAGACTACTAAACTATTGTAGACTATTAGAAAAGGGTAGTCTACATGTCGCATTCTCTACTGTAGGGTTGTCACGATACTAAAATTTCCAACTCGATACCGATACTAAGGATAATACTCGATACTAATTTCGATACTGGAGATGTGAAGGATTCCTTTTAAAATTTCCTCCATGGACTGCTAAAAAAAAGGTAGTGAGTGCAGGTGCAGAATAAATACATGCCTATCTCTTGGCAAGTTAAGGTAGGCCTATCTTTTTGCTCAAGCCCTTCTGCAGTGCTAACTGCAAGCCTCTTTATGGTCGAGCATTATGTGCGCGGGCGGCAGCGAATTGCATCATGTGACCACCGCGGACCCCTTGCGGGACTATGGCAAACCAAAGTGTTCACATAGCCACGCGTTGTCTTTATTATATCACGCCTTCTAGAACACGTGTCATTGTGCGCGCCAGTGCGCGTACCAGAGCGCGTCCTGTAACGCGTGATATAATAAAGACAACGCGTGGCTATGTGAACACTTTGGCTTGCCATACGGGACTAGCAGCGCGCACGTCAAAAATGATAGGCTGACATGCTCACGGTGGCCTCCGTGGTGGTAACGTGATACTATGCGCTACCGCCTGGCTGCCGCCCGCGCGCATAAACGTTCGACTATATCGAGGCCTTTAAAAGCAAAGTTGCATCGGATGGTCGCAATCACAGACCTATAGAAATAGTGTATAGGTCTGTGGTCGCACTGGCGTCATCCCGTGTGCTGTCAGAGGCAGCTGGAGAAAAAAAAGAGACTTTAATTTACAAGCCGGCATTACGGCTGTGCCAGAGCTGACCGCGTTGATGCCTGTTTAGAATTCTTAACGTTACCCGCTACAAAAAAGTGGCGACGCGCCATAAAAACAAAAATCGATTTTCCAGCAACTTAGTATCTAATTAGATACCAAGGGTCAATATCGATTTAGTATCTAAAATCGATTTTTTTGACAACCCTACTCTACTGTTGAATTTTTTTTTCATATATATCTAGCTCACTTCCCAAAAGTATGTTAAACTTAATGGCTTCCTGGAATTTTAAGAAAAAAATCTTACAGTTCATGGGTTAGTCTCCCTGTGGTTCCCTGATCATGAAGGTTTGTGTGTTTGTCTTGTCAGTGTTCAGCAGGTTGGAAGTGTTTCCACCCTTCACTAGACATGTTTTAAAATACTCTTGTCAAAGTGGTGCCTCTGCATTTATGATTTCTCCTCTTCTTTTGTGGTAAAACTGAAATCCTTCCATATTCCACTTGTTGCTCCTGGTTTGTCAATGAGGACAAGATTGGGTTCAGCAGTCATTGTCCTCTCCTGTTCCGCTCAGCTTTATTCTAGCTACTACGCCACATTTACCTGCTGGCTTTGCAGCGCTTGTGCAAGTACTGTTACTTTCCAAATGCAGTATAGTACCTTTTTAAATGCCTCAGAACCGCAGTACGGTACTAGTACCGGTATTCGTGCCAGCACTAGCAGGGTCCAGCTTCCACTTGTTGATATCCTACTTTGTGTAGGATTAATGGAAAGAGCTGGATTTGATGCATCATACGCCTTTATTTTCCAGCACTACAGTTTGCAAATACAGTTCTACAATCAGCTCTTTTTGGAGTTGGAATTGAATTGGGATAATCCAATGTTAGAGTTTAGTGCTTTGCTTCTATAGAATTAGATAGTTTATAGTAATGTTCAGAGCTTTAAGTTGGTGCCCACATATCGTCATGTCTATGGGGGGGTTTGTTTTCCAGCTGGAAATGACACAAGTGCTGCATTGTTGCATTCCTGTCTTTAAATGGACTTTTGTCTTTTGGGACTGTGGTTAGAATGCCAGTCTTGTCCCCTGTTGGGTTTGTTGTCTCCCACACCCTCAGGGACCGAAGGAAAACCCAAAGCATAGGACCAGAAGGTGTAGCTCCCTTCTCTCTGTGAGTTCCCAGGGTAATTCGTCGTGCATGCTTCTCCTTCACAGAGGTCTCTGTGGAGTTGATAGTTGATGGCGTTGCTGATGCTGCTCAGCTGCTGCTTGTCAAAAATGCTCTCTCTCTCTGCTCCGTGATCGGCCTCAGTCTGCCAATCTTGGGTTGGGGGGGGGGCACCCTCACAATAAAACTAGTAACTCATCACTAATCCAAACTCCTGTTCCAGACATCTGCTCTTCTTTTCTGATACAGATGGACTTTAAAAATGGCACCGTTGTTCTTACAATTCCACTGCACTGCGCGATGACTCTTTTCAACAACCAAACACCGTGTGGCAGTGCTTGGCTCCTCCCAAATAGGAGCGGTATGGTACACTTGGGACCCCAAGCAGAAGGGTGACCAGTATGCTTTTGTTGTCATGGAAATGCTAAAATAAGCGTACTGTTCTGAACTGTACCGCACCAAACAGCAGAGTGGAAAGTGTTGTGGTTAAGTGGTTAAAGGTGTCATTCCGGTGAAAACCACTTTTCCAAGTTCCTTTTGGAAGCTGATGCCCCCCTCTGGCTCGGTGTGTGTTTATCATCTCAGAGTAGCATCCAGCTAGGTTGCGTGCCATCACTTGTTTTGAAAACTTGCAGGGAAAAAAACGAGGCCTTATTTCCATAGAGAGCACATGAAACGGTTTGCTCTGACATTTTTTCCAGTTTGTGCAGCAGCTACTGTGTCTCAGTCTTCTCTTGTAGATGCTAATGCTAATGCTACTTCAGATTTGCTGTAAGGGGGGACGGGCCTAACCCCACATGGGTGACGCCAATGTCCCTGTGACGTGTAGTGGACAGACGTTTTCTCACTCGTTGCTCTCGGTTGTTTTCTAGGAATCGGAAATCCAGTCCAAACGCTGCATGTGTTGGTAACTTGAAGTGACCCATCAGATTCCAAAAGGAGCGTGGAAAAGTGGTTTTCAGTGGAATGATGTTGGAAAAATTTGTTTTTTACTTTTTAAATGGAATTCATAATTTTTAATTTCAACCTTTGGATAATCTAAGAATATAACATTTAACTTACTGGTACCAAGCAGCACTTTGAAGTATTTATTGTTTCCATTTGCATATTGACATTTTTTGTCAATATACAAATATACCGTGCTAAGGAATAAAATAGTTTTGTATTTTGTTTCCATACTGTACCGAAAATTAACCAAACCCTGACTTCAAAATCAAGGTGCGTACCAAACCGTGATCTTTGTACACCATTGCACCACAAGATCCGACACCCAATGAATTCAATAACAACGGAGAACACAGTAACATTACTGGAATGATAACTTTAAGTGTTTAGGTCTTTAGCTTTAAATTCCATGCAGCTGTGGGAACAGGTGAGCGTTTGGAACAAGCTGGCATCCTTGTGTGTTTGGGGCTGCCATGCATTCCACTGTGTTCCTGGCTCTTCAAGGTTAGGGTTAGATCAGACAGTGCTTACCTGAAGCACACATGCTCATGCCTCTGCTTTTATGGGAGCAGATGCTGAGATGGTATTTGACTTTACGGTGAAATGTTACCACGGACACCATCAAGGAACAGCCTGACATTTGGAGACAGATATACAGATGATATGCTACACGTGGCCCAGTGGCTAATGCTTCCGTACAGCTTCTGTCAAACTGCGACTTTACTATATTGACTTTTCTTGTTCTCTCTGTGCACTTCCTGTTTTTCCCTCCATCATGCCCTTGACCACATTACGAATGACGTTTTTGGGGGTCGGTCCTGGAGTTTCATCAATGGCCTTCCAGTGCTCCAAATGTGCTAAGTGCTAGTGCTAATTGCTAATCATAATGCTATGTACTATGTTTATTAGGATGAGTAGAATGCAAAGGGAATTCTTGTATAGAAATAGTTGAGTTAACCTTTATTAGTTTCCTTGCTGAAAGAACTTCTGAACTCTTTTCATTCATGAGGGTAAATTTAGTACACTAGATTAGCATAGCATTATTTTGAGAATGGTTTACCAAAGTACTAATTTAGTGATGTTTATTTATTAACAATATATCATCATATTTGTTAAACTAGTAAATACCAAACATTTAGGTTTTTGTGTTGTTATATTGACAGTGTGTTAGGCTAAGCTAACCACTTGTTTTATATATGAGATAATTGTGATATCGATGGTGTAAATCTAGCTTTACTGAGGAGTATTTGTCACAAATCCACTTTCCATAACACATTAATAGTGTCATAGAGCATAGTCTTCTACCATTGCAGCTCATTCAGACACTATTGTCTAAAAGGTTTTACACTCCCTTCCAGTTCACATTTGAACATGCTCCTATGAGTTTAGAAATCAGTCAGTGATTTAGGTCCCAAATGCATCTGATGTTTACAGAATGTAAACTTATGATCTGTGGACTCATGTCAGCTAATCCCATTCAGACTAAACACAAAATAACATCATTGAATCATTACACTGTAAACAACTGGACTATACATTATTAAGATCATCATAACATTTGTCTTCATGTGCTGATGAATGAGTTCAAGGCCACCTGTAACTCCTTCTACTGGTGAAAATTCACTGGAATGTCAGTAAAAGCCATGACTTCCCACCCATGAACTCATATTAGATCCATGTTCTGACAGCACACGGCCTGTTAAACAACTCATGAGTGCAGTGTTTATGCAGATTGTTTATTAAAACCAGCTCTTGCACTTAATATTATTTATCTGTAAATGTTCTGCACGGTCAGTATTTGCTCTATTGTTCGCTAGTTTTCAGTCCGTTGAGTGGAATAATTTAATATAAAGTACTTCTCCAAATATATGGCCTACAACTAATGTAAAAGCGATAACTGCTTCTCTTTTTTTTGTGCATAATTTTTTCTCCTCTGTTTCCAAATAACACCCCTGAGATAGAAATTACTGGAAATGTGCATCTAACTCCCACGATTCCTTGTGCTCCGGCAGCTTGGTATGACTTGCCTGGAACGTTACAAAGTCATGAATCATGGGTTGAAATCATGACTTATGGACTCAAAAACCTGCCTGCAATGCAGTATTACTTTTATTATTATTATTATTATTATTATTATTATTATTATTATTATTAAAACACCATGTTTTTATGCTTTTGAAAGGCATGAGGACTCTATATTTAAATCTCATATATATATATATATATATATATATATATATATATATATATATATATATATATATATAAAATCTCAATTTATGAAAGACCCAGCTAATGAATAATCGAAGTAATGAAAAAAATTTTGTAAATTTTTTGTCTCTGAATACAAAAGAAAACTCAATTTAAATCTGTATTTGGTGTCAGGATGAGCAGAGCCTGTTAATGCCTGTGTCTGCAGTGACCACTTCGTCAATGTTTCAAAGCTAACTTTTTTTTCTGGATGTGCTATATATCATTAGGTTGTGGATAAATGTTCATTTACACTGTTGTAATATGGTTTACCGAGACACATCAAGACTAGTTACATGTTTGTTGACATTAGTTGCTACTGCTAGCGGCTAGCAGCGGCTAATGTCAACAAACATGTAACTCGTCTTGATGTAGCATCTTTACAAATAAAACCCTCACCCTGGTGAAGACCAAACCATAATTATGACTGAGCCTTTTGGTACTGAGGTTGTGGACCCACCCACTGACAAAAAAATTCTATGGCTCCAAACTTTTCTAGTCTTTCATCTGCTGCTGCTGTAGTAGGATGTCTGCAGGACCAGGTAGTTAGTAATATCCACAGCATAGATTGTTGGAAAATCTTTGGCTTCTGACCAAAACTCATTAATTTTCATCAGATATGGGTCACGTCCAATACATTTTTAACTAACTGTGTGTATCTGTGTTTGGACACTGGATCTAAATCCATACAATAAACACTCTCTTCAATGGTTTCCTCCATGGTTACTTCCTGCCTTCTGGCTGAAATCGCAACGTCATCATAGCCACGTGACTGAAACCTACCTATTGAGTGTTTTTATATCCAACTGCCATTTCAATTCCAATCTTCAATTCCATGCTGTGGTCAAATGAGGAGGTGCACATGTTTCAAGTTTTATGGCATGCTGAAAATTATCTTGTGATTTCACTTTCATGCTGCCCTGCTATGACAACCAGCCACATTTATAGGCTATTGTCTGTGGTAAAAAACTAACCCAGTAGCAGCTCCAAAAGTGAGTGGAGTTGAGGCAGTGCCAACAGAGCTGTGGGTCTCCTCTATCCTGTCTCCACCACTGGTGTGCACGCTTGTGGTATTCCTGCTGAAAGATAAGCTGTTCTGGAATCAGCCCCAGTGTGCTGAGCTAGCAGGAAACTGTAGCAGCCATCCCCCCTCGGCTCAGTCCCCCAACACGCTTTCCCTCTTCATCTCACTGCTTTTATTTATTCCCCCCCCCCCCCCCTGTAACCTGAATCTACCCCTCTCTTGATTTCTCTCACCCCTATCTGGATTTCACCACCCCGGCCTTTCCCCTCCCCGGCCCTGAGGCTAGCAAGCATGTCAACACCTCGGGTACATCCCAGCCACAGGGATGAGGTGACACGAATTGTCTTGCAGGGTAGTAAATCAGCACACACATCTGAGAAATTGATAAAGGTTGGTGGATTGGTGGACAGAATATTCACACTGCGTGACATTTTGGAATTCTTGAATTTTTGAAGTCTTGGTTTCTAAAAAATGGACTGCTTCATGATTTGTCCTTGAAATAGGTTGTTGAATCTTCTTTTGGCTTTTTAATCTCATCCAACATTGGTTGGGTGAGATTATTGTCTTCACTTTGTGTGTGTGTGTGTGTCCGCAGAGACATATCATGCAAGAACTCAACTAGTATTCAGAGAATGCCTAATCTCGCCCCTATTTTGTGCCAATCTCAAGTTTCTATGGCAACCTGTTCTTGAATTAGAGCCAACGATGTGATTTTTTTTTAACCTTTCTGCTAAATGCGACCTTGACCTTTGAACTTTTACAATAGTGATAATTTCCTTTTGTACATATGCATCAGTGTGTGTAATACTATGATAATATATCCAGTATTGATTGAGTTATAGTCTATACTTATAGTCTATGTTTGACTCACATAGTGTTACACAAGTTAATTTTGCCACATGTCACCTTTGACCTCCAGAGATCTCAAAAACCTTTGGTCGTAGGTGATGACACCAAGTTCTGTGACCCTCAGTTCTTGAGTTATAACCCATTGTGTGATTTTGACCTTGACCTTTGACGTTTACTCAAATTGATCATTGCATCTGATGCACATTAGTTATATGTATATGCCCATGTAATTTCATGGTGATATCTCAAGTCTCCATTGAGTTATAGCATGATATGTCTCTGCAGACACACACACACACACACACACACACACACACACACACACACACACACACATTGATTACAATAATCTCTCCCAACCCATGCTCCGTCCTCCCATTCCTGCCCTCTGCTAATCTCCATCAGTATTAATCAGATATCCACTGTCCATTTTGCAGTTTCTTTGTGATGAAACCTTGACAAATAATATATTCAGCTCAGCCTATCAACAAATTTAACTGTGTCAAATATCTGACCTAGACCTTATTTCGGGAGTAGTTATCCATAAATAGAATGTGTGCTAGATTAAATGATAGATGAAAATCTGCAAGAGACCTTGAGCCACAATGATTACATTTATTTTTTTTCAGTATAAGCTTAAAAGGACCAGCTGACCAGTTTGAAAACTGAAATCAGACACTCCCACAGTTAGCCTAAAACAGCAGCCTTTACTATGTAGTCCTTCTCATGAATAGTATTAATAATTCAGAGGTGCTGATCAGATGTCAGGCTGTATTTTCATATTGTGCTTTTAATATGTATCAAACTGTAATGTCTGTCTTAAATAGAAAAGATGGTGGACATCCTCCCTCCCTCTGTATCTGGTCTCTTCCACTGTTTCTTTAGATGCAAAGTTAAGTAAATTTTAACCATTGTAATGAGCTGCAGTTTAAACTGCACATTCAGGCTACGTCCAGATGAGCTCAATACAGGTTTAGTTTTGAAACTGTGTCAAAAAGATATTGTATAAAAATAGAAAGGTTTCAGTAAAAATTCTGCATCAGCATGGGGATGAAACACTGCTGAAAATGATGCAATTCACATGACACACCCCTATGAGCGCGATTAGCAGCTTTCCTGAAAGTTTCATGGAAATCCGTCCATAATGTTTTCAGTTGTGTTGTACAAAGTCAGACAGATAAACGTAACGTACTTGGTGGATCTCCTTTCATTTGGGGGAGGGGAGTCTGCTTTGACGGGCTTTACACGCTCCGAGTGCTTTTCTACTTATTATTATTATTATTACTACTATTATTATTAAGTGTGCTTTAACATGTGTCTCCGACTGGTGCTCCATCACCATAATGTTTGTCTGTCCTGTTTTCATCTGTGTTTCTGTAGAACTCACTGTCACCATCCTCTGCTGTAAAGTCAAACTGATTTTAATTTTTTCATAGAATAAAAAATATACTTGAATTATGGAATTGATTACAATCGTTTGAAGTTTATTTTATTTTTATTTTTTTAAAAGAAATGTTCCTCTCTGCACAGAGATGCATTTATTTAGGTTATAATAACATCAGTTTATAATGAGCAGTCTTCTACAAATCCCGACCACGTGAAAAACGTCAATGTGTTTTTTTTAACAATGGGTCTAAAAAAGTTGGCAATTATTATTATTTGTCCTCCTTCCTAATTTCTTAGATTTTTGCACATTTCTCTTTGTCATAGTTTCTGTTTTGTTTTCATGCTAGCACAAGTGCCGTTATGTGTGGACTGCCCCACCCCCCCAACCCCACACACAAATCCTGCCTTGACAGATTGACATGATAAATAATTTTATGAACGGGCTCGCAACGTTCACCTTTCATGGGGCCCACAATTGGTAGCGGCGCCCCTGGTGTGAACGGCACTGTCTCCAGATCTTCCCACTCTAGATCCCGTTTTCCAAAGATATGGTTATGGGGTACCCATAAAACTGGCCCCATTTAGACAAAAGGCCAATCTGTTCAGAAAGTACGTCGGATTCACATGAATTTGTTTCTGTGGGGATTGGGCCTCGGGTTACCACCAGCACTCCCTTTAAAAGATGGAATTCTTTAAAGCAGGAGGTGTGTTTGTGTGTACATATGCTGACATGTGTGCCTGCTATTGCCATCTGACTCTCCAAACAATGCAGAGTATTTAATGTGTGTGAGGTGAATGGGGAGCGGCTCCTAACAATAGACCTGACCAGCAGGAGGCTATGCTTTCACTTTGTAGCCGCTGGCACAGAAAGACCAGGCTGCCACAGCCCTGATAGACACTTGACCTCTTGTGTTATGTTTGTCTTCCACTCTGGTGTCCTCATAAGCCTCTACCCAGCCACACTCGTGCTTTTTTACATTGGTTATTCCTTTTGGCTATTACACCTTGTTTAAAATATTTTAAATATCATCAGACAAAGATCACTGGAGCAGTAGTTAATAAAGATGTGGAGGTCCCTTTTAGGAACAACTTCTCTTAACAATAAGACACTGTCCATTAAAGACGGTTTACTATGGAAATACTGACAAGGATCAGCTGAAAATGTGGCTCACAGCTCATCAAGCATGTATGCACCTCTAATTCTAATAAATAAATAAATAAATAATGGAAATGATCCATTATTATTACATGCATGTATGTTCATTAATGTGCAATGTCCTGAAAAATACAGAATTAAATTAAAACTTGCTTTGGAATTGTGGCAGCCTTTTCCCAAAGGGCTTCAACAAAAGTGCCACACTCATCTAGAAAAAAAAAAACCTTAATGAGAAAATGTGGCACAGCAGTGCTTATGCGAATGAAAATGTATGTCAGTCCATATATGTAGCTGTTGACTGGAGTGGGTTTTGAAGGGTTAGGGCAGGGGTCTCCAAACTATTCCACAAAGGGCCAGTGTGGCTGCAGGTTTTATTTCCAACCAACCAAGAGTTCACTGTTTGACCAATCGACTCTGAAGATGGAGATCAGTTGATTAATTGATTCAAGTCTGGTGTGCTGCTGCTTGGTTGGAACAAAAGCCTGCAGCCACACCGACCCTTTGTGGAATAGTTTGGAGACCCCTGGGTTAGGGTTAGCAGCTGCTGCAGCGGGGGTAGCATTAGCAGCTGGAGCTGCAGTAGCAGGGTTAGGCTCTAAAATGTACAGAAAGTCCTGCTAATAAAATCCAAATCATGCAGTACTCATTAGCTGTGGTGCAATTTCTTTTCATGAGGGACTATTTTTGTGTGGTTGCTTTTCATCTGTTGTGTCTGGAGGGTTAGCGTTAGCATTCCACAGTAAACATTATTCACCATATTAGCTCTACACGCACTGTTTGACTCCACTTATTCATATAGATATTTTTTGGTGTACCCGCATGGGGATTTGAACTTCTGCTAGTTCATGTAGTGGCTAGCTGTTGTAACCAGAGCGCAGCATCTATCATATTTATCATACTGTACCATGGAGTGTGGAAGTGGGATTTGACTCAAGCTGCTCTGCTATGCCATGACTTCATGGCAGCTGAAAACTCCACAATGCCTCCAACCTAAATGAAACATCAGATAAAGTCACAACTGAAGCTAATTGGACGAAAACATAGTTGTAGTTTATTTTCTTCAGTAGGGTCACAGTTGGCCAATCCTAACCCCCCACAGTTTCCTGGTGTTAATCATGGGTTTGTATTATCTTCAGCTCTGATTGATAGTTCAGTTCAGTTATTCTATTTGAGCAGTTCATCTTAAAAAATAAATAAATAAATAAATAAAATACAGAACAAAGGACAAAATAAGGAGTCACCACTCAAACGGAGTAGGTTGAAGTTGATGCTATGATGTGCATTAACCAGACATGGACATTAATTATTATTATTATTATTATTATTATTATTATTATTATTATTATTATTATTATTATTTTATTTTTTTACAATTTGGAACACAGTGTGGCTGTGGTTCCCCTCTTCACATACAAGACACTACCAGGACATTGATGTGAAAGAGCTTTTCTTGATTCAATTTGAGATAGATAGATATACTTTATTAATCCCCACAGGGAAATTCAAAGTACAGTCAGTCCTCCACAAAACCAGAACACAATCCTACTACATCAGCACTTAATAAATGAATAAATACAGAATGTGAACAACTCCAAGATAAAAAAATAAAAAAATAAATTATGATTAAATGTTATTATTATGATTAAGATGAAAGGAGCAGAGTTAAATAATATAAAAAAATAGATAAGCTAAAAAAAAAGTGATATACAAGCTGTTTTTAACTGTATATTATTATTATTATTATTATTATTATTATTATTATTATTATTATTATTACTTTACTTACTCCTTACCTTTTGTAGATTGGAACTTGACATCCAGTGATCACCTGTATCTTTCCAGGAATGAAGTACAATTGAACTACTCTTGCTGTTGTTTATTTTATGTGAACATCTGGTTTAGGAATGATGGGTGGGTTAGATAAGGTTTTTTTGTTCTGTGTTTTATTTATTTTTTTATTCCTTCCCTACTGCTTAATGCGAACAAAACAGAAACTATTGTTTTCAGCCCTAAAAAGAAAGGTCAAAGGTCAGTGCTCGCCTTGAGTCCATGTCACTGAACCCTACAAACCAAGCCAGAAATCTGGGCGTAATTATTGACTCAAACCTGAAATGTAACAACCATTTCAAAGCTATTATTGAGTCTGCCTATTACCACCTGAAGAACATCGCTAGAATCAAGGGTGTTCTGTCTAAACCAGACACAGAAAAACCAAACCAACACCAGGAAACTGGACCACATCACACCAGTCCTCAAATCCTTCCATTGTCTACCTGTGGGTCAAAGCATAGAATTCAAGATCTTACTCCTGGTCTATAAAGCACTAAACAGTCTTGGACCCAAATACATACTAGACCTGCTGGTTCCCTATGAAGCATCCAGAGCCCTGAGGTCATAGGTCATCAGGAACAGGTTTACTGTATGTTCCCAAGATCAATACCAAACAAAGTGAAGCATTATTCAGTTGTTCTGCTCCTTACCTGTGGAACAAACTACCTGAATACCTGAGGTCTGAGGAAAACGGTCAGTTCATTTAAATCAGACTGAAAACATTGTTGTTCACTGGAGCTTTTATTGAAATTGTTTTTTAAATGTCTTTATGTCTCTTATTTTAATGGTCTGTTTCTTATTGCATTTTAATAATTGAAATTTTCTTATATGTTTTATGTAAAGCACCTTGAATTGTCCTGTACATGAAATGTGTTGTACAAATAAATTTTCCTTGCTCTAATGTGCACAGACAGGACTTTCTGTTATGCATCTTTTTCAACTGTATATTTTACATACCTCCTGTCACCACTCTATATTCACACCATGTATCTATGGAAAAAAAAAATCAATAAAAATATCTTTCAGGAAAAAAAGGGATACATAAAAAAGATTCTACATCCTAAAAACACAACTATTCTTCCCCCCACCTCCCCTTCCTTTTAAAGTTTGATTGCTGGAGGGATAAATGAATTGATGAATGTTGTGGTAGAACATGTCAGTGTGCTCATCCTGTTGGTGACTGTGCTCCTCTGCTGATCAAATACCCAGTTCAGGGGGTTGTTAGTGTTGTTTAGAATAGACAGGGTTCACTGGCCTGTCACCTCCTCCACAGAGTCCAGCCTCAGACCCACCACAGACCTCGCTTTCCTAATATTCAGCTGCTGGATGTTTCTTTTACTGCAGCTGACACCCCCCACCCCACCCCACCCCCAGCAGATCATGGCGTAGAAGACCACTGACTACCACAGACTATGCAGACTGTAGAGCCTGCTCTGGGTCTTCTGGTGGATGTAGTTGGTGTTCAGTGTCCAGTCCAGTTTATTGTCCAATACTATAGTCCCAAGTATTTGTAAGACCGCACCACCTCAATGGCTCTGGATGTAAATAGCGTGTGGGATAGGGGGCTGGCGCCTGAAGTCCAACACGATCTCCTTAGTTTTTGTTGTGTTTAGGAGCAGCCGGTTCTTCTGCCCCCCACCCTCACCCCCATCTGACACATGCCACAACTGTGGTGTCATCAGAACACTTGTGCATATGGTAGACCCCTGATTTGTGAAATATACCTGTAGATAATTGATATTAATGACAATATACCTGTAGATAATTGATATTAATGACAATATACCTGTAGATAACTGATGTTAATGGCAATATACCTGTAGATAACTGATATTAATGACAATATACCCGTAGATAACCGATATTAGTGACAATATATCTGTAGATAAACGATATTAGTGACAATATACCTGTAGATAACTGATATTAATGACTATATACCTGTAGATAACCGATATTAATGACTATATACCTGTAGATAACTGATATTAATGACTATATACCTGTAGATAACTGATTTTAATGACTATATATCTGTAGATAACCGATATTAATGACTATATACCTGTAGATAACTGATATTAATGACTATATACCTGTAGATAACTGATATTAATGACTATATACCTGTAGATAACTGATTTTAATGACTATATATCTGTAGATAACCGATATTAATGACAATACACCTGTAGATAACTGATGTTAATGGCAATATACCTGTAGATAACTGATATTAATGACTATACCTGTAGATAACCGACATTAATGGCAATATACCTGTAGATAACTGATATTAGTGACAATATACCTGTAGATAACTGATGTTAATGGAAATATAGGTTTGTAAAGCTCTGCTCATATTTAAAATACTTTCCCTCAGAAAGACAAAATAAAAGATAAAATGTCATAAAGTTGAATTATTCCTGTAAATGTGAGAATACACTGAACATAACACTGAGGTTAGACATAAAATACAGGTTTTGACTCTTTTGGAGGAAAATCAACTGATCAACATGATCATGTATAAGAACACTGTCACTGAAACTATAACCACTGATTTGATCCAAACTCTTTCTGATACTGCACTGGTGTCTGCCTTACAGAGGGTTAAGGGTCAGAGGTGAGGGGTCATCATCTATTTTCAGATAAAGTCACTAAACAACCAAACAGGACGTAACAATTTGTGATTAATATTCATACTCTCCAGGGGGTCCAGTACAGGTGGACTGACAAGACGTCCTATGACGAAAGTACCAGTGTTACAACAGAGTCCAGTACGGGTCCACTTTACAAACCCGTACCTGCTTACATTAGACCTGTATCCTGACCCTGAGCCAAACAGTCTCTACCCAGGACTTCACTGTTGAGCTTCTTCAGTCAAAACACATCAGTACATATTCATACCTAACGCACTGGTTCAGTCTCGTCCTGTATTTTGGAAAGCTATGGGTGGATATTAAGTGCCCTTCAAAATAAAAGAATTGGGCTGTATCGATAAACTACAGCTCCACGGTTTAATCCATGACTATGCTTTATTTTTTCACTTCCTGTCTTCAACCCTCATTTCCTTTAACTTTACCTCTGCCTGTGCCTCCAAACATTAGCAGACAAACCTACGGTTGGACGTTTTAACGAGTACACATTTATTTAAAATTAATGTTTTGTCATTGTAAAGCCACTTGTTCCACAGATAAAAAGAACAGAATTAGAGATCTGGTCTGGACCTCAGGAAACTGATCCACGCCAGTAAATCCGGGCCATCGTTCGTGGTCCGGCTCCATGTGCTGATTCACTGGGATCTGATACGACACAGACCGATAACTGGTTCAAATGGGTTTATCTTTACACCCCTAATGAGCTGCCTTTTGGGTTCAGACAATTTAAAGGAATTGATTAGGGTTGCATAATGTACATAGACTGATGTTGAGAGACGAACATGCAGCATCTCCCAATAATCAGCAAGTATTTGAAAGATGTGCTTGTACTGACATTAGAAACACTAATGTCAGTTTGGAATCGTCTTATGATCAGTACATTTATTTCTCCTCTAGGATTTTAATGTTTCATTCATTCATTTATTTAAAAAAAACAAAACAAATAAGTACATTTTCAGCAAACACCAGCCAGGAAAATGTTTTTGTCATTGTTTTAGTGTCTGCTGCTGTGAGTGGGGCAGACATGCCACCTTTTTATTTATTCCTTCAGAGGAGAAAAACATTGTAAATGCAATTTCCATGGACTATTAGTGCACAATGTAGCCTTCAAAAAGCAATCACTTGAATTGGTAGGGGAATTTGTTTTAAGGCTATGAAGAGCGGCTCAGATAATCCCTTGATTTCCAATGTTGTATTTAATTTTGCAGGGTCTTGCAGCTATCTCTGTGGCTTCTTAATGCCTGTGTGTTGTAGCTGTCAGGGTTTTATGCCTATGCCAGTTTATCCCACCCCTACCCTGTCAAAAATGAGCTCTCACTGCCTGTGCTGCTGTTCTACTTCTAAAACACACTCTTCCACCAAACCTTTAAAAGGCTTTTTTACCTTAAGAGTCTCATCCCCGCTTCGCCCATTGTAGCTGGATTAGACCCCCGCAGAGCCCTGTGCTGCAGTGGTTAGCATTAGCATTAGCACTGGTGCCTCACAGACAGAAAGACCCGGGTTTGATTCCCACTCCAGACCTTTCTGTGTGGAGTTTTCATGTTTTCCTCATGTCTGTATGGAGTTTTCTCCAGGTACTCTGGGTTCCTCCCACCATCCAAACACATGCACTGATAAATTAACTGGTTAATCTAAATCACCTATAGGTATGAATGTGTGTGTGATTGTTTGTTTATATATGTTCAGCCCTGAGATGAACTGGAGACTCATACAGGGTGTACCCCGCCTTCACCCATTGTAGCTGGATTAGGCCCCCAGTGACCCATGTGAGGATAAAGCGGGTTCAGATGATGAGACAAAAGAGACGTTAAGAGTCTCATGTCCCAGTGAAACTGCCAAATTTACAGTATAGTCCAGAAGATTATAGAAGCATTTTATATCTGCGACACCCCCACACTTTTGCCTCTTTTCTCAGCTAGATGCTGGCTTTGATGCCATTCATGACCCGAGGAGTTGGTCTGCATAGGAATAAGAGTGTGTGGAATTGATTTAGTGACCAACATAAGCATCATTTTTGGATGTTCCATGTGAAACTGGATTCATCGTCTGGAGGCTTCACACTGGTCGTGAGCCTGAAATTTAATGGTTCATGTTGTGATTTTAATTCCCACACTAAGGCGTCAGACCTCACACTGTGAATGGATGGACTTGTAGTTTTGTGTTCTAGAAAAAAACACCCTACACACATTTGTCTGAGGCTTTCATGTTGATGGCTAAAAAACATACATACTTTTCACTGTGGAAGGAAAAGACTAATCATTGAGAATCTCTGCCCTCCCATGAGACGCTTGAATATTTTCCTTGTATAGAAGAGAGACGGGAGAGGCTCTGTCTGCAGGGTGTGTGTGTGTGTGTCTATTTCTGTATGTAAATGTGGCTGTGTGGTGTTTCATTTCCACAGATACCTAGACCAGATTAAATGGGGTGTCTGGACACAGGGCTCCTGACCCCGTGACCTCTGACAGGGAGGTGTGTATGTGTGTGTATTCCTATGGTGGTCAAAGTACTCACATTCTGTACTTAAGTAGAAGTAAATGTTCTGCACTTATATAGTTCTTTTTCACCTTCATGGTGCTCAAAGCGCTTTACATTTATCCTCACATTCACCCATTCACACACACTCATACACCAGTAGGTTTCTTAGGTTCTGTCAGTCCTACTGGGAGACTAAGTCAGGGTTCAGTGTCTTTGCCCAAGGATACATTGACATATGGACAGCCAGAGCCGGGAAGTGAACCACTAACCTTTCAGTCATTGGACGACCCACTCTACCAACTGAGCCACAGCCGGCTAAGTACAGCTGCTTGTGTGAAAAAAAAATACTCTGGTAAAAATAGAAGTACTGATTCAACTCCTTTACTGAAGTAAAAGTAAAAAAGTTCAATTTCTCAACTGTAATAAAGTAAGAAGTAAAACTGCATTTTTTTTTTTTGCCATGAACACAATAATACTTCACCAAGAAAAATCTGAAAAGTTTCCCAAAATAAAGCCTTTAAAAGTGAGTTACTGTGTAGAAATTGTGTTTGATCAGTTCATTTACTCAGTTTTGTGAATATGGACAGGAAAAAAAAAGTCACAATTGAGATAAAAAGTCATCATGAAATTAAAAAAAGACATACCGTAATTTTAAGATAAAATGTTAAAATTGTGAAATTAATAGTCAAAATTTATGAGATAAAGTCAAAATTCCAAGTCATTAAACACAACCACAAAATAAAGAGTATAAAGTAAATATATTTATATAAACGTAAAGAGCATAAAGTACAGATATTTATGAACAAATGTAGGGAGTTAACGTAAATGGTTACTAGAAAAACGACAACTAAAAAATTCTACTTAACTACAGTAACGGAGTAGTTGTACTAAGTTACTTGTATTTATTTTTTACATTTTAGATTTTAATAATTTTTTTTCTTTCCCAATTTAGTTAAAGTTTAAAATTTTGTATTCTTTTGTCTTTACATTCACTACCCTATATTTGATTACAAACTTAGTGCTCACGAGACATGGAAACGTGTGTGTGTGTGTGTGTGTGTGTTTTTGTGTGTGTGTGTGTTAAAAAGGAACAGCTGTTCTCCAGATGTCCTATACTTCCCCTAAAAAGGAGAGCGCACATACACTGGTCATAAGGCAAATGGTAATTATCATTATTTTTTATTGATTTTGCAATTGTCTTGATTTCTTTTCTTTTTTGTTTGGTGTTATTTCCAGAAGATTCCATCCTGAGACCACTGCTGTTGCATTATGGGTAATTAATAAACGGTATGTAGGTGTTTGTTCTCTGCATTAATCACTTTCCTGACCTCCATTAGTTGCAGAAATCTTTAATTTTCTGCACATAACCAAATACAAACACAGTATATTTAAATGTTGAGACCATTCATTTCACCTTAGCTGCCGTTATGTATTGATTCCATCCTTTTTTGTAAGAGGAAATAATAATGATCATCATGGTCATAATCACTGACTCCAGGCTGCTGAATGGCTGCTCTGTAATTTTCTGCTTGATAGAACCTCCTGGGCTTCAATTTGCACTGAATGGTTGCATTATCTGTCTCACACAGGTGAAATGAAATATGAATTTTTTCCTTTCTTGTAACTTGAGCATTTTTTTTTTTTGACAGGCGGTCTGCATGTTAACGATCCTGCCTCTTTTCTCATGATCACATTTGTATTTTTCTTCAGTACTTTTTAGATTGTAAAAGCTAATGAATGCACTTCCAGGCAGGTGCCTCCAGTGAGAGGGTGGTGGTGGTGGGTAATGAGTCCCATATCACAGAAGAAACGCCCCTCCTTTCCAGTTTCAACCCCCCCACACCACCACCACCACCTGCATTTATTAAGCCCAGATCCCATGGAGCCATTTAGCTAATTGCATATGTGGGTCTGATCCTTATCTATGAGAGTGGTGGAAGACACCAGACAGTTAGTTAGTAGGCCTCAGTCAGTCTGCGCTGTGATGTTAGCCATGATTTACATCCTTTAATCCCCACACCCCCCACCCCCTCACCTTCGATACACACATCTGAAAAGGCCATGCTGACTTCTATTACTCATGGGTTTACTCCTCACATTTCCTCACCCATTTTTCTCTTTAAAAGCTGAAGACACATTGGAAGCTTTTGGTTTTCACCCCTTTTTGTACAGCAATGACAGTTTGACTAGATCTACATTTAGGCTAGATTGATGTGATATTAGAAAAAAATGACATTGCGTTTTTTTTTTTTTTTTTTTTTTTTTTAACCCTACAGATTGCGATATGCAAAACTCTTCAAGAGTAAATAACAGCTGTGTGGTGTCGACACTGACGCTCAAACAGATTAGTCGTCTACATTGAACGTACGTTTAACCGTCATGCTTCTTAAATATAACTCATGTTTGTTTTCTTTCTGACAGCAAGCCTTGGTTTGGATGATTTACTCTTGTTGGTTTTGGGGTGATTTTCTGTTGTCAGTTTTGGGTAATTTTCTCTTGTTGGTCAGTCATTTTTCAGTCTTGTTACCATAGTGACTCAATCCAAACTGCTTCAGAATGATTGTGATGTGCTCAGTGTGTGTCAACTTCTATTGAAATTAGAAAATGTTGAGCTCATCTGTCTCCTACATTAACAGGACCTGTCGTGTGACTATTGCGAAAACGTATATTGTGATATTGATGTTTAGACAGTATATTGTGCAGCTCTAGTTTTAAATTTATTTGTATTTGAGCTGAAAAATGCTCCATATGAGTATGCCTTATCTGGCTAAGGTAGAATCATGGTCCATGATCTGAATCTCTTGTAAGTTTCCCTGCAGTTTCTTATGCTTTCTGGAGGCTTAGGAGGTTTGAGGTGGCTCTACGCTGTTGCTGACTAGACATTTTCAAGAGGCTTTATAGCAATATTGACAGTATATAGATAATATAAACACTGTGCATACAACTGCAGTGTTTTCACACAAGCAGAACTCTGAAACTTAGCCCACGGCTCATGAAGTTAATTGCAATTCTTTACCGTTCTTTCTTCAGCAGCAGCAGCAAAACAATCCATTTTACAAAAGCTGCAGGTTTACACAGACTAACACCAAACAATTTACTGTGAACAAAGGTGCGAGAGTAATTTTATAAACGCACTGAAAACACTCATTAGCCCAGTGGCCTGCACTAGACCTAAGGTTGGTGCAACACACAAGGTTAAATACCATAGTTACTGAGAAACTGGGCATTTTACCAAACTCTACAATCCCTGCGAAAAGTAGATGATGTGACAAACGATGGATCACACAGATTCCCCCAGCCCAACTGCATACATACGTGCATTACATTAATTTCCATAAATAAGGTTGGTTTGATCCAGGATTCACTGAAAGAACAGGGCTCTACAGTGCACACGTTTCACTCACATTTGTGAGCAAAATTTTCGAAGTGCGAATGGCAAAAGAAAACGGTTGCACTTGTATGAGTGCTTCATTGCGATCCAATTTACGAAAGCCATGACAAGTTCAACATTCACCTATATCGAACAGACGCGCTTCTCCATGTCTTTACTCATTCTAATGAGCGCGTCAGTGGCGACTCGTTGGTAAATGGTAAATGTTGTGTTGGTGGTGAATGAGCTGATTCTAAGAGCCAGTTCTGAGAAGTGAACGACAGGAACCTGCTCCACAAAGGCAGTTGTTTTCGGAGTTGTGACCGTTTTTTGTTTTTTATTTGTCCTTCACTCTCTCCTACTCCCTCTCATTTTGTTTGTGCAAGTGCCACAGAGCCAAAAGTTTTTATTCTGTCCACAGCTCACACAGGTGAGGGCTCATAGACTGTGCAGTGGGACGTCCATCCCCTAGAGAGGATCTTCTCAAACCTGTACAGATAAGTGAGAGAAGGAACAGGATAAGACCTTCCACACCTAGTGTTTGTCAAAGCCAATCTTTGAGTGCTTTAGGTTTAGGGTTAGTACAAATGTATTCAAATGACATTTGTATTGTGGTGCCTTTCTTATAAGGAAGCTACTTCAATACTGTTTCTAATTGTGGTAGCTGTTTTGCAGTGGTGGACTGTCAGGGTCCGCAAGGCCTTCTCTGCTGGTCTTAAAATATATCTGAATTACAGATTGTTAATTCTATTTTGTCCACGAAAATCTATTGAGTAATTCAAAATCTTCTGTCCACTTCCTCTGGTTGTGCTGCTTCTGTACTTGATTTTCACATTAAAGCTTTTAACCAATCACATGCAGCCATCACTTGTTGCCAGGCAGATTCAGTCACAGACCTGTGCCTGGAGGTCTTCAGAATCAGTTCTGGTGCCCCCCCCCCCAAGCAAAAGATAAATGTGGGTGACACTGCTGCTTCAACCAATCTGATTTAGAGTTGACAGCACCAAGGCTTTGCAGCAGGCTACAGTGACATCATCATATTCACATCCTCTGATTGGATAGTCAGAGTGTGGTAGCTAAAGCTAACAAACTGCACCAACACTAATATCGTTGTGTTGATTTTTTTTTTCTGTTTTGTTAACCCACAATGGCTGAAGGAGAAGAAGTGGATCTGGCTACAGATTTAATACCAAAGTCATTTTCAACACTAACTTTATCAAGAACAGCTGGTTGTCGTTAAGAAAGTTTGGACAAGTCTGAAGCTAGCAAGTCTGTAACAAGCAGGAAATAAATATGACTGTCACTGCCTGTTCACAAACTATGAGTGTTATAGATCTGTATGACAGAGGAATTCAGGTGTTTTTGAGGAAAGAAAGGGGGATGTATTTTGTGTAGGAAGAATCAAAATATTTGGTGAGTAAAATGTTGTTGTTTTATAATATTAGACATTTCTGAGGTTATTGATGCTTTATGTGTGTCACGGCTATAGCTGTAATAGAAGGAGACTGGTGGTTTGTTTATGGCATTTATTTCAGCTACAGCAATCTCTGATGCAACACCTCTGTTTACTGCATTTATATATATGATGGATTTTATTGACATAAAATAGTTATCGAGGGGTGGATTGATTCAAACGAAGCACCACTGAAGGTCTGAGTGTGAAATACATGGCCTGCCACTGGTGTTTTGGCTCCTTACGTTTGTGATAATGCTCCACTCTGACCATATTTGTGATGTTTTTATGCTTGCTGTGTGTTGAGATGCCATGTTCAGTTCCTTAGAGATATCACTTTAACTTTTAGGGGCCATTTACATGAGGACGATTGCAGCTAAATATAACTGCATATTTTATCAGAAGTATCTTTCATTTACACAAAGCCGACATCGTCAGGGTGTGAATACGCACAAATCTTCAGACTCTACCCAGAGTGGGGTGTATTGTAGACGCGCTGGGTCTAAACATCTCTGTCTAAACGGCAAGAAACACACATGGTCACGTTGCATGTTTCTTTATGTCACATGTTCACGTCATATACACTTTCATGTTACATTCATACACTGAGCAGATAAATCAACAAACATGTTGGACAATCTAGATCCAACAGATATTCCAGCTGCATTAGCATTAGCACTTGCAGCTCTAGTAAATGTATAGGAGTTGTTTCAGTTATAGTACTGACATTAGACACGGTGGACAGACGTTTCAGCCTAGGATGTTTTGGACTGCACTTTTTGCAGAGTAGGACTTTTCGGACAAATCATATTTTCAAAAACAAACCCCATATGTTTATGTTTGTTTGCATATAATTTTATTATTCACTCAAACACATGTTAAAAATGTATAAAATATACTCAAAAAAAGTATCAAAGTTATACAAATTACATTACAAGTATATAACCTGACATTGTTTGAGAGTACATAAGAATACATGTATGTATGTATACAATACACAAATATTGTTAGGGTTAGGGTTATAAGAAAATCTGATTTGTCCAAAAAGTCCTACTCTGCAAAAAGTGCAGTCTGAGACATCCTAGGCCGAAACGTCCTACATTCATTACACACATACCCTAGCCCAACAGAGACGGGTGGACAATTACATACATCCAAAATGGAAAAGGACATGTGGGCGGGTCTATCATCCAAAATATGATTGGATAGCCTGGCAGCACTATCCAATCATATTTTGTCTACTGTTGCATCTTCGTATAAACAATATTCCTCCTGAATACGTGCATCTAAATGGGGATGGAAAACTGAAGATGAAACTCCACTTTTGCGTCTTTGTTTTCATCGTCTCTGTATAAATGTAGCCTTAGTTGATATCCAGCTGTGAACCGGTGTAGATGTGAGGAGTCATGGTGGGCTGGTTTTATTAAAGCCTCATATTTGGGGCTGGAGGAAGGTGTTTCCCTGGCACCATATTGTCTGAGTGCTTCACACTCTGTCCTCCTCTGCAGTGTGAGATTAATGAAAGTGCAGGATGAGAAAAACAATGGGGTCTTCAGTGGCACATTGTGCTCCCTCAGATTGCCAGTGGCCATAGACCTCTGCACCCCACCTCCACAACCCCAACCCACAGGACCAGGAAGACTACCCCCACCTCCACAACCCCCCAGGACCAGAAGAGTTCCCCCGCCTCCACAGCCCCTCAGGACCAGAAGAGTTCCCCCACCTCCACAACCTCCCAGAACCGAAGGAGTTCCCCCACTCCTTACATTATACATTGATGATAACATCCGTGACAAAAGACGCACGCAACGTGAACATTTGCATTTCTTGCCGGTTCGACGGAGACGCGACCCAGCGTGTCTTCAATACATCCCAATCTGGAAGGAGTCTGAAGATTTGTGCGTATTCACACCCTGATGGCGTCAGCTTCGTGTACACGAAAGGCACTTCTGACAAAATATGGCATCATATTTAGCCGCAGTAGTCCTGGTGTAAACGACCCCTTATAGTTTTGTCAGCACAGTGTGGTTCCTTCCACCCCAGGGTAGTGTTCCTTAAACTAAGCATGATGACTTCTGCTCAAAGCAACCCCCCCCTCCCCTCTGGGTTCACAATAGGCATTTAAAGGAATGCAAATGTCTCTTCAGTTGTTGAAGATAAGGTTTCTCTGCTCAGGCGCGTTTGCTTGAATTCAGATTCTTAGTTAATTCCCTTCAGGCAGAAAATGTTCACATTCCTCTGGGCTATTAGCCCAGTAGTGTTACCTTTTTTCTACACATTTGTTTTGTCACTGGGTGGTACTTTGATCTGTGACAAAGTTGTTTCATTCTTTGAACGTTTACTGTGACTTTGATATAATAGACAGACCAGTCATCCTGTCAGTAGGTTCTATATTAAAATTGTTTTTAGTAAATTATCCTCAGCATCTTAAGGTGGACGCCAGAGTAGTGCTAGTAACTGAGCGTTCATCATGGTGAACACCACAGTAGTGGTCGTAACAGAGCGTCCATCATGGTGGACACCACAGTAGCGGTAGTACCAGAGCGTCCATCATGCCGGACACCAGAGTAGCAGTAGTAGCAGGGTGTTCATCATAGTGGACACCGCAGTAGCGGTAGTACCAGAGTGTTCATCATGGTGAACACGAGAGTAGTGATACTACCAGTATGCCCATGATGGCACACGCCACAGTATTGGTAGTAGCAAAGTGTTCATCATGGTGGACACCACAGTAGTGGTAGTAGCAGAGCGTCCATCATGGCTGTACTCATTGTTCTCTAGTGATTATAATAATGAAGCTTTAAATCTTTTCACTTCTCTGGGGATTTTCAGAAGCGAGTCATTGTTGCAATAATTATCTCCTCTGGTAAGAAACCAAAAACCTCTTCCTGTTCCGTGCCAATGTCAGGAAGTCAATGATACTCTGGGGAAAAGTTGTTGGTCCTCATCCCTGGAGCTACTGTAATGCTGAGGAAGAATCAGCCAATCAGGTGCCAGATAGAGATAGTTTCAGACTGTTGGCATCATCACTACCCCTAACCCTGGTCCTGCTGATGGATTATTGCACTGCATGTATGAGTTAATTAGTGTCAATTAAGTTTTACACTGTGAGAAAGAACACCCACATTATTGACATTCAACACTGAAGCTAACCTACATATTTATAAATAAATGAGTCCAGAGTGTTGATTTCTAACTCTTTAAAAACATGACATAACTTTATTCTTTCACAGATTCTGTTGGAATAAAAAAACAAAACCGACAGTTTATTGAGAAAATACTTTCCACAGTTATTTTAATGTTTAACTTCTCACTCAGTTTGAGTTCAGAGGCCAGTGGGCGGGGCTTCTCAGAGTCATTATCTTTTTAACACAGAAAATTATCTTACTTTTATCGGTGTTGAATTAACTCTCGACAGAATCAGTTTACTTTAACACTGAATAAATGTCACTGACAGTGTAAAACTTGTTACCTCTAATTATTTTCACCAACACTGGAAGTTGTCTCGTTAAAGTTATCTGGTAAAAGTTATCTGGTTACATTTGACTCTTTCTGGTTTTAGAATAACTCTGGAAGAGTTACAATACTCTGATACTGTGTATGAATGTGTGGTGTGACATTCGGTGGTGGTCAGGGGGCTCAGAATGTCAGTGTGCAACTGTGGCTACATTATGTAGTTTAGCACCACCAGAGTGAGAATGTGAGAGCGAATGAATATATCCCCTGGGCACGCTTTGAGTATGCATTCATAGAAAACCACTACATGAATCTAAGCCATTATTCTTGTCCACCGTGGCCCCGGCGGTGGACATAGACATGCTGTTTGTCCGTGCCTCCATCTGTCCATCCAGGAACACTGTACTGTCAATTACGCTGTCAATACTATCAATAATTTTGACAGTTTCGATGGAGGATCACCAAATTCACACCACACATGTCTCTTATGAAGACCTTGCTCAAGTTCAGAGGTGGAAGTAACTTAGTAGAACTACTTCCTTTACTGTACTTAAGTAGAGTTTGGTATCTATACTTGAGGATTTCTTTTTCTGGGGAGTTTTTACTTTTACTCCCCATGTTTGTGTATAAATATCTCTACTTTATACTCTTTACATTCTCAGAATAGACTTAATGCTTTTTCAAACTAGACAAATGTGACACTACAAAAAATAAGTCGGAAATTAGAAATTGTGACTGACTGTATAATAATTTTTATCTCACAATTTAGATTTTTTAATCTCCTAATTATTAATTTTTTATTTCGTATTTTCTTTAATCTATTTAGGAGTTTTAAAATATTCAGTTTTTCAGTTTTACATTTTTACTTTATTACAATTGAGAAGTGAATAAGTATTTCATCCATGGTAAAAAAATAAAAAATACAGCTTTAATTTTTCTGTAATTATAGTTGAGGAATTGTACTTTTTTACTTTTACTTCAGTAAAGGAGTTAAATCAGTACTTCTATTTTTACCAGAATATTTTTTCACATCAGTAGCTGTACTTGTACTTCAGTACAGAATGTGAGTACTTTTACCACCTCTGGCCAAGTTCAATGATTACTCATACTTTTTGACACAAGCTTTTTGTCATTTGTGCGTCGGTGGGCACAATGCCTTCAGGCTAACAGCAGAATATATTATTATTATTATTATTATTATTATTATTATTATTATTATTAATACTAAATATGTCATTTGTCTTTTCAGCTTTGAGCACCAGCAGACGTTCAAGGCTTTGTTCTCCTCAGCATAAGGTAAGAATCTTCTGACTGTGTGACAGAATGGATATTAAATAAGGCTAAAAGTGTTCATGTTGGTGTTTAAATAAAACCAGCAGCAGCTCTGAACACTGTCACACTAATGAAACCTCAGATGAAGATGCACTCTCACACTAACATCTGACATTTTGACACTTTGTCTTTTTTCTTCATTTTAGAACACTCATTTATTCACAGACGGTCAAGTTTATTTATGTGCAAATAATACAACTAATGAAGATGAGCCATATTTCCATTGAACAGCAGAAAAATATGCTCAAACGGTGACAACACATCATATTTGTGTAATCGTCATTCTGTTTTTACTCCAGCTGAATGAAAATTACAACCATTGAACTAAATAATTGTGGCTTGTCCTTGGAATTGCAAGAAGTTGATTATGTAATCCTTACAACGTGCCTTGTTCTAACACATTGTCCATAACACAGTAGGTGGTCCACATTCACCCTTTAAGACCTACAACTATTTTTATAAAACTGACTGTCCCCAGGTGGTATTTCACAATACAGGTGGTATTGTGAAATACCATCCTTCCGCAACCGCTTCATTTTCAAAGGAGGGGTCTTATATAAAATCCTTGCATGTGATTAGATTAAAAATCTGTCGGTCTCTTGACTGACGTGCTGCTTCAGCCACTCACATTGAAGTCAAGCCGCTTAATCTGCGAAAATAGTTTGCATCAGGTATATACACATCAACAGAAGGGGTTTAAACTCACCATTTATACGATGCCCACCAAGTTCTTCTGGTAAACGTGGTAGGAAAGCATGGTTCTCCATTTATCCTTCAGCCATGACTCTGGGCTACAAACACTAGCTGCCAACATCCGTTGCAGATGTGGTTGTCATTTCTTCCTCCCAGTTCCATTACTGTTAACCCTAGTTTACCAGCCTCCTTGACTTGGTCCTCTACCAACACAACCAGGGGGGGGGTACCACAATAACCATGGGCTTCTGCACTGGTACTATTTCTGTATCCACAGGTGGAGCCATCTGATAGATCAAACTCTTGCCAAACTCAGTCAGAAGAAGAGTAAAAACATAATTTCCATTAACAAACACTTCCACAGCTGTCCTCTGTTCATCTTTTAAGGAATGAACATGCGGTAGAGTAGACAAAACACTGGAAATAGCCGGGTCTATATGGACCCTCAGATACCTAATGCACGCTGCCATTGTGTATCTGAAAAGACTACACTGCTGTCACTTCTGCTTTACTTCACACTGGCCACAATGCTGCTGGGTAGTCCCACCCTGCGACACTGATTGGCTCCTTTGTTTTGAAGTAGATTTGATCCCTATGCTACTCAGATGGTTGTGTGAGTGTAGCGTAACACAGCCAGATAACGTAAGTCAGGTTACATTTTTATAGCGTCCAGATACATTTTTTTCCCTCTCCACATTTATCCTTCATAATTTATTACCACATATTAAAATATTTGGTAACACTTTATAATACCTACACATTCCACTATGTATTAACCATTTGTTACCCATATACAACTAGTTTGTTCATGTTGTATTAATGATGATGATGATTATGATAATAAACATTATTTATATAGCACCTTTCAAGCACATAAGTCACAAGGTGTTATACAATAGGAATAGAGGCATTAAACGCACAAAACAACAAGGCATAAAAACATGCAGTAAAAGCAGGAAACAACATAAAAACAGACAAGACCTACAATGATAAAAATAACAATTCAAACAAAAGCCAGTCTAAACAGATGGGTAACCATTTGTTACCTATTAATGTTTAATAATGTATTGCTTATACAGAATTAATCATAAAGCATTTGTTCACATTTGTTAATAGAAAATGATAAATGATAAATTGTGTATGAATAAACATTAACAAATAGGTAATAAATGGTTAATACATAGTGAACTGTGTAAGTATTATAAATATTCTCTAAATTAAAAAAAAATTCGGTTAACATCATGTATTTGTATTTAATTCACATGTAGATGGTTGTTAAACCACACAGTAAATTGAAAGGTTATTATATAAAACTTTGACCTGTATACAGGTTGAAATTGGCTGTTGTGTGTCTTATAGAGGAACACAGCATTGTGGATGTTAAGCAGATCTTCTCATTTCAGAATATTTGTACTGATGAAAAGGTTGGTGTGATGTAATCCTTCTGATGTATAATTCTAAGAGCTTTCTTTTCAAATCGGGTGAATATCGATGGTTTGATGATTGTTTTGCGTGCCCCCCCCCCCCCTGACCTCCACACAATATATTAAGTATGAAAGTATGAGGGAGCAAGTTAGTTTTTGTTCAGTGTGTTCTTAGTTTATCTCATAATGCAAACCCTCAGGGATGTCCACACATGTATGGATTTTCTTTGTAGTTTCCTTTCATATATAACCGTACTAAACACTACTGAAGATCTGTTGTTCACACAAGTTTCAGTAGGAGTGCAGATAAAGGCTGTGTCATGTGATGGACTGTATGTATTTGCTTGGGTCAGCGCTGCTTGGCGTGGTGCCGGCACTCATGATGCCGTTGGGAGTAAAGAAGAGTTTCATACTAAAAGCTTTGTGAGTTTGAGGCTTTTCTCTGCTGTTTGTGACATGAGGTTTTTTTTTTCTGTTTGTCTGATTCAAACAGTTTCAGTTACACAATCTCACACATATTCACCATTTGGTACACTGACCCTTTAGCACGTCAGACTGTAAAAGAGGTGGACTCTTTACGTCAGTGTTGGTTCATGGAAGTCTGTTCAGTATGTTGGAAATTTCCTGTGTGTTTACCTTTGTTTCTTCATACAGGGTTCCCGTGAGGTAAAAAAAAATTTAAAATTCAGAGACTTAAATGTTAGGTCTTAAAAGAAACACCCATATTTTCATCCCAGGTCTCAAATTTAATTGACTTAAGTCTTTTTTCTTTTCTTTTTTTTTTACGTGCGCTCCGTCTATTCTGAGAGAAGTGTCTGTAGAAGAAAAAAGTGCCTTTTGCTGTTTTTACTGTCAGCTGATGAACTATCATATATTCTGCACTATAAGGCGCACTGGAGTACAAGGTGCAATGTCAATGAATTGTTTATTTTTGGTGGGTTTTCATGTATAAGGTGTACTGGAGTATAAGGTGCATTAAGTATAGTTAAAATCATGAGAGGAAAAGTTTTTTAAAAATGACAAAAAGTCAAAATTATGAGATAAAAAGTTAAAATTCCCAGTCGCTAAGCACAACCAGAATTAATCCACATATAAGGCGCACGGTGGTTTTTAAGTTTAAGTGTGCCTTATATACTGGAAAATACGGTATATGGCGGTTCAGTGTGTTCACTACTGCGTTCTGTACCGTTCATATTTTCGTATATATTCCATAAATATAAGGTACTCACATTTGTAATTTACAATACAAAGTGCATGGTTTTGAGAATCAAATGTGATTGTTTTTTTGAGAGGGTCTCCATGTTGGTCTAAATAAGGTATTTAACTTGGTGATTCTTGCAAGAACCCTGTTCATATCTGTATGGTAATAGACAGAGGTTTTCAAAGTACTCACATTCTGTACTTGAGCTACTGGTGTGAAAAAATATTCTGGTAAATGTAGAAGTACTGATTCAACTCCTTTACTGAAGTACAAGTAAGAAAGTACAACTTCTCAACTATAATTACAGAAAAATTAAAGCTGTATTATTATTATTATTGTTTATTTTGGTTTGTTTGTTTTTTGTTTGTTTGTTTTTTTACCATGGATGAAATACATATTTAACCAGGAAAGATCAGAAAAGTTTTAAAAGTATCTGAAAATAAAGCCTTTAAAAGTGAATTAATGTGTAGAAAATGTGTTGGATCAAGTCACAGATATTCAGTTTTGTGGGTATGGACAGAACAGTTAGGAATAATGTGGGGGGAAAAAGTCACAATTCAGATAAAAATGAACCATTATGAGATTTTAAGTCATACATATGAGAAAAAATGCATAATTATGATAAAAAGTCTAAATTCTGAGATTAAAAAACATTTAAGTTATGAGATAATGCATAATTATGAGAAAAAGAGCTGAAATTATTAGATAAAATGGCAAAATTGATTAAAAAAAAGGCATAATTGTGATATAGAAAGTCACAATTTTACTCAGATTTTCCATCTGAAGTGTTAGTGTTTTAGTATTTTAGTGTTCTCTAGTTTGAAAAGGTAAAGAAAATATTCTGAGAATAAAGAGTATAAAGTACAGATATTTATATAAATGTAAAGAGTATAAAGTACAGATATTTATATAAATGTAAAGAGTATAAAGTACAGATATTTATATAAATGTAAAGAGTATAAAGTACAGATATTTATATAAATGTAAAGAGTATAAAGTACAGATATTTATATAAAAATGTAGTTAGTAAAAGTAAAAAGTTGCCAGAAAAATAAATACTCAGGTAGATTTTTAGGTATCTGTACTTTACTTTAGTACAGTAATGACGTATTTTTACTTAGTCACTTTCCACCTCTGGTAATAGAAGACTCAGAAGGTTATTAACTGCCAGCATCTGGCTCCACTCTGCAAATGAGGTTAGACTTACTGGGCGCTTCGAAGTTTCCACCAGTTAATGAGCTTTACTAGTCATTTGTCTGAAGTCATGCTTCAGTATACACTCTACACTTCATTAGATGTGCATTTGCTCAAATCCAGCCTGGGTGCAGATTACATGGGTGTTTTTTGAAGAATCAAAATCACAAATGAACTTCTCCTTGTCCGTATTGAAAACTGTACTGGAGTGTCTAGTACAGTCAGTGTAGTACAGTCAGTGTAGTACAGTCAGTGTAGTACAGTCAGTGTAGTACAGTCAGTGTAGTAGTCAGTCTAGTACAGTCAGTCTAGTCCAGTGAATCTACTACAGTCAGTCTAGTACAGACATTTAGTAGTCACGTTGGTTTGTTTTTAGCTTTTGCCCCTCTCCTCTTTTTTGCCTCTCTCGCTCTCTCTCTTTCTCGTCATCAAAATGTGGTTGAATGAAAACACATAGTGAGGTCAGCATTTACAAAACTAAAACAAAAAAATAATCCATGCCTCAATAATGAGATGTTTATTAATTGATGATAATTAACTTTCTCTTTATATTCAGTAGTGTAGACCAGATTAAGGCCAGTCTGTAATACAATACAATATCTGCCAGTTTTAAACCAATGCAGTCTTGCTCTTATATAAACTGCCACTGACCTTTTTCTGTGGTAAAAAACATAGACGATAAAATGACTGATGCTTACTGAGGATTTGATCAGATCACACATTTGTTGTACAGACTGAGGCTTTAAAATGTTTTGCTGAAGATCAGATTTTCACAGTAAATTCCTCCAAATCCTATAGAAACATAATGAGCTTTAGATTTTCTTTTGCCTGCATTTTAATTAGTAATAAGGATTTTGGTGTAAATAGAGCACAGAAGTGACCTCGCTGCAAATCAGCTTTTTATAATCTGTCTATTTTCAATTTAATTATTACTAGACGTGCTGTTCCGTGGTTGTTACCCATTACTCTTTATTTATTTTTTTAGAAATAACTGTGTTGTACTATTGTTTAGGAAAGAAACAAACCCTAATGTTGTTAGTCACAGCAAATAATATGTGCTTAGGCTGAATCCCCTCTTATCCCTACCTCTACCCCTTACCCCTTCAAACAGACCTATAAGGGGTAGGGCTTGAATTGGGACACCCCTTCAACACTCACCTACGTCATCAGTTCATGCCGCCAGTTGTTACGTACCAAAAACCACAGCTTTAACCAGAAGTACAAACATGTCTGCTGCTGTAGATGTGGCGTTCTCCTGGGATATGACCATATTTTTACTAATATCTGCGTCCAATCACAGAAGTGCTATGCATCCACCCATTACTACACCTTTACGGACATAGAGATTTTTTTTCATGTGTTTTATGGATAAAATGACCATCACACATTGTGACAATGTAAAACCTTATACAATACAACAGTTATCACAACTGAGAACCTGTTAATTAAATACTACATTTGTGTACTTCTGTCACAGATGCCACAGTTTTTAAAATGATTTGCATTGTATTCCGGGAAATTTCTCTTCTTTGGAGTCTGCCTCTGGAAAATCTCCATTTGAAGGGATATAAAACCCTTCCCCTTCCCCCTACCCCTCTGCCTCAACCTGAACTGAGACACACACCAACCCCTACACATGGGCATACAAAACGGAGGGGTAGGGGTAAGCGGTGAAATGAGATTCAGCCTTAATGGAATCTTAGATATTTTATGTTGACATTCCTTCTTTTCCAGTGGGCAAAGCCTGATTGGAATTCTTAAATAAGATATTCTTTCTTGGAGATAAAGTAATTGCATAGATAAATAAATATCAACCAAACAGCTCGACAATGTTGTTTAAGCAACACTATTCATTTATCAGTAACCTAGTTGTGCTAACCCCTACTAGTGGCAGCAAATCTAATGTGTTACCGTAATAGTCTAGTGGTTAGATTTATGTGGTTAGATTTCCCTGAAACTGGCCGACCAATCACGGTGAACTCAGAGGGCAGGCGTAACAAAGTGATGCTGCAACAATGGGGTGGAGCTTTCCTTTTATCAAAGATGAGTGAAGACTGTGAGAAAACGTCAGCAATCTTTAAATTCTTTGTACAGAAGCGACGACAGTCATTAAGTTCCATAATCCACCATTTTGTTTAGTCATTCCTAACTTTCTCCAGACTCCTCCGTCAACTTTCTGGTGTTCTAACCACATCACGATTACACTGATTGGTTGTAGTACTGTCCTATTGCATACAGGGGTTTTTGAAAGACAACCTTTTAGCCGCGCCTCCCCTGACTATGAAGCACCATTAGACCCATACATGGAATGAATAGGGATAGCGCTGCTAGGCTAATTTGTCAGTCCAATAAGCACAATATGTAGGTTTGTGTTTAATATCACAGTTTCCTCAGGGTTTGTTCACCAAGCGGTTTAATAAAATCAGAAACACTTTACTCTAACCAGATGTTGCGTTAATTATGGAGTTAAAAGAAGGTCAGCAGTGTTACGTCTACTGGTGTATGAGTGTGTGTGTGAATGGGTGAATGTGAGGAATTGTAAAGCACTTTGGCCACCAAGTGTTGTATAATATGCACTATATAAGTACAGTCCATTTACTTTGAGTAAAGAGATTCATTCATTAGAAGTGAAGACAGATTCTGGAGACGTTTAAATTCCTAGAGTAACAAAGGCACTCATGTTAACATGAGCTAGAAATGGCAAACTTCAGCCTTACAGGAAGAGCAATGTCTCACTGTAAAACTTCAAGTATGCATTTCTATTGGAGGTAGTTACAAAAAGTAAGTTTTTTTCTGGCAGTCTAGAGATGGTGTATGTAAGTGACGTGACCCTGGAGCCTTGAATGTGACTCAGTTTTTATGTGTTCTGAAGTCTGGAACATGCTTCCCTTTACCCACTCTCAGTACATTCCTTCCGCTGACAGACATTTTACTGGTATCACAGCTCGTCATGGGGCGACTGAGGCTGTCAGTACAACAGCTGGCCTCCATCATGACTGTGAATCACCTGTTTTTCCAGGCAGAGATGTGCTGCCACTGAGCGTTGTGTAATCCTAAACTACTGCTGCCAAACAGAACAGGCGTGAGTGTCCAGAAGCTGCGTGGCCTCTTCTCTGACACTCACACTGGTGCATATGTGGCTTTAAACATAGAAATGAAATCAGCCGTGTCCTCCATGTTTTTTACACTGGGCTCTTTTAAAAGTCCTGTATCTTAATACATGTGTTTCTATGTGTATGTTAAAATTTTCTGTCATTGTTTTGGCAAAATAAGTCGAGATGGAGCCACAGTGGTTGTGAACCATGGAAAACATGTTTTAGATTTGATGATAAGAGTTTTAGTTTTGATCACCTGGAGACTTGTAGAGTTGCAGACTTTTTTTTTCCTCAAGGGCCGTTTGCACCAGTGTGACCTAACATTTTTTTTTAGTTGCACTTTTTGGAAATGAGGTTGCATGTGAGACCAAATTGGTCACACTCTAGAGCCCTGGGTTTACTGAAACTGTGGTCATTTACTGTCTTATCTAGAACCTAGAACTTCCTAGACTTGTAATGTTGACAAAGATAATTGTTGTAAAGGGGACAACATGGTGGTGCAGTGGACAGTAAAAAGGTCCTGGGTTTGAGTCCAGTCAGGGACCTTGTTTGCATTGGTACTGTCAGGGTACTCTGCTTCCTCCCACCCTCCAAAGACATGTACTGTTAGGTTAACTGGTTAATGTAAACTGCCCATAGCTGTGTGTCTATGAATATTTGAAAGGACATCATTAAATGTCATGTTCCTCCCTCCAGTTTTTTTTAAGCTACAGCCATCTGTCCTGGTCCAGTTAGATAATTACACCATTCCATGTCCAAAATGAGGATCTGTCTAAACTGCAGAAGGCAGTAAAATTATTCTGCACAAATGGCTCAGACTAAGGCTGAATCCCATTTCACCTCTTCCCCTGAGCCCTTCACCTTAGCCCTAGGGTTAACCCTAACCAGCCCTGGTTAGAGTTAACACCAACTCTAACATGTCAAATAACTGTGTGATTATACTTTGGCTTTGATAGTGTGTTCCTTTTCCCCCACAGGGTTGATTATACATATGTAGTCATATGGAAATGCTTCCACACCCTTTAGATCCTGTATTTGTGGGAAATGACAGCACAGATGTGCAGTGAGTCAGATGTCATGTGTAACCACTGGGATGATGTGTGGTGTTTGATGACGCTGGCATTTATTTTCTCACTGATGGATGTTCTTAAACTGGGTTTAAAAAAAAATGATCCATTGATGATGAAAGGTGCTGCTGTGTAATAATATATATGTAGAAATGTGTCAGAATATGCTTTATGACTGGCTGAGTCATTTTACATTATCTTCTGTATGTGCTCTATTTCTGTTCTTTATCGACTCTATAACCTCCAGGTACTGAAGTGAAACTGTTTCTTAGGATAAAGAGACAGACAGACACAAACAAAGAGACAGACAGACATGTGCTTTATTAATCCCAAAGGAAGTTCTGTGAGCTTTGTTGCTCTCATACATACATGAGGAATTACAGGAACTACACGGTGCCAGATCCCCCTGGCCTGTTTGACGGCCACGTCTGGCCCATGTACCTGAAAAATAAAATCGCCCTGAACACAAAATGTCTGAAAGAAGAACTTCACATGCAGTGAAGTCCAGGCAGAGGGGGGGTTGTAAAGCTCATAGCCAGACCAATGAGCCACCTGCTCACCCTCAGCCTGTTGCGGAGGAAATGCGCCCAGCGGGTGCACAAACCAGACCCGGGGGAGGTTCTGTGCTGTGTCCTCCCAGCACTGAGGGGCCGACCCAGACCCACTGAGGGAACCCTTGTCAGTTTCATTTCCTCCTCTTAGTAATATGCTGATATTCAGTAATGTAAATGGTAAATGTTCTGCACTTATATAGTTCTTTTCCACCTTCATGGTGCTCAAAGCACTTTACATTAGCTTCACATTCACACACACACTCGTACACCAGTAGGTTTCTAAGGTCTAAGGTCAGTCCTACTGGGGGCCTAAGTCAGGGTTCAGTGTCTTGCCCAAGGACACTTCGATGTGTGGACAGCCAGACCCGGGACGCCAACCTCTCGGTCATTGGGCGACCCACTCTACCAACTGAGCCACAGCTAATGGGTCGTCTCCACTGATCTGAGGCTGTAGTTGACAAACCAGCTCGACCCCTGTTACCCCTCTCCAAATGTGGGTCTCATGCACTCAGAGAGAACTGAACCCCAATCCTCGGTGCACCGCCGTCGCACCGCCATACGCTGCCCTCACACTGCCTTACCCCACCCTCACACTGCCATACCCTGCCCTCGCACACGGGCAGATAAAATCAGTGAAAAACTGCCCCTGTTTTTTTATTTTCCCCAATTCCCATTCATGAGCAAATGAACACCACATATACAGACCCAGATGACCTCCTGACAGGGAAACAGACAAGGTCACATGAACTGCACCATCAGAGAAACTGTTGATTGTAAATATTCATGTAGTGATTTGAGCCTCATTTATGATATTGAATGAGGGTCAGAGGTCACAACATCCAATGGTCACAATGTCCAATGCAAACTTCTTGCTGACAAACAAACAAACAAACACACAGTAAAACACAACCTCCTTCATGAGGAAATTATTTCTATTGTTGCGGTTATTACCATTGTTTGTGTTTTTGGTATTGGCTATTATTGTTTCTAGCATTAGCATTATCAACATTATTAGCATTATATTTACTTAATATTCTAATGCATACTATTTTCAATTACATCTTCATCATCATGATCCTCATCAAACTGAGCAGGATGAATAAAAGTCTGTTAATTACATCTCCAGTGCCAGCCATTGATTTACTGATGCTGGATTCATTCAGCTATTCATTTATTTTCATTCAGTTTAAGACAATTATCCTGAAAACTGCGTTCACTTTAACGGCTCAGTTTATAAAAAGCTGCAGTAAAAACAACTCTGTGCTTTTTCATGAACTAAAAACTGTGTTACTAGTACCCTACACGTATTCCTTGGACTGCTGTATTTTCTCTTTTTCATGCTTTCGAAAACAGATGAGATGTCAGCTGAACCACAAAAAGCTCTCTGTAACCATGGTAACCTGTATTTGTACATATCCTTGTGCTGTGTGATTATTGTTAACGGCTCTATTTTCTAAATGGACAAGTAAATGAATAATAAATAAACGGCCTTAATTACACCTCACAAAAAAGAAGACATCAAGGTTAGTCAAACAAACAATTAGCAGTTTATGTTGCTGTTGTTTCATGGAGGAAAGCAGACTTTTTCTGTTAATTTGCTGGAGAATAGAAAATATACCCGTAAAACTGACCTGTGTATTTAACAATGTCATGTTGAAGGAAGCACTTATCAGCCAACTCTAAGTGACCACAGAGACTCTGTTCTCCTCATATGAAAGTCAACACCTACACACACACACACACACAGACAGGCAGGCAGGCAGGCAGGCATTTCAATAAAATAAAAAAAAAAGAAAATAAATGACATTTTAAACAAATGAATGAATATATAAAAAATTATCAAAAAAAAATTATAAATTAATTAAATAATTCATACTTTTACAAAAAATATCTAAAAAATAAAGAATAAAAAAAACAACTTTCAAACCTTTAAAAAATAAACATTTCACTTTGCACCAGTTTCCCTCATGCTTTATGGGGACTTCTGGAAAAAACAAATTAATGTATTTACAGGGCCACATCATTTCTCTTTTACTCGTGGGGACCTTTATTTATAATAAACCCTTGTGGGGACCTTAATTTTGGTCCCCATACCATCAGAGGTCCCCATGGTGTGACTGTGTAAACACATCAATGTCCCCATAAAGATAGGATTGCGCACACACACACACACACACACACACACACACACACACACACACACACACAGACACACAGACACACTGTAAACAGTCTGTCAGCAGAACACACCTCCAACCAGGTGGATAATTATCTCAACAGGCTCCGTTTGTCACATGACAGCAGAAGAAGACACCTGGGCATGTGCATCTGACATCACCTTCTGAAAGCTAAAATAAGCGTTCCGTACCGAACTGGATAGTGGAAATAGGACTTTTGCTTCCTCTTTGGAGGGTGGGGTAAAATGTTATATATGTGAGAAACACTGAAGTGACTAAAAACTGTGTAAATAGACAATAGAGTAAAAGAAGTGAGCATATACAGTGATGACAGGCAATGTTTGTCCTTTTATATGATGCTCTGTTGTTAAAGTGGAAGGAAGGATATTTCCTTGACAGATGCGCAGAGTGAATGTGATGCATGAAAGGATAATTGTCTGCAAGAAGAATGATCCACATAAAAGAAGAAAACAGTCTAATGTAATGACAGACAGAAGAATAAAATTCCTTCCTTAAAGCTGTAACAAGTGAAATAGGTAGGTTTCAGTCACGTGACTATGATGACATCGCAATTTCAGCTGGAGGGCAGGAAGTAACCATGGACACTGTTGCTATGGACGAAACCATTGAAGAGAGTGTTTATTGTAGGAATTTAGATCCAGTGTCCAAACACAGATACATACAGTTACTTAAAGTTATAAACCACTTTTACACGCTCCTTTTGGAATGTGATGGGTCACCCTGAGTTACCAACACATAGTGCATTTGAAAGTAGTTTGTCACCTCCACTGGGTGGATTTCCTATCATTCATAGAAAACGACACAGAGAAACCAGACACTCAGAAAAAGCCTGTCCACTACACGTCACAGGGACATTAGAGTCACCCACGTGGGGTTACGCCCATCCCCCATTGCAGTGATTCTGAAGTAGCATTAGCATTGGCATCTACAAGAGAAGACGGTGCCACAGTAACTGCTGCATGAACTGGAAAAAAATGGTGTTCATGTGCTCTCTGTGGAAATAAAGCCTTGTTTTTTTTCCCCTGCATGTTTTCAAAACAAGCGATGACACGAAACCTAGCTGGATGTTACTCTGGATGGTAAACACCCACAGAGCCAGAGGTGAAGGGGGAGTGTTCGTTCATCAAACCTATCATGAGATAAAAAGTCAAAACTAGAACAGCACTCTGAGAGTGACTAAGACTAAGAATGAACTTTGACAAAAGACTAAAACTAAAAATTAAATATGGGGATCAAAATTATCAATGGTGCGGAAATGGCACCGTCTCCAGATCTTTCCTCTATGGGACCCGTTTTCCAAAGATATGGTTTTGGGGTACCCACGACACTGGTCCCATTTAGACGAAAGGCCAATCCCTTAAGAAAGTACACCGGTTTCACATGAATTTTTTTCCCATGTGGATTGGGCCTCAGTGAACCTGCCTGATACTAACCTGTCTCTGAAGTGTACTGCTCACTGCTGGATGATTAAGGACACACGCTTCAGATCACAACCATCTCTGACTGATGACTAGTCAGAGAAGGTTTCAAATGTCTTGTTGACGTTGCATTTTCATGAAGGCAGGTATGGATATGACAACAGCGGTGATAAAAAAAAAAAAAGATTTATATCCTCTTGAGGTTGTTTAAAAGAAACACTGGCTCATTTTGGATGTTTATCTGATGGTTAAAAATGATTTATTATAGAGTAACAGTTAAAACATTCAAGATCCATTACGTATGTTTTCATATTAAATGGAGAAAATGGAACTGGTTTTCACCGTCTCCAAAGCCAGTTCTGTCGACTTTCTGCTGAAAACAGATATGTGGTATTTAAAAAACAAACAAATCTATAGTTGTTGTTTTTTTAATCTTTGCTATTTGTTGTAATTTCACATTTCATTGTGAAATGACTACAGCGATTTGCTCTGATGGATGGACGTAAATCAAGGTATGGTTCTGATGCTACTCTTCCAGTTCATTTAATTAGTTGTGAAAATGCTGCTGTGACCATTTTCTAACGCACACATTTCCATCTTAATAACCACTTCCAGGCCTCAGAAAGAGCTGCATTACACAGTCTAATTATTATTCAGTAGCAGTGCTTATAAAATAGATGGAAGATAATATGCAGCATGCTCCAGGAGCAAATTGGTTCCCTGCTGTGCACTTGTTAGTTGAAGATAATACTTAGGATGCTTGTGTCACAGTCAGCTCCAAAGCTAAATATTCTGCTTCATGTTTTTTTAACGATCTATTTAATTTAAACAGCTGTATGTGTGTTTGTTAATGCAATCTGTTTGTATTGTTTTTTCCCTTCATATTTAAAACACTTTCACAGCTTGAAACAGTAAAAAAAAAAACATGGGATGTTAAATGTTGTTAAACATTTACAAGAATTTCAAATATAATACAAACTCCATTTGAAAAGCAGCTTGTCGTGTTGAGATCAACGGCGCGTTGGAGCAGCATGTTTTGCAGCAAATATACATAAATGCTCAACTTGAAAATATTTAACGTATCGGGCGAATTTGTGTGATGCCAGGCCACGAAAGCATTGAGATGCTGCCAACTTTGTGACAGAATGACGGACTCGGACCGACCCAGAAAGCGTCAGAAAGAAAAACTGAGTCTGAAATAGCGTTGACAGCAGACGTCATCCAGGCACAGTTCCTGGAGGAGGCGGTGGAATACCCCATGCTGTAGGTGCTTCTGCAGGATCGGGTGAACCCAAAAGCGATGGCGTCTGGCCCTCCCACATATCTGGGACGTCCAGAGCAGGTACAGAACAGCAATCCAACTGATCTGAGGCATAGTTTAGGACAGACTGAACGGAAGGGACACGTTTGGTTTATCTATGTTTCTATGTTTATCCAGCGTCCAGACACGGGCGTTTGATGATATTAGAAAAAAAAAATTACCGCGATTGTTATTTTTTTAACCCTGCGATATATACAGCAGTATATTTATTCTGATTGTCCCACAGCAGAATGTTTATTGTAGTTGACTATACTAGCCCTCTCAACATTGGTGATCACGGTTACGATCTAAGTTATAGTAACAGACAATCTTAGTGAAAAGTTAAGAAAAATAGTACGATGAAGTAACAGTTTTATATTATTGAAATGGTAAATGATTATATATTGAATATTTAAGGCTCAAGATTTGGTATTTATTCAGTTTATATTTATTTCATATGTTATTTTTTTTTCATGCTCAATTTTCAATATATCATCTTAAAGTTTATAAGTGTTGTACGTCCTCTAATTAGTATGATATTTAAGCATGCTAATTAAGGACAATACCATGGCATACCGGCTCCAAAAATTGGCTGCTCATATCGGCCATCAGCTGACTCTGAACTCTAATTATCGGTATCAGTATTTGCTTTAGGAAAACCCATATCGGTCGACCTCTATAATGTATATGACCAAAAATTACACACTTACAAGGCTCCTGCATGTTAAGCTTTAGAGTGACTTAAAACGGCTTTTATTTTTATTACCACTGCGAAGGAGGTATTGCATTCAAGTCAGTTTGTTTGTCTGTCAGCAGGAGTACGCAAAAAGTTCTGAATGAATTTTGATGAAACCTTCAGTAATGATAGATAATGGGTTAAGGAAGAACCCATTATATTTTAAGTGATGAAGGTCAAAGGTCAAGGTCACACTAACGGTTAACAACTAAAACACATCATTTGTAATATCTCAGGATTCAGACAAGATAGAATCTGGTGTTTTTTTTTCATTCACATGGTCTCATCAGATGGGTCAACACCTATGGCTCCATCACGTCGATGAACAATCAAGCCTTGGCGGAGGTCTGCGGTCTCTGACTGCCTTATTTAGTAACCGTGGTCATTTTGAAAAACACCCTGATTGAGTTTCCATCAGATATTATCCTGACTGGATTTCCTGAGGTTATGTTGTGTCAGAGGGAAAGCACTGTCATATGATATAAGGTTGTATTGTGCTTTAATGAAGGTTTATATTTCATTCCAGAGCAACATTCTCTTAAATAAAAAAAGGTGAAGTTTCCTTTCATCAGAAATCCATCTCTTGAGGCAACAGGTTGGTAACTAAATCAGGAATTGTGTCTGGGGGTAAAAAAAGAAGATGAACTAATTGTTGCCCAGCAGTGTGGTTTGAAGAAACTAGGCTAGCAGCATACTCAGGCTAAATATTGACTAGTTTTGGGGTCCAGAGCTGCTCTAGGATTGGTCAGTGCTGGACTGTTCTATTATTAGATTAGAGGCCATGTTACTGTAATAAGGCTTGGGCATTTCCCAGAAGCTACTGCTCTGCCTCATTGATATATCGAACAATAGCTACATGTTCCAGTATTCGCTCTCATTTTCCTTTTAGCTCCTGAGATTTTGTTGAACTCTTAGGCAGCCTGTTTGCACCAAATGAAATTGAATTTAGTGTGTGCACAGAGGAAGAATGTGACCTGCTTTTGTCTTTGGTGCTTTTTACTGTGATCTGCCTCTTTCTCCTGGGGGGTGATGTCTCTATTTACTTTATCCATGTCAAAGCCTGTCTTTCCGAGTCTCTCTCTCACACACACACACACACACACACACACACACACACACACACACACACACACACACACACGGAAACTCAGTGTTTGACACCTGTCAACATTTGCTCCCCTCAAGTGTGCATTTTCTGCCGCCAATAGAAAATGGCTTCATGTTCTTCTGTCTGGGTCAGTGATTACATCATTATGTGGAGACAACACTTCACATTATTAATCTCGCCCAATCAATGTTGGGAGAGAGAGATTTTTTTGCCAATCTCAACTTTCTATGACAAGCTGTTCTTGAATTAGAGCCAATAATGTGATTTTGACCTTTCTCCTAATTGTGACCTTGACCTTTGACCTTTTGCAATATTGATAATCTTCATTCTGCACCGTTTGGTACCAATCTGAAACTTCTGTGCCCCTCCCTTCTTGAGTTATAACCCATAATTTGATTTTGACCTTTTAGTCAATTGTGACCTTGACCTTTGACCTTTACTCAAATGGATCATTGCATCTGATGCGCCTTAGCTATATGTATATGCCCATGTAATTTCATGGTGATATCTCAAGTATTCATTGAGTTATAGCATGATATGTCTCTGTGGACACACACACGCAAGGTGATTACAACTAATGTTGGGCGAGATTAATAATGTATAAATAATTATAATTACAAAGTTTTAGCTGTGTTTAGTGCCAAAAAATCCCACAATTATTAAAATACTTATTTTATAAACAATCCAATTAAAAAAATCTGAAAAACCTGAAAAAATTTACATTTTATCAGTGAAATCAGGTTAATTTTACCAATATTGGCCCTTAGTTTATCATTAGTTCATGTGTTTTTTTATGGATAGAAAGACATTAAACTCTTAGTAACAGAAGCAGAAAAATAATTTTCTTTAGACATTTCAGGATGTTCAAAATTTTACACAACTTATTGTTACAGGATAGTTTGTAAATGTCAGTATTTTCATCATTTAATATTTTTTGCAATAAAACAATTACAAAAATATGAAGTTATCATTTGTAGACAAAGAAAAAAGTGAGAAGAAAATCTCGAGTCATTAAAATGGGAATTATGACTTTCATCCCACTGGACACATTCTGGTGGGCCTCATGTTTGAGATCCCTGTTCTCGTGGTTTTATTTGTGCAGGAAAACATGAGCACTGAGGCCCAGACAAACACCTTCACCCCTGGATGTGAACACATCTCATGTAGGAACCAGATTCTATACATTTCAGTCAGGGTCAAAAGCCAGTGGAGGAGATAAGAGTCTGCCTGTGTACTATAGCCATGTGACCCCTGACCTTTGACCCCTGGTACAGAGCAGCCCTGTGTTCATAGACAGGCTTGTTCTGTTAGAAAGTTTGGAACTCCTGCATTTATTCTCTGAAGCACATCACTCTTTCTTTCTGCTCTGCCTTTAGTCTTTTATTTGTACTATAAACCATGTGAGTGAAACTGACACAGTGAGACGCGGATATTAGCCGTCAAAGAGACGCAGAGCGGACATTAGCTGTCAAAGAGATGTCAAAGAGACGTAGAGCGGACATTAGCCGTCAAAGAGACGTAGAGCAGACATTAGCCGTCAAAGAGACGTAGAGCAGACATTAGCCGTCAAAGAGACGTAGAGCAGACATTAGCCGTCAAAGAGACGTAGAGCAGACATTAGCCGTCAAAGAGACGTTGAGCAGACAGAAGAGATTCTGCCCCTAATTATTAGCACTGTTCTAAATATAATTAACACTTCATTAATTACTGGATATGTGCCGCAATTATTTAAATATGCTGTTATTAAACCAATTTTGAAAAAACCTGCAGGATAATAGTTTATTTGAACAGTTCCAGTCTGGTTTTCATGCTCATCGTAGAACTGAAACAGCATTAGTCAAAGTCACTAATAACTTATTAGCCACTGATGACGGATTAGTATCGATTCTGGTGTTATTAGACCTTAGTGCAGCCTTTCACACCATTGACCACAGTATCTTAGTGCAGAAATTAGAATGTGATATAGGTATTAGAGGGGCAGCCCTCTGCTGGTTTAAATCATATTTGTCTAATCGGTACCAATTTGTTAACGTCAATTAACAATCATTGCCGTTCTCCAGAGTTAGTTATGGTGTGCCTCAAGGGTCAGTCCTTGGGCCTATTTTGTTTAGGTTATATATGCTCCCTTTCGGTAACATCATTAGAAATCATGGCATTAACTTTCATTGTTACGCAGATGACACAGCTATATTTATCGATTAAACCTGATCAGACAAGGCAAAAACATAAAGTACATGTGTCCAAGACCTAAAGACTTGGATGAGTGTTATTTTTTTATTTTTATTATTTTCCTTTGGATGAGTGTTATAATGGGCCCTAAAATGTGAGAGACTCCTTAACTGACCAGATAGTTACTTTTTAAATAAAATGGAATTAAATTGAATGGATGTACTGGGCTGATTAAAGCAGAATGATATTTGCTGCACTATCACTTTTCCTCCATACAACTACATTATATTACCAAAAGTATTGGCTCACCTGCCTTGAAATACACTCAAGTGACATCCCATTCTTAATCTATGGAGTTTAATACGTCATTTCTGTTTTATACAAGTGTGAGTGTGTGTGTGAGAGAGAGAGAGAGAGAGAGAGAGAGAGAGAGAGAGAGAGAGAGGGCATAGACAGACAGACAGACACACAGACAGACACACTAGGGTTGTCACGATACTAAAATTTCCAACTCGATACCGATACTAAGGATAATACTCGATACTCGGTACTAATTTCGATACTGGAGATGTGAAGGATTCCTTTTAAAATTTCCTCCATGGACTGCTAAAAAAAAAGGTAGTGAGTGCAGGTGCAGAATAAATACATGCCTATCTCTTGGCAAGTTAAGGTAGGCCTATCTTTTTGCTCAAGCCATTCTGCAGTGCTAACTGCAAGCCTCTTTATGGTCGAGCATTATGTGCGCGGGCGGCAGCGTATTGCATTATGTGACCACCACGGACCCCTTGCGGGACTATGGCAAGCCAAAGTGTTCACATAGCCACGCATTGTCTTTATTATATCACGCGTTCCAGAACGCGTTCTAGAACGCGTGCCATTGTGCGCGCCAGTGCGCGTACCAGAGCGCGTCCTGTAACGCGTGATATAATAAAGACAACGCGTGGCTATGTAAACACTTTGGCTTGCCATACGGGACTAGCAGCGCGCACGTCAAAAATGATAGGCTGACATGCTCACGGTGGCCTCCGTGGTGGTAACGTGATACAATGCGCTACCGCCTGGCTGCCGCCCGCGCGCATAGACGTTCGACTATATCGAGGCCTTTAAAAGCAAAGTTGCATCGGATGGTCGCAATCACAGACCTATAGAAATAGTTTATAGGTCTGTGGTCGCACTGGCGTCATCCCGTGTGCTGTCAGAGGCAGCTGGAGAAAAAAAGAGACTTTAATTTACAAACCGGCATTACGGCTGTGCCAGAGCTGACCGCGTTGATGCCTGTTTAGAATTCTTAACGTTACCCGCTACAAAAAAGCGGCGACGCGCCATAAAAACAAAAATCGATTTTCCAGCAACTTAGTATCTAATTAGATACCAAGGGTCAATATCGATTTAGTATCTAAAATCGATTTTTTGACAACCCTAAGACACACACACACACTTTGGATATTTTCATGCTGCCAAGTTGCATAAAGACATAGGTGAGAGAGTTTGATGTGGATGAATGTGACTGTCCTGAACAGTGTCCTAACCTCAACTCCACTGAACATTTAGGATGAATTAGAGCACAGGCCTTTGGTCCAACGTCGGTGTGTGATCTCACAAATGCTTCTGGGAGGAATGGTCCCATAAACACACTCCTAAACCTTGTGGAAAACCTTCCCAGAAGAGTTGAAGCTATTGTAGCTGCAAAGGGCGAACCCATATCACTTTATGGAATGTCAAGTTCATATGAAAGTCAAGGCAGGTGAGCCAATACTTTTGGTAATGTATTGTATTTTACAGATGCCAGACTATTTTGATTGAATACATTTTTTTGACAAATGTAAGAACAGATATTTAAAGTTTGGGTAGGAGATGTTGGAAAAGAGTTTGTGTAGTTTTATTTTGAAAGCATACACACCCATGCCTCTTCATCAGCCCACCTCTTGAAACCACGCCTTCAAAAATACATGAACGCGCTGCTGTCTGGAGCGATCACAGGGGTTCATGAGCATTCACCACAACTCAATGTCAATTATCATCCTAAATAACAAAACAATAATCAACATTTATCAGTTTGTGTCACATGAAGCTTAGCTAACAAAAGGTTTAGAAGCATGAAATAAACACCATGGGAAAACTAATGGATAAGGACAATAGTTTATAGTTTACACACAAACCTGCTGGAACATTCTGTTTGGTCAATATCTGACATTTTCTCACTGATGGGGTGACTATCATACCCATAAACCACTAGTATGTCCAAATATTATACAATCACAACAGTATCATCTTACCTATGGAGTAGAAACATGTCCACCTTAGCATGGGTTTTGAGCCCCTTTTCCTTTTTCAGTTGACGTCAACTGGAAAGCCGTGGTGATTCCCACCCTGGTCCTGCTCTGTTCTTCGCTCAGCTTCCTCATGGTCATAGCTTTTTCAAACAAAGTTTCTACTTTGGTTTTGCTGCCGATTGTCATCTTTTCCATCATAGCTGTTTATGTGAACGTTAAGAAGGGGGAGGGAGGGCTGGGGGGGTGGACTGATATTTGATGGACGTATCGGCAAATCAATTATTTTTAAAGATGATTAGTACAATGATTGGCCAGAGTTTTCCTCTGGTTCCACCCTCTCGACTGGACTAAAACATTTAAAGTGTTTTTTTCAAACATTCCATTTTAGTGTTAGGGTTACTGTTTCTAACTAACAAGTGTGTTTTGTTTTTATAGTTTTTTTTATTGTATTGTTTTTATTATACCATCAAACATCTTTGAGTGGTGTGAAAAGCACTATATAAATAAAATATTATTCTGTGTTGCGGTTTCTTGCAGGTGTAACTGCAGACCGTCCCTCACACACCACCTGTCAAGATGGTGGCACTGTCGCTGAAAATCTGCGTTCGCCAATGCAACGTGGTCAAAACGATGCAGTTTGAGCCGTCCACGGCCGTCTACGATGCCTGTCGGATCATCAGGGAGAGGGTCCCAGAGGCTCAGACTGGACAGGGTGAGAGAGTTTGATATGAAAATGACAATTATCAAAGTTTACATCCGATGTGTTAATATTTTGTGAGTACTGAGTGTATTGACAAGAATCTGGTGATACCATACAAATCACAATACGATGATCTCAATATAACTAGTTTAGGTTAGTTTATTATGTGCACTATAAAAGATAACAAATATATAAGCAGTAAAAATACAAAAAAGCCAGTAAAAGAGAAGCCAAAGGCTTAATCTGCTTCTATAGATCCTCCCTTCATCAACTTAACACTCAAAATGAATCAAATGTAAAAAGTAACTTAATAAAGTCACTAAAACAATACAATGAAACACAAATACAAAAGAAATGACCATTACTAGAATAACACATGGACATGAGTTAAATAGTACTTTAAGGACAAATAATAAAAAGAAACAAAAAACATAGGAAAATGAGGGTTATTTATAAAAGCAGCTTTAGTATGACCTTTGACCTTTGAAAGTAGTAAAGTAGGGACATGATTTCAATGATTTGTTCAAGTACAATACGCTATGATACTGTTAAAAAGGTCATTCTTTGTTTGTTTTTCTTAAGAAATATATATTTACTGGAACAATTACATGAGACCAGAGATATGCACAATAGACTAAGGCAGGATTTTAGAAAATGTTCCCATTCAAAGTCCTGAAGGCCACACTCAGATTTAAGATCAAGACTAAAGAAAATGCTGGAAATTCATGTACATAGTTAAAATCAGTAGAAAGCCAATTAGAGAACAATTTTAATATTTTGAACATATGAAATTCAAGCCTTTTCTTCAATTAAAAATAAATGGTTCAAAAATCATACAGATAAGTGAATAAATAAACTTTGTCCCTGTTTATAATTCTCGTAAATTCTTCAGAAAGACATCAACCTCTTTCATGGTTCTCTTTTGTTTATGAATTATTAGTGATCCCAGACACCAATTTTAATCATGTACATGCATTTCCAGCATTTTCTTTAGTCTTAATCTTAAATCTGAGTGTGGCATTGAATTCCCCATATGTGAAAACCTACAAAAACACATTACATTCATGTTTTTCCTTCTACAGTCATAAAGATAACTAATTCATTAGATTTTGACCTGGCTGTGGCGGCCATCTTGAATTTCTCCTTTTTGAGGCATTATGGGACATTTTTGAGGCCGGCATAGAGAAGATTTGAATTCAAAACCCCTAAAAACACTGTATGATAAAAATGACCATGAAATATCTTCAGGTTTCATGTGTTTGGAAAACTGACCCTGATTAAAATACTGAACACATTTTTACTTGATCACTTTATCATAAAATATTCTTGTGTTAAAACTTCAGTTATATTTTACAGACATTACAGTGTAAGATCCTGCTCAAATGTTCTTTTAAGTTATTTCCCAGTTGTTGAGACTGATACATTAATTCTATTCTGTTCTGTACTGTTAGTTCATAACTAACCTTGTAATATTATTTTTGTACAGTCCCAACAAAGGAACTAACATCATGATGATACAGTGCAGAAACCCTGTGCTCTGATATGGAGCCATTTTTGGGACAAAATTATGTGTATTCATAATAAAGTACTACATGCATATTATATGTCAAAGCAAAGTCAAAGCTCCAAATCGACATCAGTGTTGGTCAACAAGCATAACTCTTAATTCAACATAAGTTGCACATAACTCATAGTTAGTGATGTCACATCTTGCATCCAGTTTGACTAATTGTTTGCTGTGTGGTATTAATGGTGTGTACAGTACACTCAGGTTTGTGTTTTTTTTCCTTAAACCTTGGGCAGAAGATGAGGACTGTGCAAGGCCTCAAATAAGTTTTCAAATTCTTCCAAGAAAATCCATGATATGAACAGGGAGGTCCCCGCTGAGTTGTGTTGGTGTGGAATGAGCCAAATACTCTAGTTTTTTTGTTATGAATTTTTGAGAATTGGCCTTAGGAGCTACATTCCATCATTGTATGTGTATGAGCTTATTTAACCTTGGATTGAGGTGGAAGTTTTACTAAACTTCCAAGGATAATGGACAAGAATTCCTGTAAATAGTTGCTGCAGAAATCAATTTTATAAACAGAAATAAGAACAGAAATCTCAATGGTCTAGGTTAGCTGGAATAACCCATGCAATACTCTGAGGACACACTGCAAAAACTGTCTTACTAAGTGCACTTTTCTCATTTCATCACCAAAAGAGTCATTTTTCACTGAGGTATAAGACTAGCCTAGCACTGCTAGCCTAGCACTCCTATCCTAGCCCAGCAGCACTATCCTATCTTAGCTGTGCCATCCTAGTTTAGCTGTGCTATCCTAGCCTAGCTGTGCTCTCCTAGACTAGCAGTGCTATCCTAGCTTAGCTGTGCTATCCTAGCCTAGCTGTGCTCTCCTAGACTAGCAGTGCTATCCTAGCTTAGCTGTGCAATCATAGCCTAGCTGTGCTGTCCGAGACTAGCAGTGGTATCCTAGCTTAGCTGTGCTATCCTAGCCTAGTTGTCCTAGCCTAGATTAGATGTGCTATCCTAGCAGCACTATCCTAACTTAGCTGTGCTATCCGAGCCTAGCCGTGTGATCCTAGCCTAGCGATGCTATTCTAGCCTAGCCACCCTATCCTAGCCCAACCAATCAGCATAATCTTTAGGATGATGTAGTTGGAGCGCCGGAAAGTTGAAGGAGGAGTCCGGAGAAAGTTAGGAATGACTAAACAAAAATACACAAAAATGCTAGCCTAGCCCTAGCAGAACTATCCATATTCATTCCATGTATGGGTCTAGTGGTGCTTCATAGTCAGGGGAGGCGGGGCTAAAGGGTTGTCTTTCAAATCTTCTGTATGCAATAGGATGGTACTGCAACCAATCAAGGTCATTTTAGGATGACGTAGTTAGTTCAGTTAGTTAGTTAATTCAAGAATGGGTTGTCATAGAAACTTGAGATTGGGACGAAATAGGGGCGAGGTTAGGAATTCTCTGAATACTAGTTAGATAATAGAACTTGAAAGTCTTAGTTCAAGATGTATTGCCAACATAATTTCATTGTCAGATTTTTTTTTTGCTGTTAAATAAATAAATACTATTTTGAAATAAATCTTCCAATGGATCAAGTGAAAATCATCTTGGTAAGATTCATTAAAATCAGATTTTCCAGATCTATTATCTATAAATCAGTTCCTATATGTCACTGAAATGTTCCTCTTTGGGCGATTCTGTCTGATTTTAAGTCTAATGAGATATTTGGACTAGAAATGACAAAAGTGCACTTGGTCAGATTTAGATTTTTGCAGTCCAGAAATCACTAAATTACTCCTTTTTCTTCAGCTTCAGATTATGGCCTGTTTCTGTCTGATGAAGACCCCAGGAAAGGCATCTGGCTGGAGTCTGGCAGGACTCTGGACTACTACATGCTCCGAAATGGGGTAAATATAAAAAGCACTGTCACTGCTGCACACACATTCACACACATTTACACACTGTCACACCCACTGTGTGAAAGTGTAATGATCTTAATTTATCTAGAATGTCATTAAAGCGCATACGTAATAAACTTTACACTTGTAAAACATTGTCCTGGACTGAAGATGAACATTTTTAGAACCAGATAAAGGCCAATGCACAATCTTTACTCATACCCATTTTTGGAGCAGTTTGTTAAAATAGATGAAGAAATTGACGAAAGAATGTTGACTAATCCTCCATCCTGATGATGATGATGATGATGATGAGGATGATGATGAGGATGAGCATGAGCAAAGCCTGTGATCCGTCTGTATCCATGTAGTGCACATTTTTACTGCAGCTCAGCTTCTGTTTTTACACTTCCAAATGGTTTCTCCTCTTTAAATCCACCAAAGCCATCCCAGGTAGAAGGCATGACTGTGACTAATTCTTCTGAACTAAATCTGCTCTCATTGTTGTGATAAGGGCGAAGCAGCCAGGCTGTGATAGGCAGCCGTTAAATAAGGTTTTCTGCCCTATATTCTCCTCTCTCTTCATGCAACCTGGATGGTTTTCTCTCTGGGGGTACTTTCACCCCCACCATCTTCATCCTTACTCTCTCCTGATTCTTCTCTTCTTCTCTTTTTTCCCCCTTTTCTCTCCACCTTTGTCTTTGAACAGGACATCCTTGAATATAAGAAGAAGCAGAGGCCCCAGAAGATCAAAATGTTGGATGGGGCTATTAAAACCATCATGGTGGACGACTCCAAAACAGTGGGAGAGCTGCTTGTGACTATCTGCAGTAGAATAGGTAAATAAAAACATCATTCTTACTGTGACTGAAATGGACCCTTTTCATGTTTTTAGGGGTCGTTTACACCAGGATGATTGCAGCTAAATACGACAGCATATTTTATCGGAAGTGCCTTTAATTTACACGGTGCCAGTGCTGTCAGGGTGTGAATACGCACAAATCTGAAGACTACTTCCAGAGTGGGGTGTATTGAAGATGTGCTGGGTCGTGTCTCTGTGTAAACCAGAGGTGGTCAAAGTACTAACATTCTGTACTTAAGTAGAAGTACAGCTACTGGTGTGAAAAAATACTCTGGTAAAAGTAGAAGTACTGATGCAACTCCTTTACTGAAGTAAAAGCAAAAAAGTACAACTTCTCAATTGAAATAAAATAAAAAGTAAAACTTCATATTTGTTTTGGCTATGGATGAAATAATATAGATTTAAGCAGGAAAATTTATTTTAAAAAAAGCATTTAATATTGAGTTACTGTGTAGATAATGTGTTTTATTGGATCATGGTACTTTGTTTAGTGGGTATAGACTAAAATTCAAAAGTCATAAATAGGAGATTTTTATTTTTTTTTTAACAAAAAACATAATTATGAGATGTAAAAAATCTAAATCATGAGATAAGAAATGGATAATTACCGGTATTACATTAAAGTAAAAAGTATGAGATAAAAAATCTGAATTACAAGATACAAAGTCAAAATTATGATATAGTGCTATTATTTCTGATTTACAACTTATTTTTCTAACTGTCACATTCGTCTAATTTGAAAAACTAATGAGTCTATTCTGAGAATGTAAAGAGTATAAAGTACACATATTTATATAAATGTAAAGAGTATAAAGTACAGATATTTGTGCAAAAATGTATGTAATAAAAGAAAAATAAATACTGACATAAATTACAGATACTTATTTACTTTCAGTAAGTACAGTAATGAAGGACTTTTACTTGGTTACTTCCACCTGTGGTCACGTGTCCTCACTTTTTACATTTCATCCTAAGGACAAAATGTAAACAGTGAGCACGTGTGACAGACATCCAGCCAGTCTGGTTTTAGAGCCGTCTGTCCAGACAAAATCAGGACACATGATCACCCTACATTAGCATTAGTATTAGCTCGAGCACTAGCAGCTCTAGTAAATGTACAGGAGTTGTTTCAGTTATTGTACAAACATTACACACATACCGTAGCCCAAAAACGACAGGTGGACAATTACATACATCAAAAACAGTAAAAGGACATGTGTGCGGGTCTATCACAGTGTCCCCTAACAGCCTGACTTTTGCATCTTCTGTTTTCATCGTCTCTGTATAAATGATCCTCTCAGTTTTATACTTTAAACCGCTACAGAGGTTATGTTTTTGGAGTTGAACCTGTTGAAAAAGTGTTTTTCTGCTTCTTTTTTTAAATATTATTTTTTTCATTCCAGGCATCACCAACTATGAAGAATACTCTCTTATCCAGGAGACAGTGGAGGAGAAGAAAGAAGATGGAATGGGCACTCTGAAAAAAGACAGGACTCTGCTTCGAGATGAGAGGAAAATGGAGAAGCTGAAAGCCAAACTGCACACAGATGATGACTGTAAGCCCATTCAAATCAACTACTGGAAGGATGAATCTGCTGGAAATTGAGTTTTTTATATTCATTAGTTTTGACTTTGCAATGATATGTTAATGATTATTTTTAACCTATAAAAATTTGTTTTTTCTTCTATTCACTACAATGTGCCTAAACCAAATTTTTCCATTTTCTTTGAGATTTCTTCCGCTTTTTCCTTTGTGTCTCTGTAGCCTATATATGCCAATATATATATAATTTTAACTGTAATTTGCATGATTCACTTAGAAATTAATAAAAAAAACCCCACAGCATTAGTTTATTCTCTATGGTGTCCACAGGGACAAAGGCACCACATCGACAAAACGCTGCAAACACCAGAAAGATGCAACAGCCAAAAACAAATAAAACAAATGCAACACAAGTGAAGCTGCAAGAGAAAAATGCTGCAATAACAGAAACTAAGCAGAAGCAAAAACGTACAAACCCCCAAAACAACTGCAACAGAGAAACGCTGCTAATTCACTCCACAACAAAACACTAGTTAACCAAAATAAAATGGAAGAAGATGATGACGGTGGATGAAGACGAAGTTGAAGTTCAGTAATTTAACAGATTAACATAAAAAGGTTTGTTTCCCTTCGTCTTTTTTAAACACTTGAGCATAATCTGCTACGATATCATAGAAGAGCAGCAGAGGTACGATGCTAACGTTAGCGACGTAATCTACCTCTGCTGCTCTATGCCTTTTCACACTAATTTGTTAAATTAATGAACTACAACTTGGTCTTCACCCATTTAAGAGATTAGTGGGAAAAGGTGTAGAACAGCAGAGGTACAGTACGTCGCTAACATTAGCATCGTTAATCGTAGCATCGATAATATTTAATTTTTGTCTCACAATTTTTACTTTATATTTGATCATTTTCACTTTTTATCTGATAATTTTCAGTTTTTATCTCATAATTGTAACTTTTTATCTTACAATTTTGACTTTTTATCTGATAATTTTATACTTTTTACCTGATAATTTTTGCAGTTGTTATGGGGGTTTGTACGTTTTTGCTTCTGCTTAGTTTCTGTTATTGCAGCATTTTTCTTTTGCAGCTTCACTTGTGTTGCATTTCTTTTATGCGTTTGTGTTTTTGGTGGTTGCATGTTTCTCGAGTTTGCAGTGTTTTGTCGATGGGGTGCCTTTGCCCCTGTGGACACCGTACTTCTCCAAATGCACATGCGCATAAAGCATGTGAATGCATGAAGTGGACGTTCACAGAACATTATCCATGCGTAGACAAACATCCTCTATGTCAGTATCTGCAGCCCAATGATAAACACGCAATGGGGAAAAAGAATACTGTATTGATAAGTTGTATAAATTTCATGACACTTTGTTAGGTGACTGAGAAGCTAAAGAACTTTTCTCAGAGTAAAAGAAAAAAGTCTGACAGTCTTATACTCGGTCTGTCACTGAGATGGATGAGTCTGCAAAACCAGAAAGCTATACTTGAGTCCCATGTGTCACAGCTTTATGAGGAGAGAAAGAGAAGAAGAGTAGAGCTCATACTCTACATATGTCTCCATCTGACATGATGAAGTGTGTTAAAGGGTTGTTTTAAGATGTGACTGTGTTTTCAGTGAACTGGCTGGACCACAGCAGGACGTTCAGAGAACAAGGGGTGGATGAAAACGAGACTCTTTTGCTCAGACGGAAATTCTTCTACTCAGACCAGAATGTGGACTCTCGAGACCCGGTGCAGCTCAACCTGCTTTATGTCCAGGTGTGTTCCACCTCTTATCACCTTTATTTACTCGCTAATAAAACCAGGCGTGTCCAAAGTGTTCCACAAAAGGCCTGTGTGGCTGCAGATTTTTTGACCAATGGACACTCTGAAGGCTGAGATCAGCTGATTAATTGAGGCTACGTTTATACGGTAACGATGAAAACAGGAGACGCAAAAGTGTCGTCTCGTTTCGATGAGCATTTTCAGGAGGAAATCGTTGTTTGTACGAAGACTCAACAGTAGGCGAAATACGATTGGATAGTCCTGCCAGGCCGCTAGGTGGTAATGTGATAGACCCGTCCTTTTCTGTTTTTGATGTATCTAATTGTCCACCCATCTCTGTTGGGCTACGGTATGTGTGTCATTTCTGTACAATATCAGAAACGACTCCTGTTCATTGTCGTTAGCTAGTACTAATGCTAATGCTAAGTGTAGGGTGACCATAAGTCTGGACTTTGTCTGAACAGATGGCTCTAAAACCGGACTTTCTGAACGTCTGTCACGCGTCCTCACCGTTTACATTTTATCTTTAGCTTCTTAGGATGAAATATAAAAAGTGAGGACGTGTGACAGATGTCCAGACACTCTGCTTTTAGAGCCATCTGTCTGGACAAAATCCAGACATATGGTCACCCTATGCTCGTGCAGCTGGAAGATCTGTGGAATCCAGGTTGTCCCACATGTTTCAGGGTTCATACATTTTGAAAAAACCTGGAAAAGTTTTTGAATTTGAAAAATGCAAATTCCAGGCCTGGAAAGGTTTTGGAAAAGTAAAAAGACCCAGAAAGTTTTGTAAAGTCATGGATTTTATTACACAGCATATTAATGTGTGATTTATAATTAAAAAAAAAAAAATAGTTGGAGTGAATAAAAAGTTAATTGCACGTTGTTTTATTCAGTGAACAGGAAATGAACTGGAAGTTAATTTCCAGTTCACTCACTTGTTAGGATGTAGCATGCCTCATGTGGTGAAGTGGGTATGGACTAAAATCTAGCCCAAATTAAATGACGTGATCCAGCGCGTCTTCAATATGTCCCACACTGGAAGGACTCTGAAGATTTGTGCATATTCACAGCCTGACCGTGTAAATGAAAGGCACTTCTGATAAAATATGCTGTCGTATTTAGCCGCAATCGTCTTTGTGTAAACGACCCCTGAGTCCAGGCAGGTGCTGCTGCTGCTGTTGGAACAAAGGATTTTGTGGAATAGTTTGGACATTCCTGTCTTATAGGCTTTTGTAGCAGCAACGGGAGAAGCCCTATGATCAAAGTTTTAGACAGATTTTTGTTTCTTTTTTTTTTTTTGCTCTCTTTACTGAAATACAAGTTTTTCTTTGTCCTCTAGGCTCGAGATGACATTCTGAATGGTTCTCACCCAGTGTCATTTGACAAGGCCTGTGAATTTGGAGGCATTCAAGCCCAGATCCAGTTTGGACCTCACATAGAACATAAACACAAACCTGGATTCCTAGAGTAAGCATCTATTCCACACGGACATTTCCCAGTAGCAATTATCTCTGACTGAGAAATGATCAGAAGGACGGTGAAGGATGATCTTTTTTCTTTCAAATGTGTTTTTTTGTGAAACTTCTTTTTTTTATAATCTTAATTTGAAGCCAGAACATCTGAAAACCCTCATTAAAACTATTCTGGCCCTTATATATAAGTAATGTCATATCAGTAATGTATGAAATGTATTTTTTATTCTTTCAGGTTTGAAGGTGTAAAAGTGTTTGATTTTTCAGCCTCTGTTTTTGTCCTTGTAGCTTGAAGGAATTTCTGCCTAAAGAATACATAAAGCAACGAGGAGCAGAGAAGAAAATATTCCAGGTGTGGTCCTATAAAAAAAAAAAAAATCCAGATTTTTGCTGTATTTATTTCCATATTCTAATGTGCATATGTTAACTGATGCTGTTAATGTGATCCAAAGGAACACAAAAACTGTGGAGAAATGACAGAGATTGAAGCAAAAGTCAAATATGTCAAACTGGCCCGGTCTCTGCGAACATATGGAGTCTCCTTCTTCTTAGTCAAGGTAAGATGGAAACCTGGTGTTTTTCTAAAAATGAAAGCAGTTAATGAAGTACTGCTGCAGTGTTTTATTTAATTCAAGTTGAGCTTGGAGTTATTTTCTCTGCTGTTGTGACAATAATGACAAAGCTTTTTCTCCGGCTTTGAGGACGGCATGGACACTCTAAGACCTGAAGTCTGAATGATTTTAAAACCATGTCACCACCACAACAAAGTCCAGTTGTGTGTGTGTGTATCTATATATGTATATGCGTATAAAAGACCACATGCACGGTTCTTGTCGCGCTGGGGTCCGGTCTTCTTAGAATCGGGTGGTTAGTGAACTCCATCTGAGGCTACTGACACCACGGCGATGATCAACAAGTATTTGAAGCGAAAGTTGAAAAGAACTTTGAACAGAGAGTTCAAGATGACGTGAAACCATTGAGAGGTAAACAGGTGGCGCAATGAAAGTGATGACAGGCGTGCGCCGACTGAGGTGGGATCCCAGCCCCAGGTGCACACTGGCAACAAAATCAGTGGACACTAATGGACAATAATGGTGATGTTCAAAACCAGAAATATATATATATATATATATATATATATATATATATATATATATATTGTTTCTTCGCTGTTTTGGGCATCATCATACTGTTATGACTTAGAAAGTACTCATCTATACTCATATTGCATGTAATCTCTGGATTAATTTAAAGGATACATTTCTGCTCAAATGTAAATGAAGTTGCGGGCAATTTAGTGAAGTCGACCTCTCGCTATGGCGCCATCTTGAAAAGCCCATATTATTATTTTAAAAAGAAAAATATCCATTAAATGACAGAAATGGGAAAATATCCTATAATACAGACACACTTTACTTGTAACAAATTCAAATAAATGATTGGATATTCCAAAATCATAAGCAGTGGAATCCTTTTCAACTTGATTGTTTGTTTTTTTTGTTTTGTTTTGTTGTTTTGCCTTATCTAAATAATGACACAATGAAAGTTTGGAAATCAATATTGGACTGCTGTTATCTGTGGGCCTTCAGGCACGACTGCATTAAAACCAGGTCTGATTGTATAATTAAATGGCAGCATGAGCTCAGGAACACCTCCAGAAACCATTATCTGTCAACACTGTTCACCACGTTTTCCAAAAATAGAGGTTAAAGCTCTGTCAAATGCAATGCAAAGACAAACTCACATGTGAACATGAAGTAGAAATGCTGCCGTCAACTCTGGGTCAGAACTCATTTAAGAGGGACTGTGGCAACATGGAGAACTGTTCTGTGATCAGTACAAAGCTTGGCTGCTGTGTCCTCTAGAACAGTGTTTCCCATCCCTGGTCCTCGAGGCACACTATCCTGCATGTTTTAGATGTTTCCCTCTTTGAACACACCTGACGATCATTATCATTCTTCTGCAGAGCTGGATGATAGGCTGATCCAGGGTTGGGAAACACTGGTACTGGACTGAATCTGCACAGAAGACATAACGTGACTGTCGCCAGATGGTATTTCACAATACCATCTGGGAGTCTTCTACACCCACTCTGTTTTCAAAGGAGGGGCCTTATATAACATCCTTGCATGTGATTAGATTAAAAATCTGTCCGTCTCTTGACTGACGCGCCGCTTCAGCCAATCACGTTGAAGTCAAGCCGCTTAACTGGCGAAAATGGTTTGCATCAGGTATATACACATCAACAGAAGGGGTTTAAACTTACCATTTATATGTGATGTTTATAACCTAATCTACTACGATGCCCATCAAGTTCTTCTGGTAAACATTGTAGGAAAGCATGGTTCTACATTTATCCTTGAGCCAGGATTTGGGGCTACGGACACTAGCTACCAACATCTGTTGCAGATGTGGTTGTCATTTCTTCCTCCCAGTTCCATTACTGTTAACCCTAGTTTACCAGCCTCTTTGACTTGGTTTTCTACCAACACAACCAGGGGGGTACCACAATAACCATGGGCTTCTGCACTGGTACTGTTTCTGTATCCACCAGTGGAACCATCTGATGGATCAAACTCTTGACAAACCCGGTCGGAAGACATAATTTCCATTAACAAACACTTCCACAGCTGTCCTCTGTTCATCTTTTAAGGAATGAACATGCAGTAGACAAAACACTGGAAATAGCCGAGTCGATATGGACACTCGAATACCAAAGGCACACAGCCATTGTTGTGTATCTGAAAACACTACACTGCCATCGCTTATGCTTGACGTCACACCAGACACAACGGTACCAGGTAGTCCCACCCTGCAATACTGATTGGCTCCTTCGTTTGGAAACAGATTTGATCCCCGTGCAACTCAGATGGTTGTGTGAGCACAGCGTAACGCAGCCAGATGACATAAGTCAGGTTTCAGAAGACCTCCCACAAACTCAAAACATGACAAAAGCATCCATCAAATCCATGGGACTGTTTAAAGGTGTCATTCTGCTGAAAACCACTTTTCACACATGTTGTGTTTGCTACGTGGTGTGTCCACTCCACTGTCTGTGTGGTGTGTCCCCTCCACTGTCTGTGTGGTGTGTCCCCTCCACTGTCTGTGTGGTGTGTCCCCTCCACTGTCTGTGTGGTGTGTCCCCTCTACTGTCTGTGTGGTGTGTCCCCTCCACTGTCTGCGTGGTGTGTCCCCTCCACTGTCTGTGTGGTGTGTCCCCTCTACTGTCTGTGTGGTGTGTCCCCTCCACTGTCTGTGTGGTGTGTCCCCTCTACCGTCTGGATTTCCCATTTTCTGGGTTAGATTTGACCTCTTTTACATTAGCTTGTGATTGAACTTCTGAATATGTTCTGCAGGAAAAGATGAAGAGTAAGAACAAGCTGGTTCCACGGTTGCTGGGGATCACCAAAGAGTCTGTGATGAGAGTGGACGAGAAGACCAAAGACGTGGTTCAGGAGTGGCCTCTGACCACCGTCAAGAGGTGGGCAGCGTCACCCAAGAGCTTCACACTGGTAAGACACACGCTCACCTTTATTATACACAATCTACCAACTGCATCCATGACGATGATATAACTAGATCACTCCGAGAGTGCAGACCTCCGCGTAGCAGCACCAGTCTGCCAAGGTTTGGATCTGGATGTTTGAAATGTATTTGTAAACTAGTGTTCCGTGTTCACAAACTATTTATTTTATCAGTCATTAACAATCCCTTAAAGGGTTTAAAAAAAATCCAAAGAAATCCTCAGTCCAGTTTTTGAGATATGGTCATTTCAATATTCGACCACGTATGACGTCACTCTGACGTTATACAATGTCGCACAATGACCAAATTTCACATGTTGGAACTAATGTTAAATATGAAGCACAAGATATTGTCACTCCTCCACGAAGCAGCCAAGGTTTGGATCTGGATGTTCGTAACTTATTTATCAACTAGTAGTATGAAGCACAAGATATTGTTGGATTTAACTAAATATGTCAATAACCTGTTTTAAGGTAAAGGTCATACATGTTTCAAATGTAGCATTGGCTTGACTTCATATGATGTCAAAATGTGATGTCACGGAGCCTATTGGTGTTATGTCTTGTGATGTCCGAAGATAAGATGAAGTGAAGGGAAAAAAATGTGTGATTCTATCTGATCTGGATTCTGAGATAACACCGCTTATGTGTTTTAGCTGTTGACCTTCACGGTGACCTTGAGCGTTGACCTTTATAGCTCCAAATTTTATGGTTTCTTCCTTGATGAAATATCAATCATCTCTGAAAGTTTCCTCAAAATCTGTCCATAACTTTTTGAGTTATCGTACTGACACCAAACAAACAGAGAAACAAACGTGAGGTAAAACATAACCTCCTTCATGGAGGTAATTTAAAACAACAGAAATGTGTGAAGAAGCACCAAATATAGTGATAGAGACCAGTGTGACTAATGTGTCTAATGGGCTATAGATTCACTACACTTACTCATGCTCTGAATAAACAATTAGATCATTTTGACAATTATTTTCCATGTCAAGTCCCTCTAAGTCTTACACACTGGATCTTTTACAAGTTAACCCTTTAACAACTGCAGTCTGCTGATGCATTTTGAACTGTACAGTATTTAAACAATTTATACTTTATATACAACTTTATACTGTTTACATTTATATAAATATGTGTACTTTATACTGTTTACATTTATATAAATATGTGTACTTTATACTGTTTACATTTATATAAATATGTGTACTTTATACTCTTTATATTTATATAAATACTTTTACTTTATACTCTTTACATTTATATAAACATCTGTACTTTATACTCTTTACATTTATTTAAATATCTGTACTTTATACTCTTTACATTTATTTAAATATCTGTACTTTATACTCTTTACATTTATATAAATATGTGTACTTTATACTCTTTACATTTATATAAATATGTGTACTTTATACTCTTTACACTCTCAGAATGGATTCATTACTTTTTCAACCTAGACAAATGTGACGGTATGAAAAATAAGTCGTTAATTCAAAATTGTGAATTTTTTATCTCACAACTTAGATTTTTTATTTCATAATTGTGCTTTTTTTCTTTCCCTTTTTGTCCTTTTAAGTTTCCTATTTCTGACTTTTAAATGTTTCCTATATGTGACCCGCCACCACGAAACCAGGCATAAGTCGCACTGAGCCGTTCAGAGCTACAGCCAAATTTAGGCTGGAAGGTGATTTCTTATTTGTGTTTACACCTTATCAAAAAACGGTACCGTAACACCTCTATGTTCAGTTCCTGTGGTCATTACATTGAAATCCAATCAATAAAGGTGTTTATTGGGTCAATTATTTAAGCGGTGACAAAAGTTTAAGGATTGCGGAGCAAAGACAAAGACGACTTCCACCTCTTTTCGCCGAACAAACCGATCTCCGTTCCGTGCGTAAACATCCAAGTGTTTGGTACGAGGTAAAAGTTTATATTGAATGCTCTTGTCCAATGGTGTAAGCCAAATGATTATAATACGTTGCAATTCTGTCCTATTATTACAATATATAGAACTTCTGTGACATGTCCATCAGAGTGTCCTTTAACATCTGTGAATATTTTTTGTCAATCGGATACGAATTATTATGCATTGCTAAAGACTTCCTACCCCAAAACAGTCCAAAACTTTAACGGACAATATCTAAAAATATGCAAATTGCATAATAGGTCCAACTGTGGATATTAAAATGACCATAACTTTGGTTCTACTTATGATAGAAACATAATTTTTTCACCATCTTTCCACTCTACCAATCTACACAGATAACTCAGTTTTGATTTCCAGACACTTATGCCTGGTTTCGTGGTGGTGGGTCACATATGTCCTGTCCATACCCACAAAACTGAGAACCATCACCCAATAAAGCACATCTACACAGTAACTCCCTTTTAAAGGCTTCATTTTTGGATGTTTTTGGGGACATTATTCCTGCTAAAAATAAGCATTATTTCATCCATCGCAAAAAAGGCAGTTTTACTTTTTACTTTATTACAATTGAGAAGTTGTAGTGTTTTCACTTTTACTTCATGAAAGGAGTTGAATCAGTACTTCACCTTTTACCAGAGTATTTTTGACGCCAGTAGCTGTACTTCTACTGCAGTATTTTAACCACCTCTGAAAGTGAGTTGTCTCGTGCGATGGCTCAGACTGTAGTTGTTCTTCTGCTCGTCCACTTCACTTATTGAACAGCTTCTTTGTCTTTGCTGTCGATATTCCTCTTTTGTGTCAGTAGCCTTAGTCCATGAGCAACACAGATTTAATCTTGCACATCTTGTACAACCACTGTCTCTATTAAATTAGCACAGTGTGTTTTTCTTGCTGTTAATTCTCTAGAGTGCTTCTGGGCTTAGGCTGTGTGCTTTTGTCACATAAACATTGACAATGGCTTCAGGGCTTTGATTTGTGATTTGTGTGTTCAAAGGCTTGTGAACGGTTGTAGATTCCCAAGTGCAGCAACTTTATTGCAGATTATTTTCCTAGATGAAAGTTAAACTATATGCTGTGGTGCATGTAAATATATATATGTATAAATAAATAAATTCCATGGATTGGACACAGCTGAGTCCACCTCCATCAGAACTCTGGAAAAGCTTCCTTCTGCTGCTATCTTCTCCCAGTCTAAACTAAGACTAAACACAAATACAGTGGTACCTCAACTTACGAAATTAATTTGTTACCCAAGTGGTTTCGTATCATGAATCTTTTGTAAATAGTCGCATTTTACATGTAAAAGGCCTGATTGGTTCCAAGGCCCCCAATACTACCCCCTAAACCCTTTAAAAATGATAAAAGTATACACATTTAGTGTGAAATGTGTTAAAAGTCAAATAAAATGCAGATTTTAGATGGAATTTATTGGTCTCAGTGGGTAAATGTGTCTTCAGTGACTGAACATTAAACCATTAAAATGAACCAGACATGTGGGTATCCATATCACTGTGGTTGTTTTAATTGTCATTTTCACCTTCAACAATGTTTGTTGACGGACGTTTGGTGAAATATTGATCCAAAGATGATTGACTTTGACCCCTTTTCATAATATTCCTAAATTGCACAAGGCATACGTCGTCACAGAAGGCGATAGCACGACTCATGAACATTTTTTGGGTTGGTTTCTTTCCAGGAATTGGGAAAGTTGATGAAATGTCCAGTATGTCTTTTATTGGTGATGATGGAATAATTACTGCCTTTTTTTTGTCACCTCCTCTTTCATTTCTATTGATAACGCAGCCTGCTTCTTCTTTTCATTCATACTGGGAATCACTTTCTTTGGGCTCATGATGAATAATGATGATGAACTATTGTTATCATGCTTAGCCCTTCCTTCATTGTCGTCATCCACAATTCACTAAAATCGCTTCTCCTCCCTCAATTCTTAACAGATTTCTATTCTAATTGATTCATTGAATCATTAGATAGTTTTAAGCACTGGGCACAAAACGTATTACTTTGTTTGTCAAAATTTGCCTTTGTAAACAATTTGTTTACAACTTTGTTTTTCCAGTCGGTCACTAAAATCACTTCCCTCAGTTCTCATCAGATTGCATTTCCCATTGAGTTCCCATTCCCATTCACTGAGTTCAGTTTCAATCCAGATCAAATAAAGTAATTGCCCCAATATTAATTTCCACTAACAACCTCTTTTGTAGCGTTAAACAGCTTTAACCACAGTAATATGTCATTACCCAGTTACCTACTGTTGTTCAGTCAGATGCTACCCTAGAAGAGCTTTGGAGGCTTCCTATACCACTCACACTGTTTTTGGCATTTGTTGATTAAAAACACACAACCACACAGTGGGATTGATTGATTGATTGATTGATCTATTGAATGACTCCCTTTTGTTCATAGCAAGACATCACAGCTGTGAGGTCTGGATGAGCACAGGGACATTGGCACTATTTTTTTTTATCATGTCCTGTTTCACTTCTATTAATAACACAGTCGCTTCTTCTTTTCATTCACACCAGGAATCACTTTTTTGGCCTCATGATGAATAATGAATATGTACTGTAATAAAATTTTCATGAACACACTGGGGAAAAACTCACCAAACAGTAACTCTGTCCTTTACGCCTGTTACAACTTTGTTATGTATGAGGGTTAAAGATCACCAAAGGCATCATGGGTAGCTCCCTCATAGCCAATGGGATGATCTGTACTGTACTGTAGTTATGTCTTGGGGGTTTCGTTTTGTAAATTGAATTTTCTTTCGTGTTCAGAAACGAAACATTGGCATAAAGGTATTTTGTAACTTGGATCATTCATTAACTGGGTCTTTTATAAGTTGAGATATGACTGTACAGACAAACTGATGTTCAGCCATAATGTTATGAAAAAGTCAATCCACTTTTTCATGCTTCTGGTGTTGAGACACAGAGCCCAGCAGAAAGCTTTTTATAGAATCTCGCCATAAACAAATGTGATTAGATAAAAATCTGTGTCATGTCAATGCCTGAACGCAGCCTGAAAAGACCCAGTAGATGCAGAAGTGTCATGTCATGCCATTTGAATTACAATATGGTGACAAATAACACTGCAGCTGTAACTCTTTTTACTAGATTATAGAATAGAAAGCTTTATGGTCAGTGTATATTAAATAAGATTGCAGTAAAAACTCCCTTCAGTGCAAAACAAACACACAGTAAGATAAAATATATATATATATATATATATATATAAATCAACACCCCCCCCCCCCCCCCCCCCCCACACACACACACACACACACTCATCACCACCTAGTTTTTGTCACTTGTTGAATCAACGTTTCCTGAACATTTCAGCCAAATCTATCCATAACATTTGGAGTTATCTTGCTAACAAACGAATAAACACACACATCAAACAACACACATGAGTCCTTGTGGTAAGTCCTTTGCTTGTGTTAGGGTTGTGTCCAGTACGAACAGTAGTGGTTAGTAGGGCTCGAGAGCAGTGGTTCTCAAATGAGGGTACGAATACCCCTGGAGTTACGTGGGGGTACTGCAGGGGCAGGTGAAGCTTTTCAGAATTCTTTTAAAAAATAGCTACCGTATTTTCCGCACTACAAGGTACACTGGACTATAACGTACATTAATATTCAAATAATGAAATAATAAAAAAATATAATAATGAAAAAAAGGCAAAATCATGAAATAAAAAGTAAAAACTATAAGATAAAAACTGACATAAGTTTGGGTTTAAACAAATCAGATAGATTTTACAGCACTGTACCTTTTTATTTCTTAGAGAAATGTTTTGCCCATGTTAGGGGATACTTGATGAAAAATATGTTTCTAAGGGGTACATCACTGAAAAAAGTTTGATAACCACTGCTCTAGAGTTTGACCAATTTGCAATCTAATTTCTCAAAAGTATGACTAAAAAAAATTGAGGTGGCACCAGTGCGACCAACCCTTGGGAAAAAGAATGTCCATAACTCTACAAGTCTCCAGGTGATCAACAAGAGACGAGACTCACTATTTGTCAGTTCATGCAGATGGAAGTGGTTTGGGTTGTACGGAGTCATGCGCGTCGCCGAGTATGTTCTAATTAATTGTCAATACATACATCGCCTAATCAGTGATTATCTGTTTGATGGTGTAAACATGTGGGGAGGAGCAGTGACCAACTGTTCTAATAACGTTGTAATTAATTGTCAATACATATACTTGCATTGGCTATATGCTAACAGCTACATGCTAATAGCTATCTTCTGCAGCTGTCATCACCAGCACAGACACACACATCACATACACTGATATTGAATGACGTCAGACGTCAGTACATTTGTAGGTCATGTGACTGCCGTAGAGGATAGTCCATCAGATATGGAGATGTTCAGTTTCGAGCACTTTTAATTTACAGTTTCTTTTTTTGATTTATATCGATTTTTTCAGTGTAAATGTAATCTCAGTGAAACACTTTAAGCAATAACACTTTTGGGTCAGTTTTAGTCTTTCTTTTAGAGCTGTGCTCCAAATAAACAACTTCATGTAATCAAAACTGTTCATTGATAATTTACAAATCAATATTGTCTGTATGGACAACCCTTTAAAAATAAAAAAGTGAACATGAAAAACTGTGGTGTTAAATACAATGTGGTTGAAAAACATGAAAAACATGAAAAACATTTGTGCTGGTGCACCTAAGAAAAAATGTTAGGTGCACCAGTGCAACCAGTGGAGAAAGTTAGTCTAGAGCCCTGGTTAAGGTTAGGGTTGTGTCCAACACTAGCTGTACTGGTTAATGTATGGATGTTTCAGAAGGGTGTTTGTGTTTGTGTGCAGGACTTTGGAGAGTACCAGGAAAGTTACTACTCTGTGCAGACCACTGAAGGGGAACAGATCTCTCAGCTTATCGCCGGTTACATCGACATCATCCTGAAAAAGGTGAGTTCTGGAGACGCAGGTGAATCATAGTGAATGAATATCTTTGTGAGGCTGATGAGATGTGCTCTAGTTGTTGATGTGTCAGATAGTGTAGACCAGCTGACATGTAATGTAGGTGCAGGTAAATAAAGAAAGAAACCCAGGGCAGCTTCAACTACAAACGGCTTCTGCACTAAACAAACATCTGACTCTTTCTTCAGGTACTTGGTGAAAAACATTTTTAAAAAATCCTGATTTTGACATTTGACCCTCAATAAACTCTTTCTTGCTCAGTGAATTCACCCGTAGCCTTGTGGCAGGTGGTACCCCTGGTGGGATTTTCTAACTCTAACCTTAATCCTACAGATACTTCCTCTTCTCAGTAAAAGCAGGTGGAACCTTTCCACCTTGTGAACTGTGACCTCTTAGATTTTAGATCATGTTGTTGCCCCCCTTTCTCCAGGCATTTACCTTTTAATGTTACCTGTCTCCTTTAGTCAATTCTTTATACATTCAGTAGTTCATATCTGTCAAACATGTCCAATGCAGTTTGGTTTCAGTCTGAAAGGCAAAGAAAAAAGCAGTTTAAATGTCATGTTCTACTGCTAAGATTAAAGTGCTCTTCCTTCTGCTCTATGTATGTAAATAATGAATAGTTTATTCTAGTCAAATCAGCAACTAATCATCAAATAAGCAAATTATTTGTAAGACTAATTAATAAATGGTTTGTTTATGGTTTGTAGTTATCACCACTCATACACTACACCAATCACAATGAACAAAAAACAAAACTAGTATTCACAGAATGCCTAATCTCACCCCTATTTTGTGCCAGTCTCCAGTTTCTATGACAACCCGTTCTTGAATTTGAGGCAATAATGCGATTTTGACCTTTCTGCTAAATGCAACCTTGACCTTTGACCTGTTCCAATATTGATAATTTGGTTATATGCATCAGTGCGTGTAATATTATGATAATATATCCAGTATTGATTATGTTATAGCGTGATATGTCTGTTTGACACACAAACAGTGTTACACAAGTAAATTTTGCCACGTCACCTTTGACCTCCAGCGATCTCAAAAACTTTGGCCATAGGTGATATCACTAATTATGAGAATTGTAGAAATCTTGATTCTGCATTGTTTGGTACCAATCTGAAAGTTCTGTGACCGTCCGTTCTTGAGTTAGCCCCCATAATGTAATTTTGACCTTTTAGTTAATTGTGACCTTGACCTTTGACCTTTACTCAAATGGATCATTGCATCTGATGTGCATTAGATATATGTATATGCCCATCTAATTTCATGCGTATCAGATGCAATGATCTATTTGAGTAAAGGCGAGATTAGACATTCTCTGAATACTGGTTTCTTTATTTTTTTTCTCTTCTGCAGAAGCAAAGCAAGGACCGCTTTGGTTTAGAAGGTGATGAGGAGTCGACCATGCTTGAGGAATCTGTGTCCCCTAAAAAGTAAGTACATGAGTGTTGTTTGTTCATGTCAAAGCTGAGCACAAGCACAATTCTGCACAGTCCTCGCATCTTTGTTCAGACGCTACAGAAAAGCTGTGCACCAACACATGTAACCGTGTTGTATCACAGATAGCAAAGGAGGTGGAAACAGAACACACTTATATTTTGACACAGAAACCCTTCCTTTTTTGTGATCAGTCCACGTTTGTGTCTGACTGTTGTTATCAGATGACTTCCTTTTGCAATGTCCCCCTCAGTTTCCTTGGAGTGCAGCTTCTAGGAGGTCATTTCAACATATGCTTAGCTTGACTATATCCAGAAAGAATCATTATGTGAGGAAATCTTTCTGCACTGGACAAGTGAAGGCTCTATCTGCATTCTCTGATTATGTGTGTTAGTTAAATTATCCACTGCTGGTGCCCAACTGAAGCCTTTTTTTCCCAGTCTGGTGTGAAGGGAATTTTACCTTCGGTCTGTGTGTCTGTGTCTCAATGATACTGTAATGTCTCACAGATACTGATACGTAAACATTCCATTCATACATGGAGGAAGGTTGTCTCCAGAGACATGGTGTGGTTACAGTGGTATGAGAAGGACAGTGTTGGTCCCTCTCATACCACCCTCGGAATGTTTAGAAGAGTATAAAAGAGTTGTAGTTTAGATGGAGCATCAGAACATCTGACGACAGCTCGTTCTGTTCATGTTCTCACTTGCATGCAAGTTCCAAATTAAGTTGTTCATTTCTTCAATAAATAATTGTTTCTGACTTCAACAGTTTTCTCTCCCTGTGTGATACAAAACTTCCACAACACACTGGCTACAGTTGATATAGTTTTTTTTCCCCCTGCTTTCAACTCTTAGGCTATGTCCAGATGAGTTATTAAGAAAATATTATGTAAAAATGGAAATGTTTCAGTAAAAAATCTGCATCAGCATGGGGACGCAACGCTGCTGAAAACGATGCAATTCACATGACACACCCCTATGAGTGCTGTAATAGTACGACCACATTGAACGTGAGTTTTCACATTTGCGCTTTGAGATTACATACAAAGTCAATGGAGAGATGTGTTTGGATGCAGATTCTCCCTGGGCAGCATGTTGGAAGCGTTCCTGCGGTGTGTTGGCGGAGTTTCTGTGGTGTGTTGGAGCGTCCGCGCGTTGGAGCTGCACACCATGTCGCAAATCTGCGTAAACGCTGGAGTGGAAAATATTGAACTTTTCATGCGAATTCGCGTGACACCATGTTATGAAAGCCAATCAGTGTTGAGATGCTGCCAACATCGTGATGGAATGATGTATGACCCTCGGACCAACCCGGAAGGAGGCAGAAAGAAAAACTGACACTGAAATACCGGTGAAAGTGGACTTCATCCAGACGGAATTCCCCTGCTGCAGGCACTTCTGCAGCATCAGCTGAATCCAAAAGTGACTGCGTACAGAACAGTAATCCAAGTGATCTGAGCCATAGTTGAGGAGAGACTGAAATGGTGGGACAGATATTGTTTGTTTTTATCCAGAGCACAGACTCGAGCATTGTGCGTTCGGAGTGGCCGGGAATTATCTAGCGTCCAAACTCTGGTGTTTAAGCGGTGCATTACAAGCGTACACATGAAAATTTGCATTTGGTGTAGCCGTAGCATAAGCCACACCCCTATGAGTGCTGTAAGTGCTGTGTGAGATAAAAAGTTCAAAATAAGAGACAAGAGATGCACGATTATGAGAAAAAGATTCAACATTATGAGATAAAATGGCACAAGTGAGATAAAAAGACCAAAATATGACATAAGAAATGCACAATTATGAGAAAAACTGTCATTCATGAGATAAAAAGTCAACATTTCTCTTCCTCTGAAGAGACTTATTTTTTATACGGTCACATCTGTTTAGTTTGAAAAAGTTATCAATCTATTCTGAGAATGTAAAGAATATAAAGTACAGATATTTATATAAATATAAGGAGTATAAAGTACAGATATTTATGAACAAATGTAGGGAGTAAAATTAAAAAGTTGGCAGAAAAGAAATGCTCAAGTAAAGTACAGATACGTAAAATGTTTTACTCAAGTACAGTAATGAAGTACTTTTACTTAGTTACTTCCCATCTCTGATCAGTACAATGATTGGCCAGAGTTTTCCTCTGGTTCAACCCTCTAGACTGGACTAAAACATTTGAGTTTTTTGCAAACATTCTATTTCAGTACATGATATGGGATTGTGAAGAGGTTTTCAAGTAATATGGTACAAAAAAAAAATGTTTCAAGAAAAGATCTCCCACCCCACCTTTAAGTCATCTTTTTTTTTTTTAACACTTGATTTATATATGTGTTTTTGCCGCTGTTGCAGCCTGGCTTTAATACTTTTATGCACTTGCTCTGTGCTTTCTTTTCATTCATTCATTATTGTTTCATACAGTGGTGGAACAAAGTTTTCCCTATGCATTTGTCAAATATTTCTCTATAAGAACCACTCTTAAAGTTATTGAACTCAGCCCACTATTGTTCCTTTCTCCAGACCAGGCATGTCCAAACTATTCCACAAAGGGTTGGTGTAGCTGCAGGTTTGTTTTCCAACCAATACAGAATTCACAGTTTGACCAATCAACTCTCTGAAGACTGAGATCTGCTGATTAATTGAGTTCAGTCTGGTGTTCTGCTGCTGCTGCGGTTGGAACAAAAACCTGCAGCCACACCAACCCTTTGTGGAATAGTTTGGACATGCCTGCTCCAGACCCACATGCTCCCTCCTGAGCTTCCATTGTTCCATAGAAGTCAGATAATGACAGAATTTCCACCAAACAACTTCTGTTTTCATCAGGGTTTATCTGTCTGCCTGTCTGTAGCAAGAGAACTCAAAAATGTGTTGAAGGATTTTGATGAAATTTTCAGGAAATGTTGATGCTGCCTAGCCTAACAGCGCTATCCCTATTATTCCATGTATGGGTCTAGTGGTGCTTCATAGTCAGGGGAGGCGAGGTGAAACGTTTGTCTTTCAAATCCCTCTTTATGCAATAGGATGGTACTACAACCAAACAGCGTAATCTTTAGGATGACGTTGGATGAGTGACGGGAAGTTGACGGAGGAGTCTGGAGAAATTTAGGAATGACTAAACAAAATGGTGGATAATGGAGCTTAACGACTGTTGTCGCTTCTGTAAAAATAATTTAAAGATTGCCAACATTTTCTCACATTCTTCACTCATCTTTGATAAAACGATGTTGTTGTCGTTGTTGTTCTTCTTCTGTGGGTGTTTCCGCTTGTTTCTCTCCCAATCGTCACAGCATCACTTTGTTACGCCCGCCCTCTGATTCTATACCTCACTGTGATTGGTCGACCAGTTTCAGAGGAAATCTAGCCAAAAGTTATATTGAGCAAAACTAGACTACTACTGTAGCACATTAGGTTTGCTGCTGCTAGGGGGGGCTAGCGTGACTAGGCTAGATACTGACACAAGGAACAAATGATTAAATGTCAGTGGTGATCCGTTTGTACTTCTAGAGTGGTTTTCTAGTTTAGGTATTTTCCCTTTTACCAATAAATACAAATAATCATTTGCATTTGTTTGTGTCTGTCTGATACAGCATCATGTTTTTGAAATGCAAAAAAAACATTTTTCTACCATTATTTCATGATATTAACGATTGTGTAAAATTTTAACCACCGTATGTGCTCCATTAGTGAAACACTTAGTGTTTCAGAATCACAATAATTAACTCATTGACCGCCACCTATGTTCAGAATAGAGAGCTCGATACTGCTAGAGTTTTTGGCCCTCTTCACTGAACTTTCAAGACCCAAAACATAGGTGTCCCAACACCTTGTATTGCCTCGTTCACAGATGTTCACAACTTTGATTATATACCAAACCATCACACATGCACACACATGAACAGCACTCCCAGAATGACGGCCTGCACTGGATTCCCAGAGATGTGGGGATGAATCTGCCACCTCACCCTTATTAATCATGGTCGCGACACTCTTTCTTGCAGATCCACTGCCAGACAAACTCTGTGCCAGTGTAAGATGCTTGTCTCTTTTTATCTCATAATTTTGAGTTTTAATCTCATGATTTAGACTTTTTATGTCATAATTTTAACTTTTTATCTCATATTTTTGACTTTTTATCTCGTAATTTTGGCTTTTTATCTCATGATTTTGATGTCACTTAATGTGCCTTATAGTCCAGTGCGCCTTATATATGAATAACTTAAAATATAAACCATTAATTGACAGAGATAAAATTCTTTGCCAGTGTAAGGTGCTTGTATTTTTTTAATCTGCTCAATTTCATCTTCTGCTTCGACATCTTCACCAACCTCAGTCTTCTTCGAAGCACAAATCTACGGTTGCCTTTTATTGGAAAATACAGCTTCTGCGCCCGACTGGGACAGACATACATTGTCCACTAGTCTGAAATTCACACATTTGATGTACAAGACTTTGATCCACTGCCCCCCTGAAAAAAACACAAAAGACATACGTACGTATATATATATATATATATGTATATATGTATATATATATATGTATATATATATGTATATATATATGTATATAATGAGTTAATAATGGCACAACTCAGGATAGTAGAAGTACATATATTTCCATCCAACACGGTGGGGAAGCATCCGTTCCAAACAGATGATCAGCAGGAACTGGCCTCAGACAGATTGACAGTATTTGATACATATATCCATTGTCATCCTGTTTGTAATATCTGCTGGAGTGTGCATTTGATTTGTGTGTTGTCTGAAAACAATTTCGAGCAGTATTACAGCAAATAAATATTTAGTCACTATGAAACATCTACTACCTGGTCATTTCCTAGTAATTTGATGTCACCAGTGGTACAGATCTAAATGCTATCCAGTCCAGGCAGCCTAGAAGAAAAGTGGAAAATGGCAGATTTTTCAGGTTGGAATTTAGTTGAGAGAAGAGCAGATCTGTTGGTGGATCACTGCCACTGAGCTGATAAATGAGTCATTCTGAGCTTTTTGTTGATAAAGGCACTAAATGAACACATGTGATTTGAGGTTTCCTCATTGATCCTTCCTGTGCAGATGTACAGAATTAGGCATAGGCAGACTAGGTGGTCGCCTCGGGCACCAGATATCTTGGGGGCTCCAAGTCCGACAGAATTAGAATATTAAGCTGCTGTATTGTCTGGACTATAAGGTGCACTTAAAAGACTTAAATTTTCTCCAAAATCTACAGTTTGCCTTATTTTTGGATTAATTCAGGTTGTGCTTAGTGACTGGGAACTTTTGTTTTTTATCTCATAGTTTTGACTTCTTGCGTGATAATTTTGGCTTATCTGATAATTTTTACTTTTTATGTGATAATTTTGGCTTTTAAAGTACATATATTTCTATAACTATAAAGAGTATAAATTACAGATATTTATATAAAAATGTAGGGAGTAAAAATAAAATGTTTCCAGAAAAATAAATACTCAAGGAAAGTACAGATACCTAAAAGTCTACTTAAGTACAGTAATGAAGTACTTCTACTTCATTACTTTCCACCTCTGGTGTAGTGTCAGCGCTCAGCTCTCACATGAAAGTCAGGATATGGTTTGGAAAATGTGATGGTATGAGACGAGTGGTATGAGCTGCTGTATTTCATGTCTGTGTGTATTCTTCATCTTCTGTTTGCATTTGCAGGTCCACCATCCTGCAGCAGCAGTTTAACCGTGTGGGTCGGGTGGAGCACGGCTCGGTGGCGCTGCCGGGGGTGATTCGCTCCGGCTCCATCGGCACAGAGTCGCTCAGCATGGGCACCATGCCGTCTGCTCAGCAGCAGATCACCATGGGTCAGATGCACCGAGGACACATGCCACCTCTGGTGAGAACAATACAAAACCGAACCTCTGAGTGGGGGGGGTCTGCTCATGTAATATTCACATTCATGAATGAAGGCATTTGTGGCAAATAAGGCTACATTTATACGGTGACGATGAAACAGAGTCGTCTCGTTTCCAGTTTTGTCATTAGCGTTTAGACGAGTGTCTTCAGGAGAAAATCCTTGTTTATACGAAGACACAACAGTAGGCGAAATACGATTGGATAGTCATGCCAGGGCAGCTATGTAGAACTGACATGTCCTTTTCTGATTTTGGCATATGTAATTGTCCACTCGTCTCTGTTCGGCTATGGTATGTGTGTAATATCTGTACAATAGCTGAAACAACTCCTGTACAATTACTAGAGCTGCTAGTGCTAATGCTAATGCTAGTGCAACTGGAAGATCTGTAAGATCGAGGTAGTCCGGCATCTTTGTCGTTTTACCTGCTCAGCTATAAATGTAAATTGAAAGTGTATATGACGTGAACATATGTGACGTAAAAGTGCACGGAATGTGAACATGTGTTTCTTGCCATTTAGGGCTTGAACATAGTCAACACAACGTAAGGCATACGCGGCCTCAAGGCTACGCATCAGCTGCCAGTATGTGGCGATGAGTAGGAAAACACGTCCTCTCAACTTTTGATATGCAACGCGCCAAGCCGCATAATACTTTGCGTTGTCGGTGGGGGTGATACTGTAAATATTGTACATTCTTTTATGTATTTGTTATATTCATAGAAGAAGTATTCCAAAAATGCCTGGACACGAAGAGAAGCTGTGTGAAGTGATTACACAATATCGTCATATGTTGTAATTTCACAGTAATAAAATAGCATCAGAGAAACAAACTCTCCATCCAGGTCTCTGCAGATGTTCAGGGGGCGAACACACCACCACCGTTTGTGCTGCTGTTTATTTTCCGCCATCAATGTAAAAGTAGCAATAGAATGCACTCCTCCTCAGTTGCCTTTTTGACTGATGTCACCTGCAATGTTACTGCCAATGACAACCCGCAAATGTCACAGGTGATTCTGCTACCACCTACTGCCTGAGTGGTGAATTGCAGTCGACGCACAGGTCATGATGCTTGTGTCAACGTGTACAAATATGAAAAAGGGGCACGTCACTCGCGTCATTTGCGCGTTTTTCGTGTTGCGTATGCGTAGCAATGCGTCGACTATGTTCGAGCCCTTACGTCCCACTCTGGAAGGAGTCTTCAGATTTTTGCATATTCACACCCTGACAGTGTCGGCTTTGTGTAAATGAAAGTCACTTCTGATAAAATATGCTGTCATATTTGACTGCAATCATCCTTGTGTGAATGGCCCCTCAGGCTACATCCAGACAAGTTTGATATAGGTTTAGATTTGAAACCGTGTGAAAAAGATATGAGGTAAAAATGGAGATGTTCCAGTAAAAAATCTGCATCAGCATGGAGACAAATCGCTGCTGAAAATGATGCAATTCACATGCTACACCTCTATGAGCGCTGTAAGCCAGTCCCACCAGATACACGAGAACAATAGAAGAAGTTGTACACATGTGCCCACATCCTTTTTCTACAGGCTTGGGTGTGAACACACATGTTTTCCTCGTCCAAATGGGTGCGGGAAGCACAGTTTCCAGATCTTCCCACTCTGGGACCTGTTTTCCAAAGATATGGTTTTGGGGTACTCATGACACCTGTCCCATTTTGATAAAAGGCCAATCTGTTAAGAAAGCACGTTGGTTTCACATGAATTTGTTCCCATGCAGATGGGGTCTAAAGCTGCAGGTTCATCTGCATCTGTCCACCATACCCTCACAGTGGGATAAGAATTTAAAGGGACAGTTCAGTATTTTTCAGATGAATGTGTATGTCATCAGTGTCTTTACTCTGGTGCACCCACAGTGACTTACCCCCGACAGTGTCCTGAGAGCCCAGTTCTGGTCCACTTTTGGTCAAAGTCAAAGTAGTTCCAGCAGGTTTTTTGGGGTCAACAAATAAAACGTGTTTCTTCTCAAAACAGTATCTGTTGGAATGAGTGATTTATTTGCATAACAAAACTATCACGGAACAAAAACTCACACCTTGTAATTGCGTGGAGCTACTTTCTCTCAATATCGATCAATGCACTAGCGTTGTCACTGTTAACAGCTGTGCACCTGCAAGTAGCAACCGCTAACACTTCCCAACAACCGATGAAAGTAGTTTGGTAAGGCGTACATAAAAAATATTCAGTAAAATGACCAGAAATATTGAATAAAATGAACAACAATGACCAAAAATAATGAGTAAAGTGAACAAAAATTACCAAAATATTCAGTAAAATGAACTAAAATTACCAAAATATTCAGTAAAATGAAGAAAAATGACCAAAAGTATTCAGTAAAATAAACAAAAGTTACCAAAATATTTTGTAAAATGAGCAAGAATGACCAAAATAATCAATGGTCGTTGTCACTGCTAACAGCTGGGTGTCTTATCAAACTACTTTCATCAGTTGTTGGGCAGTGTTTGCGGCTGCTATGTGCAGGTGCACAGCTGATAGCAGTGTCACTAGAGCATTGATCGATATTGAGAGAAAATAGCTCCTGACAATTATGAGGTGTGAGTTTTTGTTCCGTGACAGTTTTGTTATGAAAATAAATAACTCATTCCAACATATGCTGTTTTGAGAAGAAATACGTTTTATTGGACCAGAACTGGGCTCACAGGACACTGTCGGGGGTAAGTCACTGTGGGTGCACCAGAGTAAAGACGCTGATGACATACACATTCATCTGAAAAATACTGAACTGTCCCTTTAAAACCATAATGAGACTCTTATCTGGCCTTGACTCCAGGTGTGGAAACAACACACTCTTGACAAACAGTGGAATCAAATCAAAAGGTGATAAAAAAAAAGCCACTAAGTCAAATATTACCCCAACTTTCTATCAGAGTTTTATGTTTGATTTCCTGTGAAAAGGAAGAATAGTGCCCCACAGCATCAACTTTACCTTGGCTTTTGAAAAACATCGTCCCCAACCCTCCCTGAAAAACGTGGATGGTCAGAGGGTGGGACTTTTCAGATTCCCTGGAATTGTTGGGAGTGTGATTGTGTGTGTCACACAATCACTGTGGGTGCAATAGAGTAAAGACGCTGATGACATACATATTCATCTGAAAAATACTGAACTATCCCTTTACTTTATTAGGTGTTGTTTAAACATAACTCCAGACTGCCTTCTCTAAAACACTGAATTTGCTTCTTTTCTTTCATGACTAGAGTTCAGCACAGCAAGCTCTGATGGGAACCATCAACACCAGTATGCAAGCTGTGCAAAAGGCCCAGATTGACCTGGGGGAGGTCGACAACCTGCCACCGCTTGGACAGGACATGGTACTGTTGTTGATAGACATGTTGATAGACATGTTCATTTCATTTATTCATCTCGAACCTATATACCAAAAATATATATACCTCTAAACCAAAGACTGAAGCAAAGAAGGAAGCAGAATGTTTATCTAGTCCTGCCTCTACCTTAAATTAAAAAAAAACAAAAACATTTTGCACCTGAGCAGTAAACTTCAATATTACTAATGCAAAGCAGTATATAAATGACATGAATATACAGCTCTGCAGTCTATCTTTCACACAACTCACCAAAATATATACACATGTACATTAGCATAGATGCACAAATGCATCCATAACAACATATCACATCATGCTCATTATGAACGCTTTGACTTTGCCAAACCTATCACATTTACATGCATGTACCAACACTTGTGTAAAGTGCACTGTCATTTACTGCTGTCTATGTTTCTAGGCATCCAAGGTGTGGATCCAGAACAAGATGGATGAGTCCAAACATGAGATCCACTCTCAGGTTGATGCCATCACTGCAGGAACAGCCTCAGTGGTCAACCTTACAGCTGGTGCGTGATTTAATTATCCCTTTAATATGATGAGTTTTCTGTTCATGCAGCTGTTCATTTTCAATCATGCTTCAGGGTTTTTTTTTTAAGTGAAGTATTTTATTTCAAATGTCCATTTTTGGTATTCATAGTAATTAGAGCGGTTTAAGAAACTCTTGAATGAATCCATTTAAAATCTGTCGAACTGTGGTCACAGTTTTACAAGTTATGTTTTAGAGGAGCTATTCTCTGTGGACTTAAGACGATTTGGCCAATTAGTGAGCTTAAAGCAGACCTTCTCCATCTGTCTGGTGTTTAATAAAGATGTTGTAGGTGTTTGCTAAAGTCTAATGGTGTGCTCATATTTTGTTGTGGTTGAGTAAATGTGGGCTGATGTGTGTACTGCCACTCTGGTGATCATCACTGCTTAACTTTTCCCTCCTGATCATTTAAACATTAGATCTACCGTTTAGTATGACATGATTTTAGCCCCATGTCTCAGTCTGTCCTGCTCTGATGGCCATTTTTGTCCCGTGTCTGTGTTCAACAGGTGATCCAACAGATACTGACTACACTGCAGTGGGCTGTGCCATCACCACCATCTCCTCCAACCTGACAGAAATGTCAAAGGGCGTCAAGCTGTTGGCTGCACTGATGGAGGATGAGGTGGGAGGTGGAAATGACCTGATGAAGGCTGCCAGGACGCTGGCAGGTGCAGTGTCTGACCTGCTGAAGGCTGTGGAGCCGGCTTCTGGAGAGGTGAAACACAGTCCACCTACAGCTTTTGTCCAAACACAGTCCACTTACAGTTTCTGTCCAAACACTGTCCACCTACAGCTTTTGTCCAAACACTGTCCACCTACAGCTTTTGTCCAAACACTGTCCACCTACACCTTTTGTCCAAACACTGTCCACCTACACCTTTTGTCCAAACACAGTCCATCTACACAGGGTCTCCGCGGATTCTTAACAAGTCTTATTTACAATATCTGGTTTTTAAGGGATTAAAATGTATTATATTTCGCAGTTTTTTTAAGTATGGCATTAAATTTCACATAGCAGGTATTAAATTTAATCTGGGTAGTTTATGGTTAATGAAAAACATACAGTATGTATGGATTTTTTTCCCCGCGCTACTTATTTATTTAGCTACCTTTGTCAAGATGCTGAAAAAGTAGATGGAAGCTCTATCATAGAGCCATTGTGTGTCTAATAGTGCAGGAATCACACTGCAGGGGGCAGTGTGTCCTTTTAACCAGCATTTAGAACAGACGAAGAAGTGGTTGGAACACACATACGTGAACATGAACCCAGACGAGGAAGTGCAAGTTCAGTGATAAGTGTGTTTGAGGAGCTCAAATAAAACAGTTTGTTATCAAAAAAATGTCGGACTATGAAGTGCTATGTAAAGTATGTGGTAAAGCAATGATGTTAGGAACAATGGGCTGTAAAGGCCTTTGGCGCTCACATGAAAGGGGAAAAGCATACACACTATGCTGCTAGTCAGACAACAGTACCAATGTCAATATTCACCCCAATGCTCACAAATGCAAGTGCAACGACAGCTTTGACTTTAGTGTCTCCAGGTCCCAGCACAAGTGCTTTAGCTGCATTCTCCCCACTCGCTATGCTAAAGGCAGAAATACTGTGGGTTCTGCAGATGATGTGCTTTCAACTTAATCTAGAGACACCCTGCTACAGCGTCTGTCCACAGTCCATCTACACCTTCAGTAGTGTCTCTGGTGTTGGTGTGTTATAGCATTTGGACACTTTCTTCCTTTTACCCCTAAAATGACCAGGTCCACTTTAGTTCCATTTCTGTTCCAATTTTCAGAGTTTTGGCATTTTGAATGTCCCAGGTTGACTAATGTCCCAGGTTGAAATGGAGAGTACAGTGTGAAAATGGGGAGGACAGTGTCAAAGCCTAATTCTGGATTGAAGCCAAGGCAACACTTTACAGTGTAAGTTGAAGTGTCAAGCTTTGTGTGTCTACACAACAGTTTGTTCTGTTACCACAACAACCACCTGAAAAGTTAATTAAATGTCGAGACTGGAGCAGCTCTACTCTCAGACACTCTATAGTCTGTTAATAATGGAGGGTTTCTCCTTCAAACTACATCTAATGACATTATCTGTTCTGCTGCTGACTGGCTGGAGCTAACTGAACTGTGGTGGTTGGTATAAATAACAATATCAGGCTGAGCCAGCTGACTGACACACATTATTATTAATAATAATAATAATAATAAAAATAAGGCAGTCAGACACAGCAGACCTCCACCAAGGCTTGATACGTCGTCATGACGTCAAAACGTGATGTGATGGAGCCATAGGTGTTGACCCATCTGATGTCCGAAGGTGAGACGATGTGAATAAAAAAAAAATGCAAGATTCTATCTGTCCTCAACTATGGCTCAGATCCGTTGAATTGCTGCTCTGTACCTGCTCTGGAGGTCCCATACTTCCAAGGGCCAGACACTGTCGCTTTTGGGTTCACCCGAGCAGGGGAATTCCTCCACCTCCTCCAGGAAGTCCGTCTGGATGAAGTCTGCTTTGAACAGTATTTCAGGCTCAGTTTTTCTTTCTGCCGTCTTACGGGTTGGTCCGAGCATCATACATGATTCCATCACAATGTTGGTTGCATCTCAACACTGATGGGCTCTTCTAGCAGGTGGTCATGCGAATTCGCCTGAAAAGATCAATATTTTCAACTTCTGCGTTTAGGCAGATTTGCGGCAAGATGCCCGGGTGCTCCAACACGCTGCAGAAACTCCTCCAACGTGCCGCAGGAACACCCCCAATGCGCTGCCCCGGGTGAATCTGTGTCTAAACGTGTCTCTCCACTGACTTTGTATGTAATGTTGATGCACGAAGGTGAACATTTGCGTTCGGTGTGGCCGCACCATTACATGCAAGCACACGGCGAATAAAATGGGTAATTTTTGAAGCCTTTAAAACAATCGTAACCACAGTAACATGTTTGATAATCACAGGTTTTGAAGTGTTTGCAAACAAGGGCTGAAGCTTCTGTAAATGAGTTGTGATCATTTCCACCGACTGTGTGACTGCAGTTTGGACAAACGCTAAGGTTTACATTTTATATTTTCATTAGTCTTGCATAAGCAGAACTATGTCCACACTTCGTTAGTGCTGTGCCAGAGTTGGAGACGGTCTGCAAGCATCAGATACCATTCTGAAATGAGGGAAAACAAATGTTAAACTAGTTTCTATTTCTTTAAACAAATCCTGTTAAACTTTGGCTGCACTTCTGCACGACCAAACACTGTCTGCAGAATCTGTTTTTTAGGCTGACTCTACACGCCTTGATTTATATGGTACGATGACATGCAATGTATGTTGATCAAAAATATGCAGCTCCACTCATTTGGATTTCGGAATGATGTTTTGTATGTAAACAAGATCAGAAATGGTTTTAGAGTTACCTGCATTTAGACTAAAAACAGGTTAAGAACAACAAGCTCAATCTGTGTATCATTTGTATTGTTTTTCAAAAAAAACCAAAAATTAGACTGATTGATTGATTTTATTTTACAATCTCATTTCTTAAATAAAAGCACATTTGTGATCCAGTTTAAAATTAAGACAATGAAACAAGTCATGTCTTCATTTGTTTCCGAAACCAAAATGAAAAAAAAAAAACGTATAAAGATACAGTTTTTCAGTTTTTGTTTTTGCGTTTAAATGAATAATAGAAAAAACAGATAATGGCCATTTTCTGTTTTATCCAATTCTGATCTGAAGCAAATAGAGTAAAGTGGAAATGACCTTTGACCCGCAGTGACAAAGATGGAAACCTATGTACTATTTGGGGAAACTAAGAGGGTCACCTGAGACCTGAAGATATGACCATGGAGAAAATTGTTGTCATATCAATTGGCTTCAGGTCAAAATTGGATAAAATGTGAAATGGCTGTTGTCCATTTTTTGTTTTAATATTATTATTCATTTAAACACACAAAGGAAAACAGAAAAAAAACGCATGATTTATCCGTGTTTTCATTTTGGTTTTGGAAACAAATAATGAAGAAACGACTTTTCATTGTCTTATTTTTAGTTTTATTTTGAAAAACCAATGGACATACCATACCATAATGATCTTCAGTCCAGTGGACATTTTTCTTTGGGTTGTTAACATTCATTTATGCTTTACTCAATTTGCTTCAGGTCAAAATTGGATAAAACAGGAAACAGTTTTTTTCCCCCTATTACTCATTTAAACACAAAAAAAACCCTGAAAAACTTCTTTTTTTTCATTTTGGTTTTGGAAACAAATGAAGACATGACTTGTTTCATTGTTTTTTTTATTTTAAACTGGATCACGTATTTGCTTTTATTTAAGAAATGAGATTGTAAAATAAAATCAATCAGTCTTATTTTTTGTTTTATTTTGAAAAACCAATGAACACATGATACACAGATTCAGTTTGTTGTTCTTAACCTGTTCTGTTTTTTTTGTCTAAACACAGCTAACTAAAACCATTTCTGATCTTTATAAGTCTTTTCATTTTGGTTTTGGAAACAAATAATGAATTGCTTTTTCATTGTCTTATTTTTAAAAAATGAATGAATGAACAATACACGGATTAAGCTGATTCAGTTTCTAGCTGACACCACTTCAGACCAGGAATCTACATGCTGCTTCACATGCTGATGCTCGTGTGTGTGTGTGTGTGTGTGTGTGTTTACAGCCCAGACAGACAGTGCTAACAGCAGCGGGCAGTATCGGCCAGGCCAGTGGAGACCTCCTGCGCCAGATTGGAGAGAGCGAGACAGACGAGAGGTTCCAGGTAAAACTGCACCATCCTCCAAACAGCTGACACTATGAACAGGAGACGACTTTTGAGTTTTTCTGTGGAATTCCAGTGACGTTCTGAAATCTGGATTGTCTTTATAATCAACACATCCATTTAGACTTCACACTGATTCAACACACCTGATTTTCTTTCTTTTCATTTTAAAGCATTACTAAATAATCTACAATTAAGTTGATAGCATTTTATAAAGCAATAAAAAGTATTATTAAAAAAAGGACAAAAGCGACCTTTTAGTTGCCATATAGCAGAGGTGGTTCAAGTATTCACATTCTGTACTTAAGTAGAAGTACAGCTACTTAAGTAAAAAAAGACTGGTAAAAGTAGAAGTACTGATTCAACTCCTTTACTGAAGTAAAAGTTAAAAAGTACAAGTTCTCAATTGTAATAAAGTAAAAAGTAATTTTCGCGATGGATGAAGTAATATTTATTTAAGCAGGAAAAAAGTGAAAATTGTCAAAAATATATTTAAAAAATACTTTAAAAGTGAGTTAGTGTGTAGATGTGTCTTATTGGGTCATGGTACTCAGTGTAGTGGGTATGGACAGAACATTTAGGAAAAATTCAGAAGTCATAAATAGGAGATTTTAAAAAGTCAAAATTGTGATATAGTCAGTCACAACTTCTGATTTACAACTTATTTTTCATACAGTCACATTTGTCTAGTTTAAAGAAGTAATGAGTTTGTTCTGAGAATGTAAAGAGTCTAAAGTACAGCTATTTATATAAATGCAAAGAGTATAAAATACAAATATTTTTACAAAAATGTAGGGAGTAAAATTAATAAGTTGCCAGAAAAATAAATACTCAAGTACATATGCCTAAAAAGTGTACTTAAGTGGAAGTACTTAAGAAGTACTTAAGGAAGTACTTCTACTTACTTACTTCCACCTCTACCATATAGTGACCCTAAAATAAACGTACAAAAACCCTACTTTCTATGTTCAGCAATGACTTGTGTGTATGTGGGGGAATGACAAATTCATGGGGCCCAGTGTTTTTAATGTCCATAGAGCAGTGGTTCAGTGTTTTTAACCCTTTAAGCCCTGATGATGTGTCAGTGCTAATGTGTTCTGAATAGTATTAATAATTTAAAAATTGATAAAAGTTCTATTTTTTTGTGTTGTTTTACTGATAATTTTGTTGATGGAATTGATGTACAGGTGTACAAAAGCAACTGATTTAGAAAAAGAAAAAGCACAAACTAAAACTACTGGAACCAAATTTCAACACTGGTTATTTATTCCATTTTTATTTATTTTTTTACTTTATTTTTTTTGGGGGGGGTGTTGCCTTTTTTTATGTTATTTTGTGAATATTTATTAGTTTCTGTTTATGTTGTTGCTTATTTTTGTTCATTTTTTCTATGTTTTGTTGACTTATTTTATTATTTTTCTTCAATTGTGTTCTGTTAGTGTCTTACTTTGTTCATGTTACATATCATTTTGTTAGTTTAATATTAATTTTTGTTCATTTTACTGGTCACTTTGGCAGTTTTTGTTCATTTTGTTGCTTATTTTACCTAATTTTTTTTTTACTGTGGAATTGCGTCGGGGTTAAAGGCCATAGAGCAGTGTGATGTTTGTTCACCCATGTTTTGCGACTCTTCGTGTAGGACATCCTGATGAATCTGGCCAAAGCGGTGGCCAACGCTGCAGCCATGTTGGTGCTGAAGGCCAAGAATGTGGCTCAAGTTGCAGAAGACACCGTGCTTCAGAACCGGGTCATTGCAGCCGCCACTCAGTGTGCGCTGTCCACCTCCCAGCTAGTGGCATGTGCAAAGGTACGTGAATATGAGTTTCACCTTTCAAATTAAAAGAATGCAGCTATCGTTTTTTATTTCTTCAAATGTATTTTTAGTATTTCAAAAGATATATATGCCACACATTACAGTATTACACTCTTTCAAAGTCCATATAACCCACGTCCCACCCACATTTCAGCCGAGAAAAGAACCAAACACAATCACAAAAAAGAAAAAAAACAAACATGGGGGGGTGTTTAGCCACATTAATAAACTTCCACAATTTAATTAGGTTTTAATTTTTGTTTTGTAATAAACTATCCGAATGCATTTTGTAATAAATTTTACTAAACAAGTTATTACGTTTTAGGAGATTATTTCAAAATGCACTAGCAACTTTTTTATTTTCTTGAAAATGTAGGAACATGGTTCATTATGCAATAACGATTCTAAAGCATAGTTTACTTGTTTGTTAATTGGATTCTTATTTTACTTTCACATTTTGGTAAATAGCTAGGCATATTATTAGTATCACTGTCTTAGTCCAGTAGGAGTCTGTCGTAATTATTATCAGTACACTATTCAAGAGTTGTATTAACGGAGAATATACTGTACTGTCAATTCCAGATTTTTGTTTTGTTTTGGATATCTTCAATGCGTTGGGGCAGTTTATTACAAAATAAAATAAGAAAATTATTATATTTTGGATGTTTGGACATTACAAAATGAGGCTCAACAGGGGCTCTGTACATGACAGTTGAAAGTGTATAGTTTCCACTTCACTATTCTGTCCTACAAAGCAAAAAGACAGTAAAATTAGTAATTGTGTGGGGTTTTTTTTTGCAACATTCCAATCATTCTTTGTCATGTAAAAATATCTCATCACAAATGTCTGTCATTTTCAAGAAAATTGGTGGGTGTTTGTACAGTAACTGCAAAAAGTTAGTAAAGACCATTACTGTGTTCTTACCAATGTCCAGTTAGGACCCTACCCCAATAGTTTAGAGTCAATCACTGTATTAGACTGAAATAAATTATGTAATTACTGTATTTTCCACACTATAAGGTGGACTGTCAATGAATGTTTTTATGAAGGTTGTTCATATATAAAGCACATTAAGTGAAGTCAAACTCACAAGATAAAAAGTCAAAATTCTGAACTATAGTTTTCAAAACAAGCGACGGCACCAAACGTAGCTGGATGTTACTCTGGGATGGTAAACACACACAGAACCAGATGGGAGGGGGGAGTGTTCATTCAGTGAACCAATCAGAGATGCCTCATTACCACATCATGGACATGTATGAGGAAATAATGGTAAACTCTGTTGTTCCACCTCCAGTCATTTTTCTACCCTCCCAAAACAGCTGGAAACAAAACAACCCAGACTTTTTAAAAAAAAAAATAGAACCAACACACAATACATTAAATAAAGATGGAGAACGCAACAATATTAATGAAATAACCATGTCATGCCACCTTGAAATATTTTTTAAATTGAATCACCATAACACAAATGAGTGAACTATACTGAATTTTATATTTGTACTGTTTTTAAACCATATAATAACGGTTTGTTGTGCTGTTCTTGCAATATTAAAAACCTCCAGATGTTGGCAAAAGCAGCCCAAATGTTATAGTATACAGTTACAATACAGTTTTTTCCCCACCAGATGTAATCAAAACTAACCCAATAGGGCAGAAAACCACCCTATCTGGCAACACTGGCTGCCTCTGACATTTTTGTACTTTTGTTCTTCTTCCCATCTTATTTTAACGCCATCCATAGAGATTTTGTTAACTGCCTGAAATAAATTATTCATTTTTTAAATTTGATCCCTAACATTTAGAGGAATTAACAATATATCTTCTACTTGTGATGGTGGTGGTAATAGAGGAAATGATGGGAAATGGGAGAATACAGTTAACTTTAAATACTTTACATGCTCCCCAGTCTGTCATTCTTCCACAAGCAGAGTGTGATACATAATGCTCATGAAAATAGATCTAATTCATATTTAAATGTTTTATTTGACTTTGCTGAAACTGTTGAAGTGCATAAAAAATAATTCCCCTTTCCCTGCTCATCATCACTCTACTCTGCAGTGATAATTGGCAGATGGAGAATTAGCTCTTATAAAATTAAAATAACGTACAATATATTTGTGCCTACAAATGCTGCTGCAGAATGAACAGAGCAGAATGCACTGAGGCCTGCTTTAATACCCTGGGCTATCATCTTATTTGCACATCCTTAAGTGTGCAACCCTCATGCCTCTAATTACTTTAACTCTTCTCTTGGCTCCTACTTTCATCTGCTGAACAAATCTTTACCTCTCTGCCTTTACTTTTTTTTTCATGTTGTGTTTTTGTTCTTTAATGATGAAGAGGCTGTTAAGGTGCCGTTTTAAACAAAAGAGGCAGATTTTTAATGCGGCTCTTTGTGTCACATTAGAAAAGCTCATTAATGTGACTTTCTGCTGCCTTTGTCTTCCTGTCCTCTCTTCTTCTTCTTCACTGCTCTGGTTCTCTGTTCCGTCTTAGGTGGTTAGTCCTACCATCAGTTCTCAAGTTTGTCAGGAACAGTTAATCGAAGCTGGGAAGCTGGTGGATCGCTCGGTAGAGAGCTGTGTCCAGGCCTGTCTGTCAGCTACAGAGGATGGAGAACTCCTTAAACAGGTACGTCTTCCTATGAAATCTAACACTTGACTCACTTATTGTTGAAAAGGTAAAATTCCCAATAATCTCTCTCCATGACAAATACAAATGAGGATCCATTCGTATTGCTGAAGCCTTGTACTGTATAACCTGGTTAAAAGTAGTGCTCTTTCGCTTTTCAAATGGTCGTCTTTCAACAGCTGACCTTAAATGTATTGATATTCATCATAACCTTTATTTATTAACCAGGTTTGTCCCATTGAGATCAATGATCTCTTTTTTGAAGGGAGACCTGCATATATTAGACTAAGGCTACATCCAGATGAGTTTTCAAACTGTGTCAAAAAGATATTAAGTAAAAATGGAAATGTTTCAGTGAAAAATCTGCGTCAGCATGGGGACGAAACGCTGCTGAAAATGATGCAATTAACATAACACACCCCTATGAGCGCTGTAAACCACACCCATATGAGCGCTGTAAACCACACCCATATGAGCGCTGTAAACCACACCCATATGAGCGCTGTAAACCACACCCCTATGAGCGCTGTAAACCACACCCTATGAGCGCCATAAACCACACCCCTATGAGCGCTGTAAACCACACCCCTCGGAGCGCTGTAAACCACACCCCTATGAGCGCTGTAAACCACACCCCTATGAGCGCTGTAAACCACACCCCTATGAGCGCTGTAAACCACACCCCTATGAGCGCTGTAAACCACACCCCTATGAGCGCTGTAAACTACACCCCTCGGAGCGCTGTAAACTACACCCCTATGACCGCTGTAAACCACACCCCTATGAGCGCTGTAAACCACACCCCTATGAGCGCTGTAAACCACACCCCTATGAGCGCTGTAAACCACACCCCTATGAGCGCTGTAAACCACACCCCTATGAGCGCTGTAAACCACACCCCTATGAGCGCTGTAAACCACACCCCTATGAGCGCTGTAAACCACACCCCTATGAGCGCTGTAAACCACACCCCTATGAGCGCTGTAAACCACACCCCTATGAGCGCTGTAAACCACACCCCTATGAGCGCTGTAAACTACACCCCTATGAGCGCTGTAAACCACACCCCTATGAGCGCTGTAAACCACACCCCTATGACCGCTGTAAACCACACCCCTTTTTGAGCGCTGTAAGCCAGTCCCACCAGGTACAAGAGACCAATAGAAGTAGTGCACATGCGCCCACATCCTTTTTCTACCGATGCCACACAAACACCGGACACAAACAACAACAAGAACACCATTACATTTAGCAATGCATTCACCACTGCTACTCTGTTGTTCACTATTGTTACTGTCTGTGACCGGAATGAATGATACAGGTACAAGGTACAATTCTGGTCATGTGATCACGGCGTGGGTGTGAACACACACATCTGTTTAGAAAGTACTTCAGTATGTCGGTTTCACGCGAATTTGTTTCTGTGTGGATTGGGCCTAAGGCAGAATATTGGAAAATGTTCCTATTCAAAGTCCCGAAGGCATTTCATGTTACTTTTTGTCATACAGTGTTTTTAGGGGTTTTGAAGGGTGCTGAATTAAAATATTCTGTATGACAGGCTCAAAAATGTCCCATAATGCCTCAAAATGGAGAAATCCAACATGGCCGCCACAGCCAGGTCAAAATCAAATGAATTAGTTATCTTTATGACTGTAGAAGGAAAAACATGAATGTAATGTGTTTTTATAGGTTTTCACATACAGAGAATTCAATGTCACACACAAATTTAAGATCAAGACTAAAGAAAATGCTGGAAATTCATGGACCCACTAGTTGATGTCACTATTTTATTTGATTCTATTCTGTTCTATTGTATTGTATTATATTGTGTTCTGTTCTGTTCTAACATTTTCAGTGTATAAATTAGAATTCACCAAACCCAGTTCTCATGTTTTTCATAAGTTTGCCAACTCTAACTATGCATACAGCTTGTGAGAAGTTTATTTTAACACTCATTGCTTTACTTATTTCATCAGCTGTTGATGACTGTTTGATTTTATTTTTAACCCTTGTGCGGTCCTTCGGGTCAAAGTGACCCAGTGGCTCACAAATGTGCCTTTTCATACGTACTGTATGGTGCCATTGCTTACTACTGAAAACAGTAAAATATCCTTGGGGGGTGGGGTGATGAGTCTATGGAACTGAACTTTGGAATCTGGGCCTTTAAGATCCGATTGTAGGACACAGCCTGTGCGCCTTGTACGAAGGACAAGGGTTAATTTTGGGTCTACTTCTAAGCTGATTATTAAGCAGTGAAGATAACGAGCACAGCGGATGGAATCAGAAGATCATATTTTGGGTGTTTCAGGTGAGCGCTGCAGCCAGTGTGGTGAGTCAGGCCCTGGGAGACCTCCTACAACACGTCCGTCAGTACACCTCCAGGGGAGAGCCTATTGGTCGCTACGACCAGGCCACAGACACCATCATGACAGTCACAGAGAGCATCTTCAGCTCAATGGGAGATGCAGGTGAGACCATGTGACAGTATCCTCCTGACAGCCACAGTGGTCAAGGGACCTTTGACCTTTTGCAATATTGATAATTTGGTTATATCAGTGTGTGTAATATGATAATATATCCTGTATTGATTAAGTTATAGCGTCATATGTCTATGCTTAACACACGCAAATTAATTTGGCCACACTTTAGAAAAGGTTATTGTCAACTATACATTTGTTCATTCAATACTATAAAAATTAACTTCTCTAATAAACACACCTGGTACAATTTCAATCAATGAAATAGGCAGTTGACACGGAAGTAGAATTATGGAATTTTATTTTGAAAAGGGAAACCTATATTCTGATACGGATATATATATATATATATATATATATATATATATATATATATATATATATATATATATATATATATATATATATATATATATATATATATATATATTAGTATTTTCCGGACTATAAGGCGCATTAAGTGAACTCTAAATCATCATCCAAGTCTAAATTCCAAGTAGTGCAAACAGAATTAATCAATATATAAGGCGCACTGTGCCTTTTTTGGAGAAAATGAAAGTAATTTAAGTGCACCTTATAGTCTGGAAAATACGGTCATGTAACTGAAGTCATTGTTGCAGTATGTGCTTCGAACCAATGCAATTATTTAATGTAAAAAAGCCACAACTTATGTTCCTGGGTGTCACAGTATATAGGTTTCAATGTGTATGTAGTCACTGAGGAGATAGGGAACAATAGTATTGTAAATGTTAGACATTAGACATGTTAAGTAGAGGTGTGTTTTTGAAGGAAAAGGTAATATCGGAGGAGTGTGGTTTTATCATGTCCACAGTCAGTCTGTGAAGATTCTGTCTTTAAACGCACTCCTGTCAGTTTGTGTGCAGCCACAGAGAAAATCTGACAGTCATGTTCAGTCTGCCAGCACTGGTACAAAAGAAATGACTGTTATCTCCAAGGCCTGAACGCAGAATGCCAACTGAGGACAGGTGTCACATATGTCAAGTACACAAACATAGTGTTGGGCTGAAAAGAATAAAGAGAGAATAGTAGAGTGTTTGAGGTCAGCTGAAGAGAATTCTTCATCTTTTGTGACGTGGGAGTGTTCTTTGAGACAGAACATGTCACGGCCAAATATTTAGTTTTGCCTTATTTGAAAATTCTACTTCTATGGAATGAAACAGTGTGTTAAGGTGTGTTATTGGACTAAATCACTAGTGTGTATAAATAATATGTGTAAGGTTTGTTCAGGTTCATCCTGATGTTTCCAAAGTTCAGTTGGACTGATTTTGTTAATCTCATCCAACATTGATTGGGTGAGATTATTTTGATCACTCTGTGTGTGTGTGTGTGTGTGTGTCTGCAGAGATATATCATGCTATAACTCAACTAGTATTCAGAGAATGTTTAATCTCGCCCCTATTTTGTGCCAGTTTCTATGACAACCCTTTATTGAATTAGAGCCAATAATGTGATTTTGACCTTTCTGCTAAATGCGACCTTGACCTTTGACCTTTTGCAATATTGATAATTTTGTTATATGTATATATATGCGTCAGTGCATGTAATATGATACTATATCCAGTATTGATTAAGTTATAGTGTGATATGTCTATGCTTGACACACACAGTGTTACACAAGTTAATTTTGCCACATGTCACCTTTGACCTCCAGAGATCTCAAAAACTATTGGTCGTAGGTGATAACACCAATTATGAGAATTCAGCATCGTTTGGTACCAATCTGAAAGTTCTGTGACCCTCCATTCTTGAGTTATATTTTGAGTTGATTTTGACCTTTTAATTAAATGTGACCTTGACCTTTACTCAAATGGATCATTACATCTAATGTAATATGTATGTAATATGTATATGCCCATGTAATTTCATGGTGATATCTCAAGTATTCATTGAGTTACAGCTGTCATGAAGGGTTGAGGTGAAGGAAGGACTCAGTGCTGAATGGAGAACAGATTTAATAACCGAACCAAAATAATAACAAAGACACAGATAGAACACAGCCAGAGTCTGTGGTGATAAATGAAATGTCCGGGTTATGGAAGTGACAAACTGAATGGTCCCACACTGGCAACTGCAACCCTCACTGCTTATATAGTTGCAGATCAGCTGCGCGGTGCAGGCCAGGTGCGTCTGGTGTAGAACTCGGGCAGGGGTCTGCAACCCTGGTCCTAGAGAGCCGCTATCCTGCATGTTTTAGATGTTTCCCTCTTCCAGCACACCTGACAGACATTATCAGTCTTCCGCACAGCTTGATGATAGGCTGATCATCTGAATCAGGTGTGTTGGAAGAGGGAAACATCTAAACATGCAGGATAGCGGCTCTCTAGGACCAGGGTTGCAGACCCCTGAACTAGGGGAAAGGTTGTGACAGGAGAGGTGAGGATCTGGGGGAAAGTTCGTGGCAGGTTGTAACAATAGCATGATATGTCTCTGCGGACACACGCGTGGTGATTACAATGATCTCACCGAACCAATGTTAGGCAATGTTAATCACATTATTTGTTATAACTCAAGAACTTTTAGTTTCAGACGTCATCTGCACAGTAACACTGCACAGTAACGGTCCAGACTATAACGTGCACTTAAAATACTTTAATTTTTTTACAGTGCTCCTTATATATGGATTCATTGTGGTTGTGCTTAGTTACTTGAAATTTTTACTTTTTATCTGATAATTTTGACTTTTTATCACATAATTTTGGCTTTTTTATGTCAGAATTTAGACTCTTAAAATTTGATTAAGCAGAATAAGAGTGTGCTTTGTTCCGTTACACCTCAACAAGATTGAGAGTTATTGTGACTGTTGAGTTTCACTTAATGCACCTTATATATGAAAAAACCTCATTCATTTACAGTGTGCCTTATAGTGTGGAAAATACAGTAAATAAATCATTAAAGTTAACATTGACAGTGATAATTCATGGACACTCAGTACGTACTCGAGGTGTAGGACACTATATTTACAAATGATCAGGAAAAAGGGGTTTTCGCCTAGTGTTCGCCTAGTGTTCGTCTAGGGCAGCACATTGACCTGAACCAACCCTGCTTCTACATTTACCAGAGTATTTTTTTCATACCAGTAGCTGTACTTCTACTTAAGTACCGAATGTCAGTAGTCCTACCACCTCTAATCTCTCCTATTTCCTTTGTGCTCTCAGGAGAGATGGTCCGCCAGGCTCGGGTCCTGGCTCAGGCCACCTCAGATCTGGTAAACGCCATGAGGTCTGACGCCGAGGCCGAGGTGGATGTCGACAATTCCAAGAAGTTACTGGCAGCTGCGAAACTTCTGGCCGACGCTACTGCGAGGATGGTGGAGGCAGCCAAGGTGAGCGAGCTGCAGGATGGTGGAGGCAGCCGGGGTGAGTGAGCTGCAGGATGGTGGAGGCAGCCAGGGTGAGTGAGCTGCAGGATGGTGGAGGCAGCCTAGGAGAGTGAGCTGCAGAGTGGTGGAGGCAGCCTAGGAGAGTGAGCTGCAGGATGGTGGAGGCAGCCAGGGTGAGTGAGCTGCAGGATGGTGGAGGCAGCCAGGGTGAGTGAGCTGCAGGATGGTGGAGGCAGCCAGGGTGAGTGAGCTGCAGGATGGTGGAGGCAGCCAGGGTGAGTGAGCGGCAGGATGGTGGAGGCAGCCCGGGGGAGTGAGCTGCAGGATGGTGGAGGCAGCCAGGGTGAGTGAGCTGCAGGATGGTGGAGGCAGCCTAGGAGAGTGAGCTGCAGGATGGTGGAGGCAGCCAAGGTGAGTGAGCTGCAGGATGGTGGAGGCAGCCGGGGTGAGTGAGCTGCAGGATGGTGGAGGCAGCCAGGGTGAGTGAGCTGCAGGATGGTGGAGGCAGCCAGGGTGAGTGAGCTGCAGGATGGTGGAGGCAGCCTGGGGGAGTGAGCGGCAGGATGGTGGAGGCAGCCAGGGTGAGTGAGCGGCAGGATGGTGGAGGCAGCCTGAGTGAGTGAGCTGCAGGATGGTATTTACAAGCTCTAGTGACATTTAGTTTATTATTTCAGAAATAGATTTGAGTTTAATCACAGTGGTGGTATTACTGATGATCCTGATAAAGATCTGACTGACTTCTGCTGCTCTAGCAACACAATACTGTGTGTGTGTTTGAGACGGTATGAATTGATTCCAAGTGCTTTTTTTCTTTAAGGTATAAGACAGTTAGTCCGTGAGCCATTTATTTATTTATTTATATTTTTTTTTGCTTTATCTTATAGATTTGAGGTAGTTCTTCTGATATCCCATGGACAATTTAAAATATTAACCCTTTAATGTCCTATATGCCCATATAATGGAGGAAAATAAGCAATAATAATATCAGTGTAAATACTGATATTAAATGCACCAAGTTGGCTGTATCTGATAGTTATTCACATTGTTCTCTATATTTGTCATTCAAATACATCAAATGTGGAATAATTAACCCTTTCATAACTTTTCCAAATTAGCGATTTTTATACAAGTATTACATAAACTCTGGGGAAAAAAAAAAAAAAAAAAAAAAAAAAAAAATATATATATATATATATATATATATATATATATATATATATATATATATATATATATATTTTTATATATATATAATATAAAATATAATAAAAATGCTAAGCATGCACCAAGATAGAATAAGATAAAAAATAAATATAGTAAGATGTGTAATGTGCAAAGGAGACAGAGGCATTATGTTGATCATGTGTCCAGTGTTGGCTGCTGGACTTAGTGCTGGGGAGTCTGATTAAGTCCTTTGGTGTTCAGCAGCCTGGTGGCCGAGGGGAAGAAACTGTTCATGAAACGGGAGGTTTTGGTCCGAATGGACCGTAGTCTCCTGCCTGAGGGGAGGGGGGAAAACAGGGCATGTCCAGGGTGAGAAGGATCGGCCATGATCCGTCCTGCACGCCTCCTGGTCCTCGAGGTGTAAAGGTCCTTGATGGATGGTAGTCCACAGCCAATCACCTTCTCAGCGGCGTGCACAACTCGCTGCAGCCTCAGCCTGTCCCTGGTGGTGGCTCCAGGGTACCACACGGTGATGGAGGTGGTAAGGATGGACTCGATGATGGCCGTGTAAAACTGCACCAACATCTTGGAGGGCAGCGTTCTGCAGCGCACACACACACTCCCAACAATTCCAGGGAATCTGAAAAGTCCCACTCTCTGACCATCCACTTTTTTCTGGGAGGGTTGGGGATGAGGTTTTTTTTTTTTTGGTTAAAATTGATGCTGTGGGGCACTATTCTTCCTTTTCACTGGAAATCAAACATAAAACTCTGATAGAAAGTCTGTGTAATATTTGACATAGTGCCTTTTTTTTTATTACCTTTTCATTTGATTCCATTGTTTGTCAGAGTGTGTTGTTTCTACACCTGGAGTCAAGGCCAGATAAGAGTTCCATTATGGTTTTAAAGGGACAGTTCAGTATTTCTCAGATGAATGTGTATGTCATCAGCGTCTTTACTCTGGTGCACCCACAGTGACTTTCCCCCGACAGTGTCCTGTGAGCCCAGTTCTGGTCCAGTTTGGTCAAAGCCAAAGTAGTCCCGGCAGGTTTCCTTGGGTTAACAAAATAAAACGTGTTTATTTTTAAAACAATATGTGTTGGAATGAGTGATTTATTTGCATAAAAAAAACGTTATGGAACAAAAACTCACACCTTGTAATTGACATACACATTCATCTGAAAAATACTGAACTGTCCCTTTAATCATTTACAAAGAAATGCCCGAACATTTAAAGCCAGCTTCCATTTTGTCTCTTTGGGATTCAGTAAAGTCTTACTATGACTAAAAGCATCACAGGTATTTCCTTCCACTTGGCTAAAGGGAAGTTGTGGGTTTGCCAATATTCCAAACTTCTGTATCTCTGTCTCTTGTCTCATCAGGACAGCCTCAGTCCTGTCTCTTGTCTCATCAGGACAGCTTCAGTCCTGTCTCTTGTCTCATCAGGACAGCCTCAGTCCTGTCTGTTGTCTCATCAGGACAGCCTCAGTCCTGTCTGTTGTTTCATCAGGACAGCCTCAGTCCTGTCTGTTGTCTCATCAGGACAGCCTCATCTCTGTCTCTTGTCTCATCAGGACAGTCTCATCTCTGTATCTTGTCTCATCAGGACAGCTTCAGTCCTGTCTCTTGTCTCACCAGGACAGTCTCATCTCTGTATCTTGTCTCATCAGGACAGTCTCATCTCTGTCTCTTGTCTCATCAGGACAGTCTCATCTCTGTATCTTGTCTCATCAGGACAGCTTCAGTCCTGTCTCTTGTCTCACCAGGACAGCTTCAGTCCTGTCTCTTGTCTCATCAGGACAGTCTCATCTCTGTATCTTGTCTCATCAGGACAGCTTCAGTCCTGTCTCTTGTCTCACCAGGACAGTCTCATCTCTGTATCTTGTCTCATCAGGACAGTCTCATCTCTGTCTCTTGTCTCATCAGGACAGTCTCATCTCTGTATCTTGTCTCATCAGGACAGCTTCAGTCCTGTCTCTTGTCTCACCAGGACAGCTTCAGTCCTGTCTCTTGTCTCATCAGGACAGTCTCATCTCTGTATCTTGTCTCATCAGGACAGTCTCATCTCTTGTCTCATCAGGACAGTCTCATCTGTCCTCTGAATCACAGTCTGATATTAATGTTGTGAAAATGAAAGCATGCCCTCCAGCTGGTTCCTCAGGTTTGATGCCAGACTTATCACACACGTCACAGCTGTATATTTATCTGTCTCAATGGAGCCTGAGACCTCGGCCTGTCGTTGCCTTGGTAACTGATTACTTGAGCTCATGTTGTTTAGTTTTTGGACCGAACACTTTGTGCTCATGTAACACAGGCCAGTTCCTCACATACAGTCCATGCATCGTATCACCAGGAAACACAACGCTTGCTTTGAGGGGTTATTTCACGTCATATCTCATGGCTCCTTCTGGAAATCAGCACTTTTTGATAAAGTTGCAAATTGCTTCTTATTTCTAAATGTCAGGCGTTACTAAGAAGCAGATAAGAGCTGCAAACTGCACTGACCTGCTCACAAACTTTGGATTATTTTTTCTTCTCTGATTGTGAGCTACAAATGTACGCTGATGATACGGTGATCTACGTGCATGGGAAGGACAAGGAAGTAGTAGCTAAAAAACTATCTAAAACCATGGCGCTAGTTTCCAAATGGCTGTACAATTCATGCCTGCATTTAAATGTTAAAAAGACAGAGTGCATGTTTCTTACAAAGACACCATCAGACTTATCAGATCCTGACGTGTTCATTGCCGGAGTGAGGATCAATGTGGTCAAGGAGTATAAATACCTTGGAATCATCTTAGATTCACATTTTTCATTTAAAAAGCATGTTAAGAAAGTTATTCAAACAGCTAAACTAAATATAGCAAATTTTAGATATATTAGACAATGTCTGAATATTGAAGCTGCTAAACTGTTTTTTAACGCTATGATAATGCCATATCTGTCATACTGTGTCACCAGCTGGTCTCAGGGCAGTAAGACAACGTTAAAGCCTATCCATTCTGTCTATAAATGGGCCTTAAAGGTTCTAGACATTAAACCATTTCGCTTTCACCATTGCAGTATTTTGGAAAAATACAACTTGCTGAATTGGGAAAACTTTGTCAAATTTCAAGATGCAAATCTGGTCTTTAAAATTCTACATGGCTTGGCCCCACCACCACTTTCTAATTTTCTGAACTTAAGTAGGAGGTAAACTAGGTCTGCCTCCTCTAAGAACCTATTAGTCCCTCTCAGAAAGAGTGCTTTCAGTCAGTCGGCCTTTTCAGTGAGAGCCGTTCACTTTTGGAACACCATTCCATCTCACATATGCAGTGTTGATACATTTCAAACCTTCAAAAGCATGTTAAAATCCTGGTTATTAGAGAATCAAGCTTGTGCTCATGATCTTAAACAATTTTAGATAATGATAACAATTTAAATAGTTCATTGCTGCTTTTGTGCTGCCTACCTGCTGCCCATGTATTTATTGTATTTATTGAATGCTTAAATGCTGTCTTCTTGATTTTGTTTGTGCTGCAGGTTGCTGTATGGTTTAATTGTGAGCTGGTGTATGATGTATTCTTGATTTTAGATATATGATTGTTATTGTTTTTTCTTATTACTGGCAATTTACACCTTGCCCAGGCACTACAGTTGAAAACTAGCTTTCGAGCTAAAACTGGCGCATTTACAGAAATGTTGATTAATGTGCATTGTCCCTGTTGAAATAAACTAATAAAATAAAATAAAAATAAATATAATGTTAATGTTGCACAGTGTGTAGTAAGGTTACGCCAACACACAGTGTTTGTCTTGTGGATAGCGCTGTCCTTGCCAGTAGCAGTAGTAGAGTTAAACATTAGCTTAATGCCAGTGTAGCTGCAGGTGAAGCTGCTGCGCTCTCAGTTAATTAACCTAATTGAAACGGGCTTAATTTTTCTCTTCAACAGCAGGAGCCACAGAGGCGCTAAGTGATATTGGACTCCACATAATCTGAATTTTACTTTATTATTTATTATTTTACATTATATTTTTATTAGTCAGTAAAATTAACGAAAATGACCTAGAATATTGAGTCAAATGAATACAAATATTCAGTGAAGTGATCAAAAATGAACAAAATATTAAGTAAAATGAACAGAAATTACCAAAATATTTAGTAAAATGAACAAAAATTACCAAAATATTCAATAAAATTACCAAAATATTCAGTAAAATGAACAAAAATTACCAAACATATTCATTAAAATGAAGAAAAATTACCAAAATATTCAGTAAAATTACTAAAATACTCAGTAAAATTAAGAGTATCCTTGCCAGTAGTAGAGTTAAACATTAGCTTAATGCCAGTGTAGCTGCAGGTGAAGCCGCCATGTTCCCAGTTAATTAACCTAATGGAAACGGGCTTAGTTTTTCTCTCCAACAGCAGGAGCCACAAAGGCTCTAAGTGATATTGGTCTCCACAGAATCTGAATTTTACTGCTTCATACATAAACAACATGATAAAAGAGCTGCTTAGTTCAGCAGCAAACGGCTAAGGCATGCCTGTTGGAAATAAGCTGAGTCTGAGCTGAGTGCAGTGATGAAGTCATTTTCAAAGATCTGTGACTGCTGATTGGACATTCTATCATCATGTTTATGTACTGGTGATAGTCTGTGGGTGTGTCTGCTCTTTGTCTCAGGGTGACATGTACATTACTGACCAACAGCCATCTTTGGCTCTGTTGTTTTCAGGGTTTTAATGAGTTCACATTTTTATTTGCAGGAAATATGCGCAGAGTTTATGCAGGGTCGGCATTAGGCATAGTCAGACTAGGCGGCCGCCTAGGGCAACAGATGTCTTGGGGGGCACCATGTCCTACGGAATTAGAATATTAAGCTACTGTATTTTCTGGACGATAATGCGCACTTAAGACTTTAATTTTCTCACAGTGCATCTTATATATGGATGAATTGTCCGTGTGCTTATTGACGGGGAATTTACTTTTTATCTCATAATTTGGCCTTTTTATCGCATACTGTATTTTCTGGACTATAAGCCGCTACTTTATTCGTATATTTTGAACCATGAGGCTTATACAAAGGTGTGGCTATTGTGTGTATTCTTCCAAAACTAGGGGCGCTTTAACTGGAATTGAAATCAAAACTACTAAGAACAATCAATGCAAAGAAGAATACGCTACTTTTTCTTTAGCAGCTAGAACACGAACAACATATTATTTAATATGTTAATTATTTATCAAATCCTCACCCCTTCATCATGGAGACAGATGTGACGAAGCACTTCTGAGGTTGTTCAACTCTGACACAGAAGAAGACGGCTTCATGGGTTTTAGCTTCTGTCAGTCTGTCCCAGGACAACTGTGGATACATATGTAGTTTTCCACCACCAGAGGGAGCATGTGAGAGTGAATGAAAAATGGATCACTATTGTAAAGCGCTTTGAGTGGCTAAAAAAACACCATACAAATCCAATCCATCATTATTATTATTAATCTCAACCAGCATTGGTTGGGAGAGATTATTGTAATCTCGCCCAACTATCTGTGTGTGTGTCCCTGCAGAGACATATCATGCTATAACTTAATGAATACCATGACATTACATGGGCATATACATGTAGCTAATGCGCATTGGATGCAATGATCCATTTGAGTAAAGGTCAAAGGCCAAGGTCACAATTAACTAAAAGGTCAAAATCACATTATTGGTTATAACTTAAGAATGGAGGGTCAGAACATTCAGATTGGCACCAAACGATGTGGAATGAAAATTTCTACAATTCTCGTATTGGTTGTTATCACCTATGACCAATAGTTTTTGAGATCTCTGGCGGTCAAAGGTCACATGTTGCCTAATTAACTTGTGTAACACTGTGTGTGTCAAGCATATACGTATCACACAATAACTTAATCAATACTGAATATATTATCATAATATTACACACACTGATGCATATAACCAAATTATCAATATTTCAAAAGGTCAAAAGTCAAGGTCGCATTTAGCAGAAAGGTCAAAATCACAATATTGGCTGTAATTCAAGAACGGGTTGTCACAGAAATTTGAGATTGGCACAAAATAGGGGTGAGATTGGGCATTCTCTGAATACTAGTTATAAATCTAGTTATTCTAACTCTACTAAAATAATAAATCTAGACTTCTGTACACTACTGTACTGTGTGTCAGGAATCTATCAGGCTGAAATGTCAAAGGTCATCAGATGTCAGTCATTGTTGTTTTGTTGCATTCCTACACTTCTAGCAGTCTGTGGTGTATCAGGTGATCTGTGTCATTCCAGGGTGCAGCGGCGTATCCAGAGAACGAGGACCAGCAGCAGAGGCTGAGGGAGGCGGCAGAGGGGCTGCGAGTGGCCACCAACGCTGCTGCTCAGAACGCCATCAAGAAAAAACTGATCAACAGACTGGAGGTGCGCCAGTGGAACATTTATTCACTTTTCCTCACCATCAACCAGTGAAAGAGCTGCTTCATGGAACAGGAAGATAGAAATACACAATAAAATACAACAACAACAGAAAATGTCACATTTACACTTAAGAAGTGGCTCAAATGTCACCCTCACAAGTCCTAAATGATAGATTATCTGTAAAGTGCAAATGGCACCAATATCGGTACGTATTAATCTTGATTTCTGCACCATGACTTTTCTAACAAAATGCCAGGTTTTTTTGTGTGTGTGTATAAACTGGAAAAAAAAAGAAAGAAAAAAGTGTTGAGTCCTTTTCCTCTACAGACGTAGGTGGTTTACAGCTTCAGAAGCATTCAAAGGCCTGTTGGGCTGTAAAGCAGTTAGTCTACTCTGAATTTTCAAATGCTAGATTTTGACTGGTGTTAAAATGGATTGAATTATCAAGTTAGGGTTAGGGTTACGTAATGTCTTATTGGGTTTAAGAAAATTCCACCCCTCAAAGGAGTTGAACTTGTTTCTGGTAATACTGCTTTGATTCATCTGGGTGAATGTTCAGTGAGGTCCTCCTGAAGAACGAAGCCTATTGTGTAAGGAAACAACACTTGGTACTTAATAGCCTATACATGCTAGCTCCTAGCGGCAGCAAATCTAATGTGCTACCGTAGTAGTCTAGTTACACTCAATGTAACTTTTGGTTAGATTTCCCTGAAACTGGCCAACCAATCACAGTGAAGTATAGAGTCAGAGGGCGGGCTTAACAAAGAGGGACTGCAACAATTGGGAGAGAAACAAACAGAAACAACCAGAAGCAACAACAGTCGTTAAGCTCCATTATCCACTATTTTGTTTAGTCATTCCTAACTTCCTCCAGACTCCTCTGTCAACTTTTCGGCGCTCTAACTACGTCATCCTAAAGATTACACTGATTTGTTGTACCACCATCCTATTGCGTACAGACAGATTTGAAAGACAATCTTTTAGCCCCACCTCCCCTGACTATGATGCACCACTAGACCCATACATGGAAAGAATATGGATAGCACTGCCAGGCTAGGATAGGCTAGGCTAGGAACATAAAAGTGTTATGAGAAAACTCCAGACCACCTCATGTTTTTTCTGGACCTGAAGTTGGTCAAATATTAAACTCGTATATTTGATTGTAATGATGAAGATGTGATTTTTCTTTAGTGTGTTAACATTCTAATTCCTTTTATTACTCAGAATGCTGCCAAACAAGCTGCTGCTGCAGCCACTCAGACCATCGCTGCTGCTCAAAACGCTGCAGCTTCCAATAAGAACACGTCTGCACACCAACAGTTGGTGCAGAGCTGTAAGGTCAGCCTCCACACTCGCATAACACTGGCACTTGTAACTCCATTTGCTCAGGTCCTCATTAGAACTACCATATGTTCTGCACTGTAAATTGCACTGGATTATAAAACACACTGGACTATAAGGTGCATTAAGTCAAATAAAACAGTCAGATAATTCAGTCAAACTTTATTAAACATGCGATTCTGACTTTTGTTCAAACATTCATGAGTGTTGTTAAACCAACAAATGTAATAACCCCCACAAACGTAATAAAAATTTGCAGCTTTTAATGTAATAATCTCACTAATGTAGTCGCAGTCACCTACCAATTTATTACATTAGTGGGACGTTATTACAATTTTGGAAGGTAATGATTTTTGCCATCCCACAAGTGTAATGAACTTAAATTTGTGGGATAGTTATTACATTTGTGGAATTATTCCATTAAAATCTGGAATGTTTTATTACATTTGTGGAATTGGTACATTAAAACTTGCTGTTTTGTATTACATTTGTGGAATTATTCCATTACAATCTGCACATTTGTGTTACATTTGCGGATGTTTATCTTTGTGGGGTTAATAAATACACAGTCACAATAACTACCAACACTGTTGAGTTAGAACTAAACACTTATTCCACTAAATAAATCGTATTTCGTGGTTCTCTTTTGTTCATGAGTTATTAATTATCCCAGACACCAATTTTAACCATGTATATGAATTTCCAGCATTTTCTTTAGTCTTGATCTTAAATCTGAGTGTGGCATTGGATTCTCCATATGTGAAAACCTATAAAAGCACATCACATTCATGTTTTTCCTTCTACAGTCACAAAGATAATAATTAATTCATTAGATTTTGACCTGGCTTTGGCGGCCATATTGGATTTCTCCATTTTGAGGCATTATGAGACATTACGTTTTTCAGTTCAGTTTTATTTCAAGCACACAATAATCATCAAGACATCACTGAAAATGGTCAACAATTTTCTTTTTCTTGTACTCGAAAAGGAGTGGGAAGAAGTGAAACTTATAAACCTCCACCCCCTTTTACGAACTAAAATTCAAGTATACTGTATTAACACACTATATACTTTATGTCCTTTATATCAATCATTTTGATTGGTATAAAGGACATATCCTTTAGATCATCATTTTTGAGCCCGGCATACAGAAGATTGGAATTCAACACCCTTCAAAACCCCTAAAAACACTGTGTGACAAAAATTTACATGAAATGCCTTCAGGGTTCATCTGTTTGGAAAAGTATGTGACTGTGCCCTAGTTAGACCCTAATGATCAGGTACCAATTACAGGTTTTTAAATGTGTCTTATAGTCTGTAAAATATGGTACCTTGTGTTGATCATAGTGTTTGTTCATTCATGTGTGTAAAGGTGGTTTTAATTGTGTTTTTGTCCATGCAGGCAGTGGCAGACCATATCCCCCAGCTGGTCCAGGGGGTGCGTGGCAGTCAGGCCAAACCAGAAGACCTCAGTGCTCAGCTAGCACTCATCATTGCCAGTCAGAACTTCCTGCAGGTGCACAACACTCTCTCACTTTCTGCTTTATTCAAACTTTAGGTGTCCTCTCTCACTCTGACTTCAGTCTTATCCTGAGAATGGGGCTGAATAAAGTATAAATAGTATTTCATCCATATGGGGACCAATTAAAGTAGGCCTGTAACCTCTTTTTAGAGTAACACACAGTTAAAGCAGCTGTGTGTGCATGTGTGCATTCCTATCTTTATGGGGACATTGATACGTTTACACAGTCACACCATGGGGACCTCTGACACTATGGGGACCAATATTAATGTCCCCACAAGGGTTAAATATAAATAAAGGTCCCCACTAGTAAAATAGAAATGATGTGGCCCTATAAATACATTATTATTATTATTAGTATTATTATTATTATTATTATTATTATTATTATTATTATCTCCATCAAGGAGGTTATGTTTTTGCCAGAGTTTGTCTGTTAGTTAGTAAGATAACTCAAAGTTATGGACGGATCTAAAATTTACAGGGTATGTTGGTTATGGGGAGATCTGATTTTGGTGGTGATCCGGAAGAGATTCTGGATCACTTGGATATTTATTCTCCATTTACTGCAAAGTGATCAGGAATCCAGGATCTCTTCCAGATCATCACCAAAGTCTAATCATTTGTTCCTTATGACACTCCCAACATGTCATGAAATTTTCATCAAGATCCATCCATAACTTTTTGAGTTGTGTTGGTAAATAACAGACAAACTCTGGTAAAAACATAACCTCCTTGGTGGACCTCTCTTCATTCGGAGGGGGGAGGTCTGCCTTGGTGTAGGTTTGCACTCTGAGTGCTTTTCTAGTTTCATATTATATTATTCCCCATAAAGCACGAGGAACACAGGTGCAAAGTGAAAATTTTTTTTTTTCAAAGGTTTGAAGATGTTTACTTTAAAAAAAGGATTTATTTTTATGTATCAAAAACGTGTCTACTTCATTACAAAGTTGGTGTGTGCGCGTGTGTCAGTGTCATGACAACATTTTATTTTCTAGATAATCCCTCAGTGTTTTATGGCAGGGGTCTCAAACTCTTTTTCCACATTCAAGCTGATTTGATCTCAGCTGACCCAGACCAGTGTGACCCCCCTGATTAAATTATGGAAATACTTACTTTTATACTCTATGCAATACAAAAAAGATGTGAATAACCTGGAAAAAATTGTAAATTTGTTAATATTCTGCCTCCGTTTATCTAATGTGTACATGTGCACTATTGATCAGATGTATAAAGACACTAAACACTGAGTCAAAGAACCAGGAAATTGTTCAAATTGTGCTTAATTTGCTTTAGAGATTACAATGTTGTTCACATTTGTTCAGATTATTCTCATTTTATCATGACATGATAGTTTGTAAATGTCAACATTTTCATATTTTAATGTTTTGCACTAAAAGACAAAAACTTGAAGTTGTCATATATATGAATAAAGTAATATTAGTTTGACATAAAACCAAGAAGAAAATATGGAGTCGTTATTTTGTTTATAGGTTATTCTGCTCTTATTTTACTATAGATCATATTGGTCTGTATGAGGAACCTCAACTAACAAATTTATCCCAAGGCCAGATTGGAACCTTTGGCGAGCTGCATTTGGTCCCCGGACCACATGTTTGAGACCCCTGTCTTATGGGTACAGTGTTACGATGTCAAAACAGATGATGGACCCAAATGCAGGGCTCAGACATGTGTAAATACTTTTATAGACTTCATTAACAATAATAATAATTAACTCATTGACTGACAAGGACGTATATATACGTCTTTTGCGTTTTTTCATGGGGGCAGTGGATCAAAGTCTTGTACATCATATTTCAGACTTGTGGCCAATGTAGTTCTGTCCCAGTTGGGCGCAGAAGCTGTATTTTCCAATAAAAGGCAACCGTAGATTTGTGCCTCGAAGAAGACGGAGGTTGGCGAGTTGAAAGAGTGGGAGAAAATACCGAAGCAGAAGATGAAATGGAGCAGCTTACACTGGCACAGAGTTTGTCCCTGTCAATTAAAGGTTTATTTTTTAGGTTATTCATATATATGGCACACTGGACTATAAGGCACATTAAGTGATGTCAAATTTATGAGATAAAAGGTCAAAATTATAAGATAAAAAGAGACAAGCATCTTACACTGGCACAGAGTTTGTGTGGTAGTGGATCTGTAAGTAAGAGTGTCGCGACTGCCATTGGTAAGTGTGAGGTGGCAGATTCATCCCCACATCTCTGGGAATCCAGTGGAGACCGTCACTCTGGGAGTGCAGGTAAACGCGTTATAACGTCATATTGGTCTTCGTGTGTGTGCATGTGTGCTGGTTTGGTACATAATAAAAGTTTTGAACATCTTGCGTGAACACCCGTGAATGAGGCAATACAAGGTGTTGGGACACCTATGTTTTGGGTCTTGAAAGTTCAGTGAAAATGGAAAAAAAAACTGTGGCAGTATGGAGCTCTCTATTCTGAACATAGCTGGCAGTCAATGAGTTAATAAAAGTGCTGAAGACTCCACAGCAGTTCTCCGTGGGTGATCAGGGGAATGGAGAACGTCCTTAACTGAGGCAGAAAGTCCAGAGTCAGACAAGCAGGGCTCAAACACAGGCAAAACACTAGCAAGAAAGAAAATCCAATACTCATACCACAGTCCAGAAGAGGGGGGTCAGGTCCAAGATCTGAGCGATACTGAAGCACCAGCAGAGAAAAACAGAAACAGAGTAACCATAAAACCAGAAGCAAAGTCAGACACTGACAAAACCACAGGCAGCTTTTTTTGCTCATAAGTCGCAACAAAAGCTGACAAACTCGCTGTGGACAAAGACACATGAGGGACTTAAAAATTATGTATTTAATAGTAATTTTACTCATCCATTTTTCTACACTTTGTTTTCCTGTTTTATGTGTGTGTCCTGCAGCCTGGTAGTAAGATGGTGACCTCAGCCAAGGCGTCAGTTCCTACAGTGTCTGATCAGGCTGCAGCCATGCAACTGGGTCAATGTTCTAAGAACCTGGGAACATGTTTGGCTGAGCTGAGGACGTCTGCACAGAAGGTACTGCGCACACACACACACACACACACACACACACATATGCACGCACACTCACACTCATCGAAATACTCTGAAATTGAACGTTTCAACCTTTCATGCGTTACTGAAGAATGTGAAACTTTACTTTTGGGAAATTTTTCAAATTTTTTACATCATTATGTAGAAAATGAAGAAAGGAACCATATGTGGTTCCTTACCTGTAAGTGACAAAAAAGTCATAGAAATAAATATTAACAAGTGGGACCAGGCACAACAAACCCTGCCCCCTCAGATACACCCTTACAGACCCTGTAGACCACATTAGACCTTACAGACCCTGTAGACCACATTAGACCTTACAGACCCTGTAGACCACATTAGACCTTACAGACCCTGTAGACCACATTAGACCTTACAGAACCTGGAGACCACATTAGACCTTAAAGACCCTGTAGACCACATTAGATCTTACAGACCCTGTAGACCACAATAGACCTTACAGACCCTGTAGACCACAATAGACCTTACAGACCCTGTAGACCACATTAGACCTTACAGACCCTGTTGACCACATTAGACCTTGTAGACCACATTAGACCTTACAGACCCTGTAGACCACATTAGACCTTACAGTCCCTGTTGACCACATTAGACCTTGTTGACCACATTAGACCTTACAGACCCTGTAGACCACATTAGACCTTACAGACTCTGTAGACCACATTAGACCTTACAGACTCTGTAGACCACATTAGACCTTACAGACTCTGTAGACCACATTAGAACTTACAGACTCTGTAGACCACATTAGACCTTACAGACCCTGTAGACCACATTAGACCTTACAGACCCTGTTGACCACATTAGACCTTGTAGACCACATTAGACCTTACAGACCCTGTAGACCACATTAGACCTTACAGACCCTGTTGACCACATTAGACCTTGTAGACCACATTAGACCTTACAGACCCTGTTGACCACATTAGACCTTGTAGACCACATTAGACCTTACAGACCCTGTAGACCACATTAGATCTTACAGACTCTGTAGACCACATTAGACCTTACAGACCCTGTAGACCACATTAGACCTTACAGATAAAACATGTTCAGACGTCATACAGTTCACGTCGTCACATGCCGACAGTGTTTCAATAGGTTCAGGGAAAAGGGAGAGAAAAAGAAAAAACAGGGTTCAGAGGAAACCTAGAGTGGATGTGGGGGATGTAATATTGTATGTAAAGTTGAGTCAGTTGTATTTAGCAAACATCCATCAGTTAATTGTTGGTGTTTGTAGGCTCACGAAGCCTGCGGGCCCATGGAGATCGACTCTGCACTCACTGCCATCCAAACCCTTAGAAGTGAACTGCAAGATGCTAAGCTAGCAGCTGCTAATGCGCAACTCAAACCTCTTCCTGGAGAATCGGTAAGAGATTATTTGTCCCCAACTCAATTCTAGTAACTAAAGTGACTTGTAATATCTTTAAAGCACATTCTACTGGTTTTGCAGTGTCATGTCTTATCATTGTTTCTATTTTTCTTCAGTTAGAGAAATGTGCACAGGATCTGGGCAGCACCTCCAAGTCTGTAGGATCCTCTATGGCTCAGCTACTGACCTGCGCCGCACAAGGAAATGAACACTACACAGGTTAGTAGTCCTGCTAGAATACCTGTATGACCTTAAACTAACCTGTACAACGTTAAACTAACACACACAGGTTAGTACACCTGCTAGAATACCGCCACATCAACAATATAATTTCTCTAATGAACAATTTTTTTAGCTTAAGAACTCTTTTGTAATAGTCTTAACAAAAAGTCAGGATCACTTTTCGAAAAAAAAAAATAGAATCAATATAAAATGAAACATCAAAAAGGGCTAAAATATCTTAATGCATTATTATTATTATTATTATTATTATTATTATTATTATTATTATTATTATTATTATTATTATTATTATTATTATTATTATTATTATTATTATTATTATTATTATTTATGTATTTATTTTTTGTGTGTGTGGGGGTAGTATAAGCATTCCCACAAAATTTTGTAACTATTTGTCAAATATGCTCTGTTATTAGTGATACACACACACACACACACACACACACACACATATATATATATATATATATATATATATATATATATATATATATACATATATATATACGTGCACACACACCGTATTTTCCAAACTATAAGGCACACTGGACAATAAGGTGCATTTAACAAAGTCAAAATTATGAGATTAAAAAGTGAAATTCATGATAGAAAGTCTAAATTGCAAGATAGAACATCTAAATTATCAGATAAAAAGTCAAAATTCCGAGTCACTATCCATATATAAGGGGCACTGTTGTTATTGGATTAAAAATGAAAGTATTTTAAGTGCACCTTATTGTGCGGAAAATGTGGTGTGTGTGTGTGTACATATATTAGGGGTGTGACGAGATCTCACAAGATGTAATTTGGCGAGATTTCTCATCGCGTTAAAATTCTGTGTCACAAGATTTGTTATCGAGCAAGCAGCCAGAAAAGGCGTCGGAAAATACTGGTATTACCTGGGTGCCCTCTAGGTTTGGACTCTCTGTTAAATAAACTTCTCTTATCCATTCATATAATTTATAATTTTGTTTTATTAAAATCTCGTCTCGATCTCGCGAACCCAATCTTGTGTCTCGTCACGTCTTGTGAGCAGAGTCTTGTCTCACCCCTAATATACATATATATATATATATGTATGACTTCAGTTGTAATATGTATATTAAATAAAAGTTTATCTGCATAGTTGTAGTGTTTTAGTTCAGGCAAAGTCTTTTACTACTGAACAAAGTCACAACATATTGTGTTCATGAAGAAGTTCCTTAAACATTTCCATTCAATTTTGATCACAATTATAGTTTAATATCATTTAGTATCAGGTTCCTCTACATTTGCATAAAGTCAAAAAAATTGTACATTTTGAGTTCACATGTCATGCAAGAATTTGTACAGCAAAATTAAATTTCTGTAAATGGTAACATGTCATGTGACAGAACTTACTGAGAGCTATTCATACTTGGATTAAAGATTGGAGATAAGTTATTTAGTTTTCAACACAGAGCTTTTTGAACATGAAATATTCCTGTGTCACTGACCCATTCACTTGTGAAGAAGAATTTGTAAATGAGATTATGATTGTGTCCTCCTGTGCCGCTAATAAACTCCTTCAGCACTACACTCTGCCTTTGTTAACATTTCAAATCTATTTATGAAGATGCACAAATATACAGTCCAGTCCATTTGTATTTTTACAATGACAGAAATTATGTTCAGAGGTGGTCAAAGTACTCACCTTCTGTACTTAAGTACAAGTACAACTACTGGGATGAAAAAACATTGAGGTGTGACAAAGTAGAAGTACTAATTCAACTCCTTTACTGAAGTAAAAGTAAAAAAGTACAACTTCTCAACTGTAATAAAGTAAAAAGTAAAACTTAATTTTTTTTCATGCATGAAATAATACTTATTTAACCAGGACAAATCTTAAGTGTCTAAATTATCCAAAAATAAAGACTTTAAAACTGAGTTAGTGTGCAAATAATGTGTGTGAGCAAGTCATGGTACTCGGTTTTGGGGGTATGGAGAGAAAATGTAGGAAAAATGAGGGGGGGGTACAATTGAGATCAAGTCATAATTTTCATCAGATTTTAAAAAAAGTCAAAATCATGAGATAAAAAGTCAGAATGATTGCCTCTTCCTTTTTTAATCATCTCCTGTTTCACTTCTATTGATAACGCAGTCGCTTCTTCTTTTCAGTCGCACCAGGAATCACTTTCTTTGGGCTCATGATGAATAATGAATACGTACTGTAATAAAGTTTCAATGAACATACTGGGAAAAACTCACCAAACAGCAGTAACTCTGTCCTTTATGCCTGTTACAACTCTGTGATGAATGGGGGTCAAAGGTCACCAAAAGCATCATGGGAATCCCTCATAGCCAGTGGGATGATACGTACAGTATAGTATTTACGTCTCAGGGGTTTTGGTTTCATTTTGTAAATTTAATTTTCTTTCATATTCAGAGATGAACAACTGACATAAAGGTTTTTCATAATTTTGAATTATTCATTTGCTGGATCTTTTGTAAATTGAGTTATGACTGTATGCATATGTGTATATATATATATATATATATATATATATATATATATATATATATATATATATATACATACATACACACACGCACACGCACACACTGATGTTTTTTCTGACTTGCCTTGACAGGAATAGCAGCCAGGGAGACTGCTCAGGCCCTGAAGACCCTGGCCCAGGCGGCCCGTGGCGTCGCTGCTTCCACCACTGACCCCAGAGCTGCAGCCGCCATGTTGGATTCTGCCCGTGATGTGATGGAAGGTTCCGCTCTCCTCATCCATGAGGCCAAGGAAGCGCTGATCTCTCCAGGTGATGCAGAGAGTCAGCAGAGACTGGCACAGGTGACGTTCAACTTAGGATTTATTCTCATATTCACATTTATTTTATTGTGGGCTGATGGCAAATTAATAGAACTTCTGAAATGTCATTCCAAGTGCCCACTAGTTAATGTATGTTTTTGAAAGACAATGAAGTCACTGTTCTGTTCTGTTCTGTTCTTTGTGTTCTGTTTTGTTCTGTTCTGTTCTGTTCTATTATATTCTGTTCTATTCTATTCTATTCTGTTCTATTCTGTTCTGTTCTATTATATTCTGTTCTATTCTGTTCTGTTCTATTCTATTCTATTCTATTCTATTCTATTCTATTCTGTTGTTCTCTTCTGTTCTATTCTGTTCTATTATATTCTGTTCTATTATATTCTGTTGTTCTCTTCTATTCTCTTCTGTTCTATCCCAGGCATGCCTTGCTATGTGTTAAATGTCAATTGTAAATCAGCTGTTTTCTGCGGCAGGTGGCCAAGGCAGTGTCTCACTCCCTGAACAACTGTGTCAACTGTCTGCCGGGGCAGAAGGATGTGGACATGGCCCTCAAGAGTATCGGAGAAGCCAGCAAGAAGCTTCTGATAGAAACCGTACGTAGAACTGGAGCAGAGGAAAACAATCCTGTGTCTGATCTTCAAACTCAACTTGTTTTCATCTTGTTTTCAGATCCCCCCTGCCTGCAAGTCGTTCCAGGAGGCCCAGAGCGAGCTGAACCAAACGGCCGCAGACCTGAACCAGTCTGCAGGGGAGGTGGTCCACGCCTCCAGAGGCTCCAGCGGTCAGCTCGCTGTGGCTTCTGGGAAATTCAGCCAAGACTTTGATGAGTTCCTTGATGCAGGCATAGAAATGGCGGGGCACACTCAGGTTTGTGTTTGTGTGTCTGGGCCTGTTTATCCTCCTGATGTCACATCTCAACAGTCTCCTTACTCCCTTTATTCTGCATTTAACCCTGTTTTTTAAAAATCTATTATTTACTGTATTTACACACTGTAAGGCTTACTGGACTATTAAGTTTTAAAATTATGAGATAAAAAGCCTAAATTATGAGATTAAAAAGTCCAAATCATAAGATAAAAAGTTAAAATTATGATAAAAGAAGCAAAAATTATGAAATAAGAAGTTTCAGTTATGAGATAAAAAGTCAAAAGTTTGAGATAAAAAGTTTAAATTATCAGCTAAAAAGTCAAAATTCCTAGTCATTAAGCACAACCACAATTAATCCATATTTAAGGCGCACTGTGAATTTGGAAGAAAATTAGTCTTTTAAGTAGGTCTTATAGTCTGGAAAATGCAATAGTTTGTCCAGAGGTTCATAGGACTTGTGTTTTACTCTATTTAATTATTTTTATTCTTCTTTTATATCCTCATGTGTGGAACCGAGCATATTTTAATTTAGTTCTGTATAGATGGTCATGTTGGATCACCTGTACTGTAGTGTACTGTGTACTGTACTGTATTGTTGTGTACTGTACTGTACTGTAGTGTACTGTACTGTACTGTAGTGTACTGTACTGTACTGTTGTGTACTGTACTGTGCTGTTTGTTTGTGAAATGGATTTGTTTTTGTCACTCTACCAGTGCATATTAATAGACTAACCTGAACCCGAACCCAAATGCATGAGTAGAAACAACCATGACATATAAATGTTTTGTCTTCAGTTTAGACGGTGGTAAAGTTCAAACAGGTGGAAGTGACCATTTCTAAAAGCTGACGTGTGTTTGATGAATTTCCAATGATTTGTGATTTCAGAAAAAAGATGACCAGGTCCAGGTGATCGGTAATCTGAAGAACATCTCCATGGCTTCTAGTAAACTGTTGTTAGCTGCTAAGAGTCTGTCAGTGGATCCTGCAGCGGCTAATGCTAAGAACCTGCTCGCTGCTGCTGCAAGGTACCAGATGAAGTGTTCATTTCATGTTTTAAGATGTTTTAGTCCAGGGGGGTCAAACTCCAGTCCTGGAGGGCCGGTGTCTGCATGTTTTAGATATTTCCCTCTCTCATATGAATCAGATTTAGCCCCTGAGACTTTAGCAGGTCCACGGTAAAAAAAAAAAAAAAAAAAAAATAGAAAAGCACTCTGAGAGCACAGACCTCCGCAAAGGTAGGACCCCCCCCACCCCGATTACCCCCAAAATTAAATCAGTTCTTCCTGTTCACATTTCCAATCTATCCTGAAAATTTCATCAAAATCCTCCCATAAGTTTTCGACTTATCTTGAACATAGACAGACAAACAGATAAACGCCGGCAAAAACATAACCTCCTTGGCGGATGTAAAAAGAAGAAAATAAACCACAAAATGAACAAAACAGCCAAAGTAATTGTTAATGCATTGTTAATCTCAGTTTGGTGAAATTATTGAATACTTCAAATATCACCATGAAATTATGTGGGCATATACATATAACTAATGTGCATCAGATGCAGTGATCCATTGTAGTAAAGGTCAAAGGTCAAGTTCACATTTAATTAAAAGGTGGGTTAAAACATGGGTTTTAACTCAAGAATTGAGAGTCACAGAACTTTCAGATTGGTACCAAACGATGCAGAATGAAGATTTCTACAATTCTCATAATTGGTGTTATCACCAATGACCAATAGTTGTTAAGATGTCTGGAGGTCAAAGGTGACATGTGGCTAAATTAACTTCTGTAACACTGTTTGTGTGTGTCAACCATAGACATATCACGCTATAACTTAATCAGTACTGGATATAAGTTGCATATAACTAAATTATCAATATTGCAAAAAGTCAAAGGTCAAGGTTGCGTTATTGGCTCTAATTCAAGAATGGGTTGTCATAGAAACTGCAGATTGGCACCAAATAGGGGTGAGATTAGGCTTTCTCTGAATACTAGGTTAGATTGTAAATTAGACAAATGAACTAAAGATTTTTTTTTTTTGTATTTGTTCTTCAGCATCTTTCCAACATTCACAGATAATCTTTCAAAACAACTAAAATTGAGTCATACATTTCACATATTAAACACAATTATCAAGTGAAGTGTGGTTAGTTGATGTGGTGTGCTCACCATGCAGTCACAGATTAGTCATATGAGTCCCCCTCCCCCACACCAACGTTCAAACCACATTTAAGAAATAGAACTAAGGCATTTGACCAGGGCTGATTATCAGCACTTTAATGGTTTATTGTATCTTTTGTTTTGTTTGTTCTTTCTGTCAATCAGCCAAATTCCCATCATTAACTTTTGGTGTATTGTTATTCATGAGGGTAGGACAGAAAAAGCTCTGCACAAGTATTTGATGCCATTTACTGAACATGTTTAATCAGAGGCACAGGCGGGGGTGTTAAATATGTGACTGATGGTTTTAAGCTGGGAACACACTTCTGCTGCTCTACTATATGAATCATTACAAAAGCAACGTACGCACGAAGAAAGAACGAGTAATTTATTAGGTTATGAACAGCAAGTGACAAGTGAAAGTTATTACTCCAAATATCTGTGGAAACAAAGGAAAATCAATATATATAATATATAGTTGCTTCTATAAAACAGATCCCTAAAAACAGGACAAATATGAAGCATTTTGGGTTTGTTTTAAATATTCTCTTTATATTATTTTTGTTCAAAAATGCACATACAGTATAAAGGGCACAAAATGACATGTTGCATTGGTACCTCAATTTACAAAATGGTGCAACAAACCCCACCCCCCTTGTACACATTTTGGCTGATTTGCCCTTGGTGACCTTTGACCTACATTCACCAACATGTAACGGGATCTATTTTGAACCATCTCACATCTTTACTGGAAGTTGGTCCAGTGGTTTTTTGGTAAACATGCTGACAAACAAACAAATGAAATGTCGTACATAGGACAATACTTGATCAAATCGGCTGAAATTAAGTTACTTTCTTTCTTCTATCCGTGTCCTTGTACACACCAAATTTCAGAACGATTCATGAAGAATTGGTGACGCTAGAGTGCGAAAAGTTGCGAAAATTAAATATAGCATCAGACCAGACAGAAGTTGTGAGTCGAGTCAGGTGAAATTCAGTCAGTTTCTTCCTTGTGTCCGTCTCCTTGTACACGCCAAATTTCAGAACGATCCATCTAGAATTGGTGACGCTAGAGTACAAACAGAAATGGTCAATATTTGTTGAACTTTGACCTTGGGTGCTGACCATGAATGTTGAGTCTTTTTTCAGTCTAATATTCAGTGTGATGAACCTTATATCAAATCTATATTTACCCAAGAATTTTGAAATCAGTCACATTAAAACTGTTCAAGTACTGGACACTGACCATTTTTTCATATTTTTACTGACCTTGACCTTTGACCTAGATCCATGAAAACGGATCCCATACCACAGGTGACGTGGATGAAACTTCTCATCAAATTACAGCCAATTTGCTCCAGAAATGTGGTTGCTAGAGTGAAAACAGACAAACAAACACACAAGCAAACGCTACCGATCAACACATTTCATAGTAACAAATAAACAAACAGAAACTAACTCAAAAATAATACCCCTGTCCCCTTCGGGGGTCAGGGTAAATAAAGACTAGTTTAATGAATGTAGTTGTTGTTCTTGTGTTTTAGGGCAGTGACTGACAGCATCAACCAGCTGATCACACTGTGCACACAGCAGGCTCCTGGACAGAAGGAGTGTGACAACGCCTTGAGAGAGCTGGAGGTAAAGGCAACACTCTGCGGGGGGGGGGGGGGGGGGGACAAAACACACAGCGCTGTAGTCAGTTTGAAGTGGCTCATGCACAGATCGCTGTCATCACAAATGCAGGAGATGAATGTTGATGAAAATGTAGTTGACAGTAGTGTGAAATAGTCACAACAGGCTCCTGCTGTCCACTTGTGTCCACTTGTGTCCCAGGCTGTCAGGGGAATGTTGGACAACCCAAATGAGCCGGTCAGTGACTTGTCTTACTTCGACTGCATCGAGAGTGTGATGGAAAACTCCAAGGTAGGCCGTCAAAACAGCCGTCACTCTGCACCCCTGCTGCAGCTGCACGATGGGAAAAATCTAGCTTTTCTATGGACATGTTAGGGGGAGGAAAACCCAAGATATGATAGTTTTAACAGGGTTCATACATTTTGAAAAAGCCTAGAAAAGATTTTGAATTTGAAAAATGCAAATGCCAGGGTGAGGGTTTTGGAAAAGTAAAAAGACCCAGAAAGTTTTGGAAAAGTCATAGATTTTTATAATTTTTTTAACACATCATAATAATGTCTGATTACCGTATTTTCCGCACTATAAGGTGCATCAAGTGAAGTCAAAATCATCAGATAAAAAGTCAAATTACCCAGTCACTGAGCACAACCAAAATTAATCCATATATAAGGCACACTGTGGTTTTTAGAGGAAATTAAGGTCTTTTAAGTGCGCCTTATAGTCCGGAACATACGGTAATAATAATTTAAAAAAAAAACATTTGAATGAGTGAGTAAAAAGTTTTCACATTGTCTTAACCTTAACATTCTATTCAGTGAAGTGGGTATGGACTAAAATCTGCCCAAATTAAATAGAAATGCCAGGAAAGTGTGGATTTAACAATATGTGTCTTCACTGAGACGTGTACATAAATGTTAATTTAATCTGGAACCATACATTGTCATTCATTTTATCATTAAACCTCTGAGGGTAAACTTTAACACAACACTTTAACTTTTCATTCTGATTGTTTAAAGTCCACTGGCATTTTTTGGAGTACGTAGTCATGGAAATTTTTGGTTAAATTGTGTATGAACCCTGTAAATGAAGCACACACACCAACAGTTTGACTTTGTTTTATTCATTTTCTACCATAAAATAGCTGTGTATCTTCAAATAATTCCATGATAATGTTATGTTTCTGTTACAAACTCTGTTGATGTCCCATGTGATTGACAGCTGGTGTTAGAGGCCAATCACAGCAACGATCACATGTCTTTACTGGACACAATTAGATCCCTTAAATCCCTTGTCTGTCAAATTGTACCCACCAATAGACACTTTGGAATCAATAAGTCCCTCCCTATCACAGTTTTATCAGGGGAGTTGTAGGTAGAGACAGTAAATAAATAATGTAAACTGGTCAAAAATTCGATGTAATCCTGCAGCTGGACAGGAACTGTTTTACTGCAGTGGAAATAATAAAATAACAAGAATGTACAGTATGTAAATATTGTGTACTTCCAAAGAATAATCTAATATAATGCTCCATTGCATTAGCACTTGTCTAATGAAGCTTCATATGTAATATAGTCATTATTCAGCCTCATTTATCTCACATCTGAGACGTTAAGTGAAAATAGAATGACAACAGTTCTGCTGAAAACAAGCTAGAACAGAATGTTTTCTACACATACCAATTGTTTTGTGTATATATTCCACTACTTTTGTCAAGCTAAGACATTCATAAACCCTAAAATACTTTCTGTGATAACGAAGGTGTGTTTTTACAACAGACATGAACATTTCCAAAAATCTGACCTGATGTTTTCAGCTTTTGGGCTGAATGATTTGTTTGGACAAGTGTTCTAGGATAAAAAGAGCTGAGATTATTCTGAGTATTTTCACATAAAACATTTCAGTAGTGTCTTATTTATTTTACAAGGTGAATTTAACATCATAAGCATTCATTTTAACCCCCCCCCCTCCCCCCTCCCCAGGTTCTGGGAGAGTCTATGGCTGGTATTTCTCAGAACTGTAAGACTGGAGATGTGCTGTCATTTGGTGACTGTGTGGGATCAGCGTCTAAGGCGTTGTGTGGACTGACAGAAGCTGCAGGACAGGTAGAGTAGAGCGTCTACACAAACACCTGAACTCTTCATACTCTATTACACAGGTGTCAAACTCCGCTCCTCCAGGGTTGGTGTCTGGCATGGTTTAGATATTTCCCTCTTCCATATGATTCAGTTTAAACTTTTAAAGGTCGGGTAGGAGATGTTGGAAAACAGTTCCTGCAGCTTTATTTTGAAAGTATACACACCCATGCCTCTTTGTCAGCCCACACCTCGAAAGCACGGCTTCAAAAATACATGAACACTCTGCTGTCTGGAGCGATGACGGAGGTTCATGAGCATTCACCACAACAACACAATACAAATAAATTGTTAAATAAAAAATAATAATTTAAACAATAAAATTATATATATATATATATTATAACAAATAATTAAAATAAATACATAAAAAAAAAAACATTTTAAAATCTTTGAAAAATACATCTTTCGCTTTGCACTTGTTTCCCCCATGTTTAATGCAGACTTTCGGAAAAAACTAATAAATGCATTTATATTTATGTATGTACATATGTATTTATATATATTTACTAGTGGGGACCTACATTTATATTTAACCCTCGTGGGGACCTGAATTTTGGTCCCTGTAGTGTCAGAGGTCCCCATGGTGTAACTGTGTAAACATATCAATGTCCCCATGAAGGTAGGAATACAAGCACACACACACACACACACACACACACACACACACACACACACACACACACACACACACACACACACACACACATTCACAATAGGTCTGTTCAACTGGATAACTTTGACTTCTACTCCCCACACTTAAAGGTAGGGTAGGAGATGCTGGAAAACAAATCCAGTAGCTTTATTTTGAAAGTATACACACCCATGCCTCTTCATCAGCCCACCCCTCAAAACCACGCCTTCAAAAATACATGAACGCGCTGCTGTCTGGAGCGATCACGGGGGTTCATGAGCATTCACCACAACTCAATGTCAATTATCATCCTAAATAACAAAACAATAATCAACATTTATCAGTTTGTGTCACATGAAGCTAAGCTAACAAAAGGTTTAGAAGCATGAAATAAACACCATGGGAAAACTAATGGATAAGGACAATAGTTTATAGTTTACACACACTGTTGGTAACTTAGCAAAACCTGCTGGAACATTGTGTTTGGTCAATATCTGACATTTTCTCACTGATAGGGTGAATACCATACCCATAAACCATTAGTATGTCCAAATATTATACTATCATAATGGTATTATCTTTCCTATGGAGTAGAAACATGTCCACCTTAGCATGGGTTTTTCAGTTGACGCCAGCGCTGGAAAGCCGTAGTGATTCCCACCCTTGTCCTGTCCTGTTCTTCGCTCCTCTTCCTCATGGCCGTAGCTTTTTCAAACAGTTTTTACTTTGGTTTTGCTGCTGGTTGTCGTGTCTATTAGCTTTTTGCTCTGTTGTGTGGATGACATCTTCTGCTTTCTCCAGGCCGCCTACCTGGTCGGGGTGTCGGACCCCAACAGTCAGGCTGGGCACCAGGGCTTGGTGGACCCCATCCAGTTCGCCAAAGCCAACCAGGCCATTCAGATGGCCTGTCAGAATCTGGTAGACCCAGACAGCAGCCCCTCCCAGGTACAAACCACCACAAATATTATATTGTTATCTGCTTTATTTACATCACGTCATTCATTTCTTTTAGTCATTTTTGAGAATTGTTTTTTTTTTTTTTACGATAACGAGACAATTACTTTCAGAAATCAACTTTTTTGTGGAACATAATGTAGAAATATCCATTAATCTTGACAAATCAGTGTATAATTCGTTCTTTGGTTTTTCAACTGCCAATCTAAAAGAAAACAAAAAAATAAAAAGGAGATGGATTTTTTTTTTGTTTTGTTTTCTTAATCCAACACGAAAACTAATAAATGCCTGGTTTTTCATACAGTATTTCAATTTTAGGCTCAGATCAAAAATATGAAATGGAAAAATTGGACACTTGACTGAATGAATGAATACAGTTTAAATCAAACTTTATTAATATATGTCTCAACCATCTCAGACAACAGCCACCGATGCTTTACAATAGAAAGAGTAAACTATAAAACAGTGTAGCCTACATAAAAACACATAGAGCGGCAGGCAAAGGTTCTGGACAATAAACTGTTCAAACCATCACTATTTCATCCAAGTGTCAACTACAACCAACTAGTTAAAGCTAAGATGTCATCATTTACAGGGATTAAAGAATATATATATATATATATATATATATATATATATATATATTTGCATGGGTGTAAAAGGTTCAGGGTCAGAATTTTTTTTTCTTTAATCCCTGTATTTAATCTAAGTCTCTCAAATAAACTGCATTCATTCTGACTGACTTCCAAAAGTCAACACTCTCCTGCCCCTGCTTCTTTCCATGATTAATAACAAATCTTGTTGATAAATAAATGAGCTACCTGAAGAACTTCCAGGTTACGTAAATACAAACAATTTAATATAAAAACCAAATTCAGTCAAGTGGCCTGTTTTTCCATTTAGTATTTTTGATCTGAGCCTAAAATCGAAATATGAGAAACCAGGCATATATTCATTATCTGTGTTGGATTAAGAAAACAAAAATAATCCATCTCCTATTCATTTTTTTTTTTTGTTTTAATTGGCAGTTGAAAAAGCAAAGAACGAATGATGCACAGATTTCAAAGTCATGTTCATACATTCTTAGTCTTTTACTATTCAAAGCCAGTCAGTTTTCAGTCTTAAACAGTTAATCCAGGACTCCATTAAAAAAAAACTTGTCTAATAAGGTATTAGTTTGATTCAAATACAGCCTTATAAATAACTTCTGTTGTGTTTAATGTGGCAGGTGCTTTCAGCAGCCACCATTGTAGCGAAGCACACCTCGGCTCTGTGCAACGCCTGCCGTTTGGCTTCTTCCAAGACAACCAACCCAGTTGCCAAGAGGCACTTTGTCCAGTCTGCCAAGGAGGTGGCCAACAGCACCGCTAACTTGGTCAAAACCATCAAAGTAAGGTTTCTGTGGCTGTGTAAAGGCTGGTCTGGTGTGCAATAGTTTCCATATGAATTTAACAGTGAGCAGAGGTGGGACGTAACTAAGTAAAAGTACTTCGCTACTGTACTTAAATAGATTTTTAAGGTATCTGTTCTTTTATTTTACTTTTACTCCCTACATTTTTGCATAAATATCTGTACTTTACTCCTTACGTTCTCAGAATATACTTTTTAAAACTAAACAGACTTCAGAGAGAAAATCAGTGGACGTGAGAAATTGTGACTTTCTAAATAATAATTGTGACGTTTTGTCTCAGAATTTTTGACTGTATATCATAATTTTGACTCTTGATTTCATAATTATGCATTTCTTATCTCACGTTTGTGAATTTTTATCTCATAACAATGACATTTTTTTTTTTTTTTTTTTTTTGTTACAAAATTACAGCGCCATAATTTCATATCGCAATTATTAATTTTTTTCCTACATTTCCTGCTTGTACCGACAAAACTGAGTACTTCTATCTCAAAATTGTGAGTTTTTAACTCAAAGTTTTTTCCTGGTTGAGTATTATTTCATTCATGGCAAAAAATGCAGTTGTATCTGTTATTTTTTTTTACTTCATTACAATTAAAAGGTTGTACTTTGTACTTAAGTTAAGGAGTTGAATCAGTACCTCTACTTTCATCAGAGTATTTCTTTACACAAGTAGCTGTACTTCTACTTAAGTACAGAATGTGAGTACTTTGACCACCTCTGACAGTGAGTGTGATTGAAGAGGAAAACGTGATAAATCCTCAGTGTGATTGAAATATGATTCATGATCATCTTTTATGAAACTGTATTTGTTTTTGCTGTTAAACCTCTGACTCTTTAGGCTCTGGATGGAGATTTCTCAGAGGAAAACAGGAACAGGTGTCGAGTTGCTACAGCTCCACTAATCGAGGCTGTGGAAAACCTGACAACGTTTGCTTCCAACCCAGAGTTTGCCAGTATACCTGCTCAAATTAGTAATGAGGTAGAGTTCCCTCAACATATTATTAAACTGAAGTGTTCTATAAAACATTGTGCAGTATGTACAGTACACTAAACTTAAATGTGCTTTTTCTCTAGGGTTCAGTAGCGCAGGAGCCTATTCTCCAATCAGCAGGATCTATGCTTGACAGCTCCACCCACCTGCTTAAGACTGCGCGCTCATTGGTCATCAACCCTAAAGACCCACCTACCTGGTCTGTTCTCGCCGGTCACTCTCGCACCGTCTCTGACTCCATCAAGAGCCTCATCACAGCAATCAGGTTAGTGAGCGAGCGTTCACTCTATCCATCCATTTACACAAAAAAAAATTAACGCACAATGCAGACAAATTACAGATCATATGACCAGGGCCGGCCTTAGGCATAGTCAGACTAGGCGGTCGCCTAGGGCACCAGATATCTTGGGTCCCACTGAATTAGAATATTAAGTCCCTGTATTTTCTGGACTATAAAGTGCACTTAAAAGACTTTAATTTTCTCCAAAAATCACAGTGCGCCTTATATATGGATTAATTCTGGTTGTGTTTAGTGACTGGGAATTTTGACTTTTTAACTTATAATTTTGAGTTTTTAACTCATAATTATGACTTTTTATCAAATCAATTTGACTTTTTATGGCATAATTTTTACTTTTTTTTTTTATCATATTTTGACTTTTTATCTCAGAATTTTGACTCTTTTAAAGTTTGAATGATCAGAATAAGAGTGTGTTTTGTTCCGTGTTACAACTCAACAAGGTTGAGAATTGTTACGACTGTTTAGCTTCACGTAATCCACCTTATATATGAAAAAAAACATTAATTGACAGTATTCCTTATAGTGTGGAAATGGACATTTGGTACGTACTCAATCAGATGTAGGACACTCTGTTTATAGATGCTCTTTTCTAATTCCACAAAAAGGAAAGAAGGGTGTTCGCCTAGTGTTTGCCTAGGGCACCACATTGACCTGAACCAACCCTGCATATAACAAACAGGGTCTGTGAAGGTTAGAAAGAGGCTGCGTGGATTCTGCCTCTAATGAAGTGAATGTTAGAGAATGATTATTAACATGTTTAGATTAATGAGCTGTGACATTCTGACTAAGCCAGCAGTTATTGAAATATAGGGATGTACATGGAATAGGTTCATACCAATGGTCGGCAGAGTCATGTGACCACTGGAGGGAGAAAGCAATGATTTAGGATGAGAACTGTTGAGAAACAACTATGAGAGTCAGAGAAAGTTCTGGTTTTCATGGCTAGAAAGGGCTTTAAATTAAAAAAACTGGGGTTTGATGGATGTAGCGTTTCACTGAGGCTTTTCTGAATTCATATCCACAAGAAAACAGTATAAGTGCAGACTTTTGGTAAAAAAAGAAGTAGAGTTTAATGGGAGCTCAGAAATATATGAAGCCAATTTATAAAATCAGCAGCAAATGCCTGCTGTCACTCTGTAGTTTTCGGTCTTCACATATGGAGCATTACTGAAGTCCATCTGTACCATAATGCCCCATGACGTAGGTGTTAAACTGCTTCATAATAATGTTTAAAAAAAGTCTTGGATTTATCTTACTGAATCCTTTAGAAACATGAAATACTTACATCAGATGATTAATGATGTTTATACAGAAATAGATAGGGCTCTCATCCATAGCAACACTGTTTTCGGTCAGTGCAGTGTACTTATCACTGTGTGGTTGCTAGGTAACCAGGGTAGTCTCCGGATGTTACCCATCATATAATCATTGTAATCTTTTTGCCCATTTAGCCTGAAGTGATAAGCGTGAAAGGAATAAAGGGAGGTGAAACTGTAACCTGACTCCCACCAGATGCATGGCTGCTCGCATCTTCCATCTGGGAAAGCACCATTAGCTTCTCTTTGTTAAGGCAGGGTTGTCAATCAAAATCATTCACCCTGATTGGAGAAACCATGTGCTTGTCATTTTGAATGACCAATCACATGGAAAGCAGCATGTAACATAGATGATAGAAGCAGAAGCTCTTACCAGGAGAAGAGCCATAACATCCTTGCCACCAATAAATTATTTAAAAACTGTTCTGTTCATCTTTTAAAGAATCAATATGCGGTAGTTTCCACAACACTGTTAAAATTGCAGAATCAAAGCCCAGTTTAGTCTCCTCCGTGCTAGCCGCCATGTTTTTCAAAGCTACTGTGTGAAGAGTCTTCCTGACCCCACTATGATTATGTCATAAATGTTAAAATCATGTCCAGTGATCCTGATTGGTCCATCCACGATTTGGCCGTAGACAACAGAATGTCTACGGTGGTTTACCAGACCCTTGTGTGAGCTCACAAAGCTGAGTGGAAAAACACGTGGGTCAGCAAAAGCCAGGCTAAAACATTATAGGACAAAAAGTAACAATTATGAGCTAAAAAGTACAAATCATGACATAAAGTCAAATTTATGAGCTAAAATGTGAAAATGATGAGATAAAAAGTTAATCTTATGAGCTAAAAAGTCAAAAATATGAGATAAAAACAGAAATTATGAGATAAAAAGTGAAAATTATAAGATAAAGTCAAATTTATGAGCTAAAATGTAAAAATTATAAGATAAAAAGTGAAATGTATGAGCTAAAAATGTCAAAAATATAAATAGAAAGTCAAAATTATGAGATAAAAAGTCAAAATTACGTCATATCTGTTTAAAATCACACCCAGTGATCCTGATTGATCTGTCCACGATTTGGCCGTAGACAACAGAATGTCTACGGTGGTTTACCAGACCCTTGTGTGAGCTCACAAAGCTGAGTGGAAACAAACAACGGTTGGTGAAAGCCAGGCTAGCGAAACTTTATGATTAAAGATAAAAAAAAATTGAGCATTTGGCTTTTTCGTGTCTGTTTTTCGAATGCTTGTTTACGTTGTTCTGTGAAACTAATTCAGCGTCCTTGAAAGGGGAAAATGGCTAAATTCTGTGCTGCACTGTGACAAATACGTGTTATACTTCCTCAGCGTAACTGTTTAATCTCTTTTCACACCTTTTGTACCTGACCTTGATCACAACAAAACAATGTCCATGAGGAGCTAACATCTGCACATTAGCATTCACACGCTCACGGGCTTTAGCATCTCTTTCACTTCTGATGCTCTTATCACGGTCTTCCCTTAGACTGCAAATTAGGAACTGGGAATTTGTCCCAGACATTTAATAGCATTCAAGTGATGGAGCATGACGCCAAAGAAGACAAATGAAAATGGACGACATTGTCCAAAAATCCAACCTTATAACTTTGTCTTTACTCACAGAACTCAGGTCTTATATTGGTTTGACTTTCTGTGTTCAACTGTGCATGGAAATGAGTGTTTAACGAAGTTATTCAGCCCATGTGGTCTATGGTACCAACCTCTCAGAGGCTTCAAAGCTAATTTAGCTGCCCAGCTTGATCTCTGTGTGCAGAGACCAAACACTACAGGCCACATTTCAGCAGATGTGACATGAGCGGCAATGAGATGAGGAATCCAGTAGAGAAGATGCTAAAGAGACGTTCTGGAAGCTGTCTGTGTCTGTTAACGTCTGCCTTCCTTTACTGCCTGCCTCTTTTCTAATCAGGGTTATTATACTTCATGAAAACTAAAACCCTGTGTGCACTAAACTGGTATAACCTGTGTGCAATGTTGGGTGAGATTATTGTTGTGTGTGTGTGTGTGTGTGTGTGCATGCGTCCGTGTGTATGTATCTGTCTGTGTGTGTGTGTGTGTGTGTGTGTGTGTGTGTGCGTGTGTGCATGCGTCCGTGTGTATGTATCTGTCTGTGTGTGTGTCCACAGAAACATATCATGCTATAGCTCAATGAATACTTTGGATATCACCATGAAATTACATGTGCATATACATATAGCTAATGCGCATCAGATGCAATGATCCATTTGACTAAAGGTCAAAGGTCAAGGTCACAATTAACTAAAAGGTCAAAATCCCATTATGGGTTCTAACTCAAGAACAGAGGGTCATAGAACTTTCAGATTGGTACTAAATAATGCTGAATGAAGATTTCTTCTATTCTCCTAATTGGTGTTTTACCTTTTGAGATCTCTGGAGGTCAAAGGTGACACATGGCCAAATTAACTGGTGTAACACTGTGTGTGTCAAGCATAGGCATATCACTCTATAATTCAATCAGTACTGGATATATTATAGTATTACACGCACTATATATATATATATATATATATAAAACCAAATTATCAGCATTGCAAAAGGTCAAGGTCACCTTTAGCAGAAAGGTCAAAATCACATTATGGCTCAGTTGGTAGAGCGGGTCATCCATTAACTGAAGAGTTGCGGTTGGAGTCCCGCTCTGTCCTAGTCAGTCCGTTTTGCTCTTGACTGTTTTTCTCATTTTTTATTAAATCCATGCATCGCAATGTCAAGCCTGATAGATAGCACATCCTTCGAGACCAGTCCGCACATTTTATTGTCAAAATTGTGTCTATTTACACCAGTGCAGGCTGCATTTTTTGCCATCGTTTTTGTAGAAGTCAGAAGTCAGTGATCATAAATACGATGAACAATATACCCCTGTGTATTACATGCAAGCACACAGGGAATTAGTGCAGTTTGGAATTTTACAATGTCTGTAAATTTAAGTATATTGAGTGTAAGTTGAGTGCCTGAGTGTGATCCAAATAACCCACATTATTGATGACCCGTATTAGCCTTTTTTGCAGAATAGTTAGTGAAGCGATTGAACTGCTGTAATTATTGCCCCAAATCTCAACACAGTAACTGAAATATGGTAAAATAAGGGAACAGTCGAGGATACAGAGTGATTTGTGATTCCGAACCTGTTTTGCTTTATTTAATAGTGAGATGCTTCTGGATAATTTGGTCTGGATATAATTGATATGTTGTTTCCAACTGATTTTGTCATCTAATATAACTCCAAGGAATTTATTTTCATAAAGTCATTATTCTCATTCTCTGGTGTTAATGCCTCCTTTTGTTCTTGGTTTCTTCTCAGGGACAAGGCCCCAGGTCAACGGGAGTGTGACTTGTCAATTGATAACATCAACAAATGTATCCGGGACATTGAACAGGCATCTCTGGCTGCAGTTAGCCAGAACCTCCCCAGCAGGGATGACATCTCACTGGAGGTAAAAGAGTTCACTGCTTCCACAGAAACCCAGCAGAATGCTCTGGATGTCGTATTTCACTTTGCTCATCCTTGTCAGTTTGCGTAAATTGTTCTGCTTCCTCTTTTGTTCCTGACAGCTTCACACATATGTTAGTCTTTTGGGGCTTTCTCTATTAAATGACAGATTCAGTTTAAATTAGTGCTGTCGAATGATTAAAATGTTTAATCAGATTAATCATAGGGTTGCTTTGGATTACTTTTCATTCATCGTGATTAAGTATTTTTTTAATCTATATTAATTGTGTTTCATTTTGTATCAATAAATGGACTCAAGAGCAAAGGGAATAATATATCTGTACTCTATGTGTTTGTCCAAGCTAGGCGACACAAAAATACACCAAGACATACAAAAAATGCAGAGGAAAAAAAAAAAATCAAAATGTGGTAAAATTCACTGAAAAATAAATACAAAAAAACACTGAAAAATCCACAACATATTCAAAAACCTTTCTAAAATACAGTAAAAAAAGACCAAAAAATTTGACGAAATATCCTAAACATATGCAAACATATGAATATATATGTTATTAACATGTTTATTCAACATCTTCAACAGTTTTAACAAAAGAACTGGAAACAAAACAACTGTTCCATATAATAATAATATATATTTTAATATTTATTTATATAGTGCCTTACAAGAGCATACAAGTCACACGGTGCTTTACAAAAGGAATAGAGGCAAACAAACACATAAAACATCATAAAAGGCATAAAACATACACTAAAAGCAGGAAACAACATAAAAACAGACACAGACCTACAACGATAAAAACAACAATTCAAACAAAGGCCAGTTTAAACAGATGGACTTTAGCTGCTTTTTAAAAGTGTCAACAGTGTCCACAGATCTGACATTTTGAAGGACAATTTAACTGCATTTATTGTTTAATCAGATTAATCATGATGATGGATTGATCTGAGTGCATTAATTTTCACAGCCCTAGTTAATCTGACCCAACATGGGTAAAGAGAGATTATTGGAATAATCGTGTTAATGTTAGGGTGCTAGCAGTGTTATTATTGTTATTTGTGTCCAGTGTGTGTCGCGCCAGTAGAAAAAGGGATGTGGGTGCGTGCCTGCGTACTACTTCTATAGTTCTGTTGTATCCAGTGGGACTGGCTTACAGCGCGCATAGTGGTGTGGCATGTGGATTGCATCATTTTCAGCAAGCGATTGTCCCCCATGCTGACGCAGATTTTTACTGAAATAGTTAAATTTTTCCATAATATCTTTTTGACACAGTTTCAAAACTAAACCCGTATCCAACTCTAGCGGACGTAGCCTAAGTCTCCAGTTCATCTCAGGGCTGAACATATACAGACAAACACTCACTCTCACATTCACACCTATGGACAATTTAGATTAACCAGTTAACCTATCAGTGCATGTGTTTGAAAGGTGGGAGAAAACTGGAGAACCTGGAGAAAACCCACGCAGACACAAAAAGAACATGCAAACTCCACACAGGAAGGTCTGGTGTTGGATTCGAACCAGGGTCCTTCTGTCTGTTGAGTCACCAGTGCTAACCACTGCACCACCGCAAGCAGTTCATTAGAGAGAAATCATCAGTTAATAGAATTGATAAATCATTAAATGGATCTGTACCACTGTGAACACTATACTGACTGACATTCCATGCTCTCTATCCTCCCTAACCCAGCTGGTGCTGGAGCCTCTGCTTCACAGCTGTTGAATTATTTAGTATTATTTGCTGAAGCTGAGTTCGTTCTGGTCAAACCTCTGTCTTTCGTTCACTGGCTGAAACTTTTTAACATGTTCCATCTGTCTTTTGGAAGTCTCATCTCAGCAGATTAAAAACCATCACAAAAGTAATTTTTTCTTTTCTTTCCCCCTCTTCAGGCACTACAAGAGCAGCTGACGTCCACCGTACAGGAAATTGGCCACTTAATTGACCCCGTTTCCACTGCTGCCAGAGGCGAAGCTTCCCAACTAGGACACAAGGTATATAGGACAGGGACGCAATTACTCTAACTGTGATACTCGTTAAAGCAACACAAGTTCTACTGAGTATGGGAATGGATCAGATTAAAATAATGTAGTAATGGGAAAAATGAGGAAAATCGGAATAAAATGACATGGATGTGTTTGTATAGGACGCCTGCCGATATACTGTCTCCCATTTCCACATGGAAATGTCTTCAACAGACTGTTTGACATATTTCATTAACTTTTGTGCTTACTTACATGGTATCATATATTTCCACACACATTCTGATGAGTTTTTTCATCACACAGCATGTCTCATTTGTTCTCCTGTAAATGATTTCAGATGAAACAGAATAAATACTGTATGACATAATGAATACATTCATTACCTGTTACGTGCAGCTCTTCTGCTGTTGGAACCAAGACATTTCCTGAAAGGAAACAATAAAGTATCTTATCTATTTATCTATTACCAATCAAAATACAGTGCAAATACAGACTGACCTTAATGACATTATAAGATATGCTGTTGCCCATAAAGTCATATATGAATATTTATACCTCTTCTTGTTAAGTAATTGTGACATTGTGATTTATTTTTGATAAAGTGTATCGAATTATTACATCTGTCTGATGCAAATAGGAATAAAGAGAATTGTGTGTAAAAAGAAAATGATTCCAACTTTATGGGCCACAGTGTAAATCCACACTACTGATACATAAGTGGTTCCACCACAGTGACAACAGAATAACTACAGTAGATAACTAGACCTCTTTGAAGCAGTACCAGTCTGCCAAGGTTTGGATCTGGATGTTTGTAATTTCTTTGTAAACTAGTGTTCCGTGTTCACTAACCATTTATTTTATCAGGCAGTGACAATCTCTTCGAGGGTTTAAAAAAATTAAAAGAAATCTTGGGTCCCATTTTTTAAATAACTCTGACGTTATGCAATGTTGCACAATGACCAAATTTCACATGTTAGATCTAATGTTAAATATGAAGCACAACATAGTGTCTGATTTAACTACATGTGTTCAATGCGTTCTTCACATAATGAGTGGATGGACAGACAGACAGATGACAAAACAATTACAATACCCCTCAGCCAAGGGGTAAAACTTTATTTTGATGTTGTTTTTATTTAGACAGTTTTTCTTGGTGTCTCAGGTCACCCAGTTGGCCCGTTACTTTGACCCACTCATCAAGGCATCTGTTGGTGTTGCATCCAAGCTGAACGACCATCAGCAGCAGATGACTTTCCTGGACCAAACTAAGACTTTAGCTGAGTCTGCATTACAGATGCTGTACGCTGCCAAAGAGGGAGGAGGAAACCCCAAGGTAAAACTTCTGGACTTCCTTCAACTTTCTGTTCATTTTTTTCTTACAAAACAAATGGCAAAGCTAAGAAAATGTGTTCAGTGGTACCTCTACTTACGAAATTCATTTCTTCCAGAAGTGTTTTCATACCGTGAATTTTTTGTAAATAGTCACATTCTACATGTAAAAGGCCTGATTGGTTCCTAGGCCCCCAATACTACCCCTGAAACCCTGTAAAAATGATAAGAAATTTACCAATTTTGTATGAAATTTGTGTTAAAAGAAAATGTAGATTTAGATTTTACATTTAATGCATTGGTCTCAGTGGGTAAATGTGTCTTCACTGACCATTAAAATGACCCAGACATGCGGGTCATTTTCATACCACTGTGTTTGTTTTGTCACTTTCACCTTCAACAATGTTTGTGACCACCCACATGATGCTTTAAAGTCCAGGGGTGCTTGCTGTTCCTCAGAACCCTCACCCACACCCTCCATTATAAGATCAGTGAATATGGCGGATGGTTTTTCTGAAACAATGACCTCAGTCACTGCATCTCCTGCAGTTTCTTTCTCCTTTATCCAAATGAGTAACAGTAATGACCTCTTTTTCGATATCGCACAGATGCCTTTCGAAGGGGTCGCTGCTTTTAATGCATCCTTCTGCTTTAATATCATAGTGATGTTAGATGGGTTCAGGTTTGCGATATCACTGAACCGCATTTCACCTTCACTGGGAATCAGGGCTCAGGATGAAGAACGAATACGTACTATAATAAAGTTTCAATGAGCACACTGGGAAAGACAGCAGTAACTCTGTGAAAAATGAGGGTCAAAGGGTAACGAAAAGCATCATGGGTAGCTCCCTCATAGCCACTGAGATGATACGTACAGTACATATTTACATACATTAGTGTATTCATGTATCGGGGGTTTCGTTTCATAAATGTAATTTTCTTTTGTATTCAGAGATGAAAAATTGAGGTAACTGTTTTTCGTTACTTTTATTATTTGTTAGTTGGGTCTTTCGTAAGTTGAGGTATGACTGTATATGAATAAAGTTTCTGTTATCAGCTAAACCACTGTTTTGTGTTGCATTGAAATAATTCCTCCTGGAAACAAATGGCAGAGTTTAACAGGTTAAATATTTTTCCAACTTTGCAGGCGTCTCATACTCATGACGCGATAGCTGAGGCCGCCCAGCTCATGAAGGAGGCGGTGGACGACATCATGGTGACTCTGAACGAGGCTGCCAGTGAAGTGGGCTTAGTGGGGGGCATGGTGGAGTCCATCGCAGACGCCATGGCCAAGGTGAGAGAAAGCTGCTTTGTGGATACTTGGATTTCGATGCCTTGCCTTAGGGCTGAACAATCTATCATTTTGGCTGAAAATCGATATTTCGGACAAGACAATATTTGGATTGTCAAAGCCATGTTTTTTCAGTGCTCCTAACTGACCCAGGTTTAGTTTTAACTATTTTACACATGTATGCTCCTCCGTACCATCCTGCCAAGCTGACCAATCACAAGTGACGTTCTTCATGTGTTCCAATCAGTGTGAAAGGTGGTCATCAATTTCAGAAAAGGCTTCAACAGCAGAAGTCAGAGGGTGTATGAATCCAAGTGAAGACACAGATAGTTGTTTTAGATGTTCAGTTCTAATAACTGCTGTTGCTCAAGCACTCACTGTATCCTGATATAACATGTTTCTGGTTAATGGGACTACAAGGTGTCCCCGTAAGTCTCCATACACAGGGTGTCCTTGTAAGTCTCCATACACAGGGTGTCCTTGTAAGTCTCCATACACAGGGTGTCCCCGTAAGTCTCCATACACAGGGTGTCCCCGTAAGTCTCCATAGACAGGGTGTCCCCGTAAGTCTCCACACAGAGCAAAAACACGTTTCTTGACATAAACCATTTTTATCTCTATAATTTACGGTGTCCACAGGGACAAAGGCACCGCAGCGACAAAACGCTGCAAACACCAGAAAGATGCAACAACCAAAAACACAAACACATAAAATTAATGCATCACAAGTAAAGCTGCAAGAGAAAAATGCTGCAATAACAGAAACCAAACAGAAGCAAGAACGTACAAACCCCAAAATAGACTGCAAGAGAAAAACGCTGCTAATTCACTAGAAATAAAAAGTAAAAGAAAGTAATAATAAGTAATTGTCCCAATATTAGTTTTTCACCAACAACCTCCTGTGTGGCATTTAACAGCTTTAACCACAGGAATATGTCATTACCCAGTTACCTACATTTGTTCAGTCACATGCTACCCCAGAAGAGCTTTGGGGGCATACTGGTTTAAAAATACACAACCACACACTGGGATTGATTTTATCATCTGTTGAATGACTCCCTTTTGTTGATAACAGCCATCACAACTGTGAGACCCTGATGAGCACAGGGACATTGGATCTATCTTTTTCTTAAAATTGTTCAGCCTGACCTTGTGGGGAAGGTTTAAGGACTTGTCTTTTTCTGTGCACTGCTATAACATTATTAACAACCTTTGTATTTCTGAGGCCCCGTGAAGAGTCCCTGATAAACAAAAGTCAAACCAGTGGAACCAAAGTAAAGTGTGTCAACACATTCTTCCTCAAACAGTCTTATTCTGCATTTACACTATCTGTCCAATTAACAGTCAAACTATTGTCGAACACATGGGGTGTGAAGAAACAAAAGCCTTTTCTCTCAAGTACAGACAGAGAATAGCATCATCTAATTACACCCCTCCTCACCTTCTTGAGTGAGACTTATAGCTAAAGGTGACTGGGGTGGGGGGTGGGGTCACCAAAGGGAAGCAGCGTCTCTGCATTTTCTGTGGGTCACATGTCATGAATAATTAATGAAGGTGGTGGGTTTTCTGTGTGTGTGTTCACCAGTGTGTGTATGTTAGTAGTTGATTAAATGAGATAATCCTTTTAGATAATCCTGGCCACTCTCTGCACAGGGGTGATTTAGGCTACGATACCGTTTAAAAAAAGATATTAGGTAAAAATGGAAAAGTTACAGTCAAAAATCTGCATCAGCGTGGGGATGAAACGCTGCAAATCACATGACACACCCCTATGACCCCTGTAAGCCACACCCCTATGTGTGATGTAAGCCACACCCCTATGAGCACTGTAAGCCAGTCCCACCGGATTCAAGAGAACAATAAAACGTGGGTGTGATCACACATTTACTCATCCAGATGGGTGTGGAAACGACACTGTCTCCAGATCTTCCCACTCTGGGACCCGTTTTCCAAAGATTTGGTTTTGGGGTACCCATGACACCCGTCCCATTTTGACAAAAGGCCAATCTGTTAAGAAAGTACGTCAGTTTCACACGAATTTGATTCTGTGCAGATTGGGCCTCAAAGGCTGAACTTTAGACACTTCATCAAAGCTGCAGATATGAGGTGTTATTAAGTAGAACAGGGTTATAGAACATCATGTACATGATGTGATAGTGTGAATTTGTTACAGAAGCAGCAGCATTTGACTAAATGGTCATTTCTGTCTCTCTCTCTATCTCTGTCCGTCTCTCTCTTTCTCTTTCTCTCTCTCTCTTTCTCTGTCTGTCTGTCTCTCTCTCTCTGTCTCTCTCTCTGTCTCTCTCTCTCACTCTCTCTGTCTGTCTGTATCTTACCTTTTTATAGCAGTAATTGTTTTATTTTTTGTACTTCTTACCTTTTTAAAGCAGTAATTACATCCTGCATTTTGTGGATCATTTCTAATGAGTGTTTTCCAGTCATATTGAGTGTTTATTTGAGTTAATGTCATTTTGTAGATTAACTGATGCTGTGCACCTGGCAGGATCATTCCGTAATTGAAGGGTAGATTAGATTAAACATGTTGTTGCTATAAAGAGCTGAGTGATTGTCTTTATGTCTGAGGATGTCTCTAGTTTTTCTCATCGTGTCTCAAAAGAAAAATGTAATTTTAACAATGTGTCTCTTGTTTTTTTCTTCCCCAGCTTGATGAAGGTACACCACCTGAACCTGACGGCTCTTTTGTGGATTACCAGACCAGTATGGTGAAATACTCCAAGGCTATTGCCGTTACTGCTCAGGAAATGGTAATTCAATAGAAGCATGTGACATGTCAGTCTAAACAATGACACACTGACTTCCTGTTCATTCCTTCTGTGTTTGGTTGGAAATGGTTTTGTTCATGTCATATTCATTTTCCATATGTTTGTAATGTAATGCACTGTGGACTATTGGTAAAATACATATTATTATTATTATTATTATACTAAATATTTGAAAAGAATTGCAGCGCCAACCAATGAGCACATAAGGCCTCAGAATACAAATGAATAAGAGCGCAGAGTCACAGAACGTCAGCCAATGACAGCGCAGAGTCTGATTCTTAATTTTTCTCTTTTCTGTCATGCTGGGTTAGAGGGTCAGGGTTCTCATACCATCTAGTCTCTTTCTACCACTGTGAGGTTGGTTTTCATCACCATGGAGACCAGCAGAGTAACTGACTACTGCCTCTAGTGTCAAACCATCATACACTCTAACACCGTAACCCTAACCCTGACCTCTAACCTTACAGTCCTAAGCACTGAGATCACTCAAACACCCTGAAATGAGTTTGATAACATGATAATGTTTGACTTAACACTTTGACTCCAGTGGTCAGTTATTCCAGTGGTCAGTTATATTGTGGGTTAATCCAGTTCACTGCAATTCATCCCATTACTGTAACTTTACTGCTGTTGATGAAGAAAATAATCCAGATGAAGTATGAAATACTAACTAAATTAATAACTAGTATTAGAGTTTGTTAAAATGTGAGAAAACATCAGATTAGCTGAAGGACATTTGTATTCACTTTCTGATGATGGGATTTAAATACATGTTTCTTTGGTTGAAAAATTAAACACGTTTTCCACCTGAGTGAATATTTTTTATAATTCCAGGAAAAATAGATTCATATAAAATTGTCAAGCACATGGTGTTTTTCATCCTAGTGAAGAATAAAAACACTCAGGAACAAAATCTGTACTAAGCTTCTCATACTTCAAGCAGGAAAGAGTTAAAACATGCACCAGTTTAATGTGTATTCTACAGGAAGTAAAATATTTTTTCTAGTTATGTAAATAAATCCCACATGTATTGTTTTTGTTTGTCCGTCACTGACAGATGACCAAGTCTGTGACGTGTCCAGATGAACTGGGATGTCTGGCCTCTCAGGTGACTGTGGACTACAGTCAACTGGCTGTGCAAGGACGACTGGCTGCATACACTGCTGAACCTGAGGAGGTATAAGTACACACTGTACATACTGTAGATACACACTGTACACACATAAACACACACACATTGTAGGATTGTGGGAGTCAACCACTGTTTTTACTCTACTGTATTCACTCTGATTTTACTCTACTTCTTTACTCTTTACTCTGTTCTCCAGATTGGGTTCCAGATTAAAACCCGGGTCCAGGATCTGGGTCATGGGTGCATCTTCCTGGTCCAGAAGGCCGGATCTTTACAAATGACTCCATCTGACAGTTTCACTAAACGAGAACTGATCGAATGTGCTCGGACGGTCACGGAGAAGGTACGTCTGTCTTCTTTCACTTTTCTATTTCCAATCTTTCCATAAAACACAGAGTTAAATCAACACTAGTGTTTCCAGAGTAAAGTAACATAATTAAATTATTAATGCTTTATTTAGACTCACCTTGGTTCCTGGTGTCATTTATAAATGCTAGATCATGTCATAACATTGGGAGTAAAAGGCTACCGTTACAACTTTCCATCAAGTTAAGGTTGAAGTTGGCATACTATAGCATTTAGCAGCTAACGGTATGGTAGATCTGCTCACAGGCTAATTTAGCTTCTGCTATGTACACTGTAAATGTAAGTAGATCTATGAAAAGAAACACGGACTTTATAAATGCTATTAGTAAAATAGCAAAGATACAGGCTAAAGAAATGAAGGTTGTTTAAGGTAAAATGAACAATCAACTATGTGTACATGTTTCACTATGATTATCCAGTTAGCATTAGCATACTATCCAAATAGCTAACTTTGTCTCATTACTCACCAGAATGATTTTTTAAAGCGTTGCACATATGTAATAATCCATTCAAGATTTCCATTAAGTTAAGTTTGAACATTTTTTTTCCCTCTAACCGTAATCCAAACTAACCCTAACTCTACCTATAATTTTGGATAATTTTTTGTCTATTAGATCTATATGCGCTTTCCAAGTTTATTCTACGGCCCTCTAGACTGTTGCAGCAGCCGAACAACACCCCTCCGCCTTCGGTGTTGGGGTGCTGTTCGGCCCCGTCAGGGAATATTTTTCTGATAGTAACATGTGGGCAATACATTGTCCCTTGCTAATTGATCATCAATAATTATGCCTAGAAATTTGGCCTGCACTGTGAAGAATGGGGTCCATTTTTAAAATGATTTTACTACTTTTTTTGTAGGTTTTATTCTTATTACAGAAGAGCAGTTTGGACAAACACATACAGCACAGATATATTCACTTCTTTCTTGGAGGGATAGTTGTGTATTTTTCAGATGAATGTGTATGTCATCAGTGTCTTTACTCTGGTGCACCCACAGTGACTTACCCCCCGACAGTGTCCTGTGAACCCAGTTCTGGTCTGGTTTTGGTCAAAGCCAAAGTAGTCCCGGCAGGTTTCCTGGGGTCAACAAAATAAAGCGCATTTCTTTTCAAAACAGTATGTGTTGGAATGAGTGATATATTAGCATAACAAAACTATCACAGAACGAAAACTCACACCTCGTAATTACTTGGAGCTACTTTCTCTCAATAGTGATGTTGAGAGAAATGTTGTCACTGTCAACAGCTGTGCGCCTGCACGTAGCAGCCACTAACACAGCCCAACAGTGAAATGACCAAATATATTCAGTACAATGAACAAACATTAACTAAATAATTGATCAAATTAATAAAAAAATTATGAAATTACCAAAAATAGTCAGTAAAATTAACAAAAAATAAACAAAATAATCCATAAAATGAACCAAAAAAATCAATAAAATGAACAAAAATATTCAGTAAAATGAACAAAATAATCCATAAAATGAACAAAAAAGAATCAATAAAATTAGGAAAAGTCCCTTCTGCATATTTAGATGAGTTTAGCCTACGCTTCTGAGGTTAGCATACACTTATGTATATTTAGATGTTTTTATAGGTTAATAGTGATGGAACAGTGTGATCTTTTGACTGATTGAGTAAACTACATTACTTTAATGTACATTAAATTACATTATCTAATCAAATCTACATTACATTACATTGCTGACCCCCTAATGAAGGCCATTTATGCCGAAACGCGTTGGGGTTTTTATATGTTTTTATATGATTTTATATGATTTTATAGGTTTTTGTAACTAAGCCAGTTTAATAAAGGCTTTTTATTCTTCACTTTTAAGAGAGTGCCTTGTAATTTTTCTTTGTTTTTGCTGTTTTTTCCTATCCAATAGAGCACCTCTAATTGTTATTAGTTATTTTGAGTCCAGGTAGTGCTCCTTAAGCAAACTATTTTTAGGTAAACTACATTACTTGACTGAATAATGTAGTTTTTGGATTCTATTAAACATCTTGTCATCCTCATGTGTCCTCATGTGTCCTCAGGTGTCGTTGGTGTTGTCGGCCCTTCAGGCAGGAAACAAAGGAACGCAGGCCTGCATCACAGCCGCCAGCGCAGTGTCTGGCATCATCGCTGATCTGGACACCACCATTATGTTCGCCTCTGCTGGAACACTCAATGCAGAGAATGATGAATCCTTCGCTGACCACAGGTGAATGCTCATGCTGTGTTTGACCACACACCTCAAACATGTTCACTTTGTGCTTTTGCAAAATGTGCGTTTTAATCTTAATCAACATTAGTTGGGTGAGATTATTATAATCACCTTGTGTGTGTGTGTGTGTGTGTGTGTGTGTGTGTGTGTGTCCACAGAGACATATCATGCTATAACTCAATGAATACTTGATATCTCACCATGAAATGACATGGACATATACATATAGCTGATGTGCATCAGATGCAATGATCTTTTTGAGTACAGATCAAAGGTCAAGGTCACAATTAACTAAAAGGTCAAAATCACAGTATGGGTTATAACTCAAGAACAGAGCTTTCAGATTGGTACCAAATGATGTGGAATGAAGATTGCTACAATTCTCATAATTGGTGTTATACCTTTTGAGATCTCTGGAGGTCAAAAGTGACATGTGGCCAAATTAACTTGTGTAACACTGTGTGTGTCAAGCATAGACATATCACGCTATAATTCAATCAATACTGGATATATTATCATAATATTACACGCAATATATATATATATATATATATATATATATATATAAAACCAAATTATTAGCACCTTTAGCAGAAAGGTCAAAATCACATTATGACTCAGTTGGGAGAGCGGGTCATCCATTAACTGAAGAGTTGAGGTTGGAGTCCCGCTCTGTCCTAGTCTGTCCGTTTTGCCCTTGGGCAAAGACACTTCACCCTCCTGTATCCAGTGTCACTTTTCCTATTTACTGCGAAATGCTACGATATATTGTTTGGGAGTTATAGCCACGTAAACATGGCCCAATTCATATTGGATGGACAATTCTCATAATTGGTGTTATCACCTACAACCAAGAGTTTTTGAGATCTTTGGAGGTCAAAGGTGATATGTGACCATATTAACTTGTGTAACACGGTGTGTGTCAAGCATAGACCTATCACACTATAACCTAATCAATACTGGGGGGTCTACCTTGGCGGAGGTCTGCGCTCTCATCTATAACTGACATAATAGCCACAGAACAGGAGGAGGAAATCTCTTGTTAAAAACTACAAATGATCCTCAGATCATTGCATCTGATGTGCATTAGTTATATTTATATGCCGATGTAATTTCATGGTTATACCTCAAGTATTCATTGAGTTATAGCATGATATGTATCTGCGGACACACATACACGCACACACAGTGATTACAATAATCTCTCCCAACATTGGTTTGGGAGATTAATTATACCAGTAAGTCATATTTATGCATTAAAATTTTTGTTGAGGGCTCCATTAATTAGAATACAATACAATACAAGCACTTTATTGAACAGCATCATTCACATACAAGTAAAACAAACAGTGAGATGCAAAACAAAGTAGGTTAAGGTGTAATGTCTTATTAAAGCAGGACTCTCAAACTTATGTTGTTCATTTTCCACATTCAGTCTGATTTTATCTCCAGTAGGTCAGACCAGTAAAATTAAAACATAATAACCTATAAATAATGACAACTCCACATTTATGTCGTTCTTTTAGTCCAAAAACCCCCATTAAATTATGAAAATACTTTGATAAATTATCTAAATGCAAAGAAAGTTACATTTCATCAGTAAAATCAGGTCAATTTTATCAATATTTTGCCTCAGTTCATCATTAGTCATTAGTATTAGTCATAGTCACTAGTCATGATGACTAGTATTAGTCATTATTAGTATTTTTATTGCACTTTACTGCAGGACTCTCAAATCCATGTTGTTAATTTTCCACATTCAGTCTGATTTGATCTCCAATGGGTCAGACCAGTAAAATGGAAATATCAGTTCATCATTCGTCCATGTGTTTTATTATGGATCAGTTCTACAAAGACACTAAACTCTTACTCACAGAAGCAGAAAAATAATTTTCTTTAGACATTTCAAGTTGTTCACATTTGTTCAGGTTTTTCACATTTTACTGTTACAGAATAGTTTGTAAATGTCAATATTTTCATCATTTACTATTATTTTTGTAGTAAAACATAGACAAAAATGGTAAGTTGTATTCATTTATAGACAAAGAAAAAACTGAGAAAATCTGGAGTCATTTAATATTTAAACAGTTATTATGATCTTCATTCCATGGCATTTGGCCTCATGTTTGACACCCCTGTATAAAAGTGTGTATGTATGTCTGTGTGTATATATATGTATATATATATATATATATATATATGTGTGTGTGTCAGTTAATGAACAGCTGATTGTCATGTGTGTGTCTTGTCTTTGATCATCCTGTTTTTGTTCTTCACTGCCCTCCTCCCTTCCTTTCTCTTCTTCCTCCTCTCTCTCTCTCTCTCTCTCTCTCTCTCTCTCTCTCTCTCTCTCTCTCTCTCTCACTCTCACCCCCATTCCTTTCTCTTCCTTTTCCTTCCTTTCTCTTCCTCCTAATCTTCTTTCGCAGGGAGAACATTTTGAAGACAGCCAAAGCTCTGGTTGAAGACACAAAGATGCTGGTGTCTGGTGCTGCCTCCGGACAGGACAAGTTGGCTCAGGCCGCTCAGTCGTCTGCCAAAACCATTACTCAGCTCACAGATGTGGTCAAACTGGGAGCTGCCAGCATCGGCTCTGACGATCCTGAGACACAGGTTAGCTGGACGTCCTCAACTAAATATGCAGTCCAAAAAACTGTAAAAGAGTAGCTTTGTTTGAAATGACAATGCATCCTCATTAGTCCTTTGTCCTTCAGGTGTGTTTGTTAAAAGGACTTTCATTCGTTTGACTTGCGTCCATTTTAAAGTCCACAACCAGCTGCATATTTTTGATATTTATTGATTATATGTGGATTGTCACTGTCCTTGTATTCATGTCTTTTTCACCCATTTATATGTGGGGGAAAAGTGAGCAATGACTGGCAGTTATGTTTTAGAGTGTGGTCAGTTGATCAGTCTGCTGGTGTGTGTGTTCTTTCTCTAGGTGGTTCTGATAAATGCTGTCAAAGATGTGGCCAAGGCGCTAGCAGAGCTCATTAGTGCCACCAAGTGTGCTGCTGGAAAAGCAGCAGATGATCCATCTATGTACCAACTGAAGAGTGCAGCCAAGGTGAGGGGTGGGGGGTGCAGGCCGCTGAGGCAGAGAGGTGGTAAAAGTACTCACATTCTGTACTTAAGTAGAAGTACAGCTACTCATGTGAAAACATACTTATCATCATCATCTTCCACTTTAGTCTTACATATTTGTGCAAACAATTGTATTTTAGTATAGTGTTCTCCAGACTGAATACAGTGATGTTTGGGGTAGTGATATTTGACAGGTTTATCCCAATTCACCACCAGGGGGTTCACTTAAAAGCAGTGGTGGTCAAAGTACAGTGGTACCTCTACTTACGAAAGACCCAGCTAACAAATAATCCAAGTAAAGGAAAACCTTTGCCTCAATTTTTTGTCTCTGAATACGAAAGAAAATTAGATTTACGAAAGGAAACCGAAACCCCCGAGACGTACATTACTGTACGTATTATACATAACTACGTAATGTACGTAAATATGTCATGTACGTACTGGACGTACATGAGACTGTACTGAGACCAATAAATTACATCTAAACTCTAACTCTGAGTTTTATTTTACTTTTGGCACATATTTCATACTAAATTTGTATACTTATATTATTTTTAAAGGGTTTAGGGGGTAGAAAAACTGTCAGTTCATTTAAATCAGACTGAAAACATTATTCACTGGAGCTTTTAATGAAATTGTTTTTTAAATATGGTTATGTCTCTTATTTTAATTGTCTTTTAATGCATCTTAATCATTTTAATTTTCTCATCTTTTGTGTAAAGCACCTTGAATTGTCCTGTACATGAAATGTGCTATACAAATAAATTTGCTTTGCTTATTCTGGGAATGTAAAGAGTATAAAGTACAGATATTTATATAAATGTAAAGAGTATAAAGTACAGATATTTATATAAATGTAAAGAGTATAAAGTACAGATATTTATATAAATGTAAAGAGTATAAAGTACAGATATTGATATAAAAATGTAGGGAGTCACAGTAAAAAGTTGCCAGATACCTAAAAAAAATCTAAAGTACTTTTACTTAGTTACTTTCCACCTCTGGTCACTGAGGTCACACTAACCTGCTGAAAACTATAACTAACTAACCATAAAATTGTCAAGAAAAATGAATAAAAAGATACATATATTTACATATTTACATGTGTACATATAAATAAATAAACATTTATGCCCACATATACACAACAGATGATAAAGTAAATTCAAAACATTAAATTTAAAATAATCAGCCACAACACATCTTTATAAAACAAATCAATTACACAACTTCAGTCAATCTTTATTTTTATTTTTCACCATGAAGTTAAAAACCACCATCATAATTTAACTGAAGTTTTTCTAACTAAAATAAATCTGCTGATTAGTTTTCTTCATCACATCTGCAGGAGCGTCTTCATCATTTCACACTGTTCATTATCACCCCAAGATATGAGGCTAAAAACAAACTTTGTGTGTGTGTGTGTTTTCTCCTATCCTTTTGGGAACAATGATATGTTTACACAGTCACACCATGGGGACACTATGGAGATAAAAATTCAGGTCCCCACAAAGGTGAAAAATCTGTGTGAAGTACATGAATTTATGCAAATGATGTCCTGTATAAACACAATTTCTTGAAGTCCCCATAAAGGTTGAAGAAAGCAGGTGCAAAGCCAAACATGTATTTTTCAAACATTTGAAAATGTGTTTATTTATTTTAAATGTATCTTTTTATTATCTATTCATGTTTTATTTATTTATTTTATTATTATTGTTTGTTCGTTTTAAATGTGTTTATACTCACTAAATGGACCACCTTCATGGTGCTCAAAGCGCCTCACATTCACCCATTCACACACACACACACTCATACACCAGTAGGTTCAGGTCAGGGTTCAGTGTCTTGCCCAAGGACACTTTGACATATGGACAGCCAGAGCTGGGACGCGAACCGCCAACCTCCCGGTCATTGGGCGACCCACTCTACCAACTGAGCCACAGCCACCCTACCCACTACCTACTTTCACTACCCAAAGGCTATTTTACCTACAAGTGATGATGACAAACTTGGCCGTCATGAGACATACAAATGAGAGTGTGTGTGTGTGTGTGTGTGTGTGTGTGTGTCAGTCAGTGTTTCAGATGACACCGTATCTAACATGACTTTAAATCCTACAGGACAGAAAATGTTCAGAACCCACTGTAAGGTTTAAACTTGACTTTTTCCATCATGAGGCTGTTGCGCCCCCTGTCTCTGAGTCTGATGTACTGCACCCACATGACCCTCATGGATGGGTGGGGGTTCCTCTGGGTCCAATCAAACAACACACACTGTAAAACAGCATAAATCTAGTCCATGAAAATACTGTCGTGATCATTAATGTTGATGTTTTAACAGTTTTTTGTCAATGTTTTTTCTTTTTTCCCCTTTTTTTTCTTTTTATTTCTTACTGGTTAGTTTCACCAACCCTGACCCTACCCACTGGTCTTTCAAATACCTCCACTGTGGTTTGTCAAAAAGAACAAAAAAGTGGTGTGTTTATCTGATCAGTGCAGTGTACTGTCTATGACAGTTGCTGATCACAAATGTGAATATAATCAACAGCAGCTTGTTTTCTGTCCTGTTTGTTTCAGGTGATGGTGACTAATGTGACGTCGCTGCTGAAGACGGTCAAAGCTGTGGAGGACGAGGCCACGCGAGGCACCAGGGCACTGGAGGCCACCATCGAGTGCATCAAACAAGAGCTGGCGGTAAGAGGAAGGATACGCACGTGTAAAAGTGGAGGGTTATTTTTCACCAGTGGCACAATAAATAAACACTCTTTTTAGTGGTTTGTATTTAATGTCCTCATTCTACAAATGTTAAGGAAGTGCAGAATATTTGGGCTGAATCTCATTTCACCCCCTACCCCTTCAAACACAGCTATAAGGAGTAGGGCTCTAATTGGGACACCCCTTCAACACTCGCCTACATCATCACTTCACTCCTTGAGTTGTTACAGAACCAAAACCACAGCTTTAACCAGAATGACCTTATTTTTATTAACATCTGCGTCCAATCACAGAAGTGCTATGTATCCACCCATTACTACGCCTTTACACAAATGGCCTTTTTTTCATGTGCGTTTTATAGAGAAAATGACCATTACACATTGGGACAATGTCAAACTTTATACAATACAACAGTTATCACAACTGAAAAACTGTTAATTAAAAATACTACAGCTGTGTACTTCTGTCATAGATGACGCTGTTTTTAAAAGGATTCGCATTGTATTCTGGGAAATTTCTTGTACCCCTCCATTTGCAGTCTGTCTCTGGAAAATCTGCATTTGAAGGGGTATTAATCTGAACTGATAGACCCTTACCCCTACATGTGGACGCACAAAACGGAGGGGAAGTGGTGAAATGGGATTCAGCGTCAGTCTTGGCCTGTGGTCCAATAAAAATGACAGTAAACTTCTGAGTATTTTTGAAGGAAAATAATTTAAAGTGATAAATACATTTCAGTGTGTAAACCAGACTGACATTCTACTGGGGGGGGGGGTTACTGTTCCTGTATTTTTCTACACTATAAGGCACACTTGACTATAAGGGAAGTGAAATCAAAATCATCAGATAAAAAGCCAAAATCATTGATTCAATCGATAGATATTTGCGTGTGTTTCATATTTGCGATGGTAGGTGTTAAGCTGTTACATTATTTTATTTAAAAATTAACATCATATATTTAATCAATGTGATTAAATCTGTGTATCATTCATTTTTCAAAATGAAACAAAAAATAAGACAATGAAAAAATAACTAATTTCTTCATTATTTGTTTCCAAACTAAAATGAAAAAACAGATAATGATGCATTTTTTCAATTTTAGTTTTTTGTGTTTAAATGACTTATAGAAAAAACAGGTAATGGCCATTTTCCATTTTATCCAATATTGACCTGAAGCAAATTGAGTAAAATGTAAATGAATGTTAAGAACCCAAAGAAGCATGTCCACCAGACTTGAAAATAATTATGGTATTTATGATTATTATGATATGACACCAATTTTCTCTGTGGTCATATCTTCAGGTCTTAGGGTGACCGTCTTAGTTTCGCCAAATAGGACGTAGGTTTACACCTTTGTCACTGCGGGTCAAAGGTCATTTACGCTTTACTCAATTTGCTTCAGGTCAAAATTGGATAAAACAGGAAAAGGCCGTTAAAAGGAAAAATGAAAAACCGCATCGTTATCTGTTTTTTCATTTTGGTTTTGGAAACAAATAATGAAGAAACGACTTGTTGTTTCATTGTTTTATTTTTGGTTTTATTCTGAAAAACAAATGCAGGAATGACGCACAGATTAAATTAGCACTGTGTTCTGTCTGAAGCTGCTTTAATGTGAGGATGTTTCCTTGGGCAGATCTAAACTCAAACTGTCATTCCCAGGTGTTTCAGTCTAAAGATGCTCCCAACAAGACAACCACACCTGAAGAATTCATTCGCATGACAAAAGGCATCACCATGGCAACAGCTAAAGCAGTGGCTGCCGGGAACTCTGCGCGCCAGGAGGACATCATCCATACAGCTAACCTGAGCCGCAAGGCCATTTCAGACATGCTCATCACCTGCAAGGTTCTTTATTTACTGCTCAAATAACATGAGTTATTGTTACAATAATAAACCACTGCCTCCTGTTGTTAACTAATGAAATCTGATACTACTTGGTTTTCTAACAACACAAACCGGCTGTGATTTTTTTTATTTTTATAATATATAACCCTGCAGCACAAAACCAGTCAGAAGTCTCACAGCAGCATTTCTAGCTATAGCCTCAAATACATATAGGTCAAAATTATAGTATAGGTTATGCATAAAATCCAAGTAAAATGTCTCCTAAACACTTCTAACTATGAGTTTTTCTGAAATTCCTACCGTACGTGCTTAAAATCATGCCTTTTAGGAAGAACAACGACGGACTCTGACAGTAATTAAGTCTAAAACAATGTAAAATCGGCTCAAAACACGTCTTTCCGTCGCGCTGGCGTTAGGTATTTCCCCGTCATGTTTGGTACCGTAATTATATATTTGAACCAATGGGAGGCCTCAGAACAAAGCCTTCTCCAGTAAACTAGATCCCTTGTTGCTAGGGCGACGTTGAAAAATGGCCTCTGATTGGTTGAATTAGTGTCACACAAGCAATTTTAATAAGCTTTCAGATAAATATAAAATATTAATTTCTGAAATGTGACCCAGTCGACTGGTTTTCTGCTGGAGGGTCAGCACAAAATATATAACCCTTATATATTATATAGCGGGTAAATGGCATTGGTGTTGAGTATGGACAGTATGGTTACTGTGTTTTCAGCAAGCGGCCTATAACCCAGAGGTGAGTGAGGAGGCGAAGAGGAGAGCGCTGACCCTGGGAGTGGAGTGTACTACAGGATACATAGACCTGCTGGAACACGTCTTATTGGTAAGAATCATTGATGCTCAGGCTGACCCAAAGTGAGCGGGGTCCCTGCAGTTGCGGGTCATTGAAAAATATTTGTAAGGATATTAGGGCTGTGGTTGGTTGGGTCGTTTATGGTTTGAGATAAACATTAACCTCTTGTCTCGGGGGCAGCCGGGCTGTAGAGCGGCAGACTGAATGTATTCATACTGAATCTATTCCATATGTTTATGCGTATGCTAATGATGCATATCCACAGAAAGGTCAGAAAGCTCATATAAACTATTCATATGATCAACAAACACAGTTAAAACAACAATCCATTAAATCCCTTTTTTTTGCCAAAGCAGAAAAGAGATAAACATGCATGAACATGTTTATATCATCAGCTGATCACTCTAAACAAAACTAAAGCATGTTACATGTACAGCAGAGACCCCACAGCATCCAACAGAACCATTTTCATCACTTTTCAACCAACATTTGCTGAACCAGCAACAAAATTAGAGAAAAACAACAACTCGCTTTTAAAAAAAAACATATGTTTTTACCTTGACATGAAATCAAGATTGAAGATGTCTTTATTGTCACTAAGCATTTGCATGTCAGTGAAATTTTCAGTGCAACCCCCGTGTAAAAGATAAGAAAATGAAACAAGATAAACCAACTGGCATGCAATAAAAACAGAATAGAATAAAATAAAATGAGATAAATAGAATTATGTGCAAATACGAGGAGAAAATATACATGTCTGTGTGTGTATATATACGTTGTGCATATGCATATATACACTAAGGTGCGGTTGCGTGGACAGCAAAGTGCAGTGTGCAGTGATTCAGTCTATTGTCCTGCAGTGCGGGGAGAGAGGGGGGGGGTGATAGCTTTGACAGCTCTGGGGAAGAAACTGTCTTTTAGTCTATTAGTGGTGGTGCGGATGTTCCTGTACCGCTTTCCTGATGGAAGTGGTACAAACAGTCTGTGGCCCGGGTGGCTGGGGTCCATGGCGATGGCGACTTGCCCTCTTCTTGACTCGGCCTACATGTATCGAGTCCAAGTCAGGGAGGGGGTAGACTTGGACTCGATATATGTAGGCCGAGTCAAGTTCGGCTAAATCATATTTAGCCGAATTAAACTTCTGTGAATGAACTATTCCACTTCATACACAGTTCCTGTTTCGGTTTTGGGGTCCAATAGCAGACTGAAGGAGGGCTGTGGAGGTCTGAGGTGGTTTGTGATTGGCCGAAGAAAACGTCACACGTATTTGGTCACTCATGCTTCGCTAACGGAATGATTGACATGTATTTGGTGACCAAAGCTTGATTGTATTGGGTCAGAGGATCATTGAAATCGGCCAATGCAGGCCAGAGCGACCGCCCTGCGTATATGAAATGGCGGCATTACTGAGGCCACATTATACACAATGTACAGAAGTATGATTAAAAAAAAAAAAAAAAGACCCATAATGACATGTGAAACAAATTAAATGAGTTTTATAACTTGGTACCTAAGAAATCTCAAATGGCACAGATGGTAGCAAAGTGGAGAACGCTGAGGCATCTCTTTCCAAAACCCTCTGTGATTTTGCTCTTCTTCACTTCAGCAACACAGGTATTGTCCAAATGGTATTATATGATTTTCTAGAGTTTTAAAACTCTCGTTGTATATATTTAGAGGTGATGTTTACTGTAAAATGCAGTTTTTTTATGGCCAAGGTTAAAATGTCTTTTGTTCCATCTGCATTACCTTACACTTCTGATGGCATCTCACAAGTCTGATCTTTATTTTAATACCAAGATAATTCACATAGAGCTTGTAATTGCAGACATGTTCTCTATTTAGTTTGGGCATGCATCTAAACAGCCCCAAAATAGGCCCAGGGATTAACAGGTTAAAATAACCTGGTAAATACTTGTAATTTAATTTTAGATTTTTTTTTTATCTCATAATTTAGATTTTTTATCTCATGATGTTGACTTCCTCCTACATTATAACAGAATTTTCCCTTCAGATAATGTTTTGTTTTTGTTTTTTATACTAGTTTTCTCCATCCCTTTAAATGTCCTAAAGTGTTGCTGTTGTGTAGTTTTTAGTGAGTGTAGCAGTGAATGTGTGCATGTGTGCAGGTTCTGCAGAAACCCAGTGCAGAGCAGAAGCAGCAGTTGGCAGTTTGTTCCAAACGAGTGGCAGGAGCTGTTACAGAACTCATCCAGACGGCCGAGGCCATGAAAGGTAAAGAACAACACACACTCGCAGACTTTCACTGTCTGAAATAGCATTTATTTAACCCATAAAGACCCAGGGTTATTGTTCTGCCAGTACTAAAACTAGTATTCAGAGAATGCCTAATCTCGCCCCTATTTTGTGCCTCTATGACAACCTGTTCTTTAATTAGAGACAATAATGTGATTTTGACCTTTCTGCTAAAAGCAACCTTGACCTTTTGCAATATTGATAATTTTGTTATATGTATATATGCATCAGTGTGTGTAATATTATGATAATATATACAGTACTGATTAAGTTATAGTACGATATGTCTATGTTTGACACAAACGGTGTTACACAAGTTAAATTGGCCACATGTCACCATTGACCTCCAGAGATCTCAAAAACTATTGGTCGTAGGTGATAACACCAATTGTGAGAATTGTAGAAACCTTCATTCCGCATCGTGTGGTACCAATCTGAAAGTTCTGTGACCCCCCCATTCTTGACTTATAACTGATAATGTGATTTTGACCTTTTAGATAATTGTGACCTTGACCTTTGACCTTTATTCAAATGGATCATTGCATCTGATGTGCATTAGCCACAGTATATGTATATGCCTATGTAATTTCATGGTGATATCTCAAGTATGCATTGAGTTATGTCTCTCCGGACACACACACACACACATAAAATGATTAATTAAATAATTAAATTAATTAATCTCTCCCAACCAAAGCTGGGTGAGTTTAATTAATTTAAATCTAGACTTCACCTTCCTTAAATGCTTTATCAGCATTTATTCTAATGTTATCCTCTGTATTGTTTAAGTGAAAATCATCTATTCTGTTATTTTTAATACACTACTCATGTAGAAAACGGATGAAAAAGTGACTTTTTCAGGAAACACATCAATAACTGAACATAAAAACAATTGTTTCCATCCACAGTCATTGATTCAAATCAATGACTTTTACTGGTGAATAAATGTTTGAGAAGATGATGGTGTTTCCATGGTAACTACGGAGCCTCTGAATATCCAAATAGGTCATATGTGATGACCATGAACAGAAAACAAAGTGTATTTGACACCAGTTATTTACATAAATTCAAAGCTTTATGGGTTCAGTAGTTGTTTTTTAGATCAGTGGATTATTTTGTCATCAGTTGCTGTTTGGGTCTTTTATGGGTTAAGTGTGCTTGAATAACTTTTTGTATTGACTGACTAAATAATCTTATAACAGTAGCTTAATCCATTCAGTTTATTCACATGTACTGTATTTTCCGCACTATAAGGTGCACTGCCACAGAATAGTTTCTTTTTATGATTTTTCATATATAAGTGAAGTCTAAATCATGAGATAAAAAGTCAAAATTCTGTGATAAAAAGTCCAAATGATGTGATTAAAAAGCAATATTATGAGATAAAAAGCCAAAATTATGAGAGAGAAAGTCAAAGTGATGAGAGATAAAAGATCAAAATGATGAGATAAAATGCTAAAATTATGAGAGAAAAACCCAAAATGATGAGATAAAAAGTCAAAATGATGAGATAAAAAGTCAAAATTATGTGATTAAAAAGTCCAAATGATGTGATTACAAAGCATAATTATGAGATAAAAAGCCAAAATTATGAGAGAAAAAGTCAAAATGATGAGACAAAAAATTCAAAATGATGAGATAAAAAGCCAGTTATCAGATGAAACACTACATTTCCAGTCCCTGAGCACAACCAGAATGAATCCATATATAAGCCACTCTATGGTTTTTGGAGAAAATGAAAGTCTTTTACAGTAAGTGCATCTTATAGTCTGGAAAATACAGTAATTATGTTGTTTTTCACTTACATGTATTTTTACCCAGATGTCTTTAATGTTTTTTTTTGTGTTAATACTGTACAGTTCAGTGTTCCAAACAACAGACAGGATTTAACCACTAGTTGTTCTATATGATTGTGTGCAGTCATAAATGATGGTCCTATCTGACAGAATGAAGTGTCTCTAGTCACAATCATTCCTTCCATTAAACTCTTGGTAATATTCCTGTCCTCCTTCTTTTGCCACAGATGAAGGTAAGTGTGCGTTGCTTTTGTGTACTGACTGATTCCACCAGTGTTCAGCTGTTAAACACCTTCTCTCCTCAGCGCTAACATCCAATCATTTCATGTGACCTGGAAGTCCAGCTGGTGTCAGGCTTCAGCAGTAGATAGAACCAGCTCCATCATTACGCTTTGTCTTATTATACGCCTTCTCATTTCATAAACACAAAAACAAAACTCCTTTGAGCAGTGAATGGCAGTTTGTGTCCTCCATCAGCTCTGCATGGGATGTGGTGATAATCTGGCACTGTCTCTGTCTGTCTGTCTGTCCTTTTATTCTGTCTTTTATTCTGTCCTTTATTCTGTCTTTTATTCTGTACTTTATTCTGTCTTTTATTCTGTCTTTAATTCTGTCCTTTATTCTGTCCTTTATTCTGTCTTTAATTCTGTCCTTTATTCTGTCTTTAATTCTGTACTTTATTCTGTCTTTAATTCTGTCCTTTATTCTGTACTTTATTCTGTCTTTAATTCTGTCCTTTATTCTGTCCTTTATTCTGTCTTTAATTCTGTCCTTTATTCTGTCTTTAATTCTGTCCTTTATTCTGTCCTTTATTCTGTCTTTAATTCTGTCCTTTATTCTGTCTTTAATTCTGTACTTTATTCTGTCTTTAATTCTGTCCTTTATTCTGTCTTTAATTCTGTCCTTTATTCTGTCCTTTATTCTGTCTTTAATTCTGTCCTTTATTCTGTCCTTTATTCTGTCTTTAATTCTGTCCTTTATTCTGTCTTTAATTCTGTACTTTATTCTGTCTTTTATTCTATCTTTTATTCTGTCCTTTATTCTGTCCTTTATTCTGTCCTTTATTCTGTCTTTAATTCTGTCCTTTATTCTGTCTTTAATTCTGTCCTTTATTCTGTCCTTTATTCTGTCTTTAATTCTGTCCTTTATTCTGTCTTTTATTCTATCTTTTATTCTATCTTTAATTCTGTCCTTTATTCTGTCCTTTATTCTGTCTTTAATTCTGTACTTTATTCTGTCTTTAATTCTGTCCTTTATTCTGTCCTTTATTCTGTCTTTAATTCTGTCCTTTATTCTGTCCTTTATTCTGTCCTTTATTCTGTCTTTAATTCTGTCCTTTATTCTGTCTTTAATTCTGTCCTTTATTCTGTCTTTAATTCTGTACTTTATTCTGTCTTTTATTCTGTCCTTTATTCTGTCTTTAATTCTGTCCTTTATTCTGTCCTTTATTCTGTCTTTAATTCTGTCCTTTATTCTGTCTTTAATTCTGTCCTTTATTCTGTCCTTTATTCTGTCTTTTATTCTGTCCTTTATTCTGTCTTTAATTCTGTCCTTTATTCTGTCTTTTATTCTGTCTTATTCACGGTGCTGTTGTGACGCATGTTATATTCACACTCTGCTTTAAGTTTTTTCAGTTAAATGACGGTTTAGGAATGAAAATGTCAAAATGAACTTGTGTGCGTGTGTGTGTGTGTGTGTGTGTGCGCACGTGCGTCTGTCCGTCCTCAGGTTCAGAGTGGGTGGACCCAGAGGACCCCACTGTCATCGCAGAAACAGAGCTGCTCGGAGCGGCGGCGTCCATCGAAGCAGCAGCGAAGAAGCTGGAGCAACTGAAACCTAGAGCCAAGCCTAAGGTGGGTGATGACCCCTGACCCCTGACCTAAGGTGGGTGATGACCCCTGACCTAAGGTGGGTGATGACCCCTGACCCCTGACCTAAGGTGGGTGATGACCCCTGACCTAAGGTGGGTGATGACCCCTGACCTAAGGTGGGTGATGACCATTGACCTAAGGTGGGTGATGACCATTGACCTAAGGTGGGTGATGACCATTGACCCCTGACCTTAAGGCGGGTGATGACCCCTGACCCACAGGGACAATGTCCAATCTGCATCAGAACTAAAGTGTCCCAGTGTTTCAAAGACAGAACCAGTAAAACCACACAAATATCTGTCATTACACTGGACAATCCATCCATAATGCATTCATTCACTTTTCAAAATAAAACCAAAAATAAGACAACGAAACAACAAATCGTTTGTTCATTTTTTGTTTCCAAAACCAAAATGAAAAAACGGATAACGATGTAGTATTTCAGTTGTCCTTTTTGTGTTTAAATTAATAATAGAAAAGAACGGCCGTTTCCTGTTTTATCTAATTTTGACCTGAAGCAAATTGAGTAAAGCAGAAATGACCTTTGACCCACAGTGACAAACATGTAAACCTACATCCTATTTGGGGAAACTAAGAGGGTCACCACAAGACCTGAAGATATGACCACAGAGAAAATTGTTGTCATATCAATTTGCTTCAAGTCAAAATCGGATACATTTTGTTTTATTATTATTATTCATTTAAACACACAAAGGAAAACTGAAAAAAACACATAATTTATCCGTGTTTTCATTTTGGTTTTGGAAACAAATAATGAAGAAATGACTTGTTTTTTCATTGTCTTATTTTTGGTTTTATTTTGAAAAACCAATGGACAATGTCTTCAGAAATATTTGTGTTCCATTTTCTACACAGTCTGTCACAGTGTCCTTCGTGAATGTTCTGAACTCATTAATAAGTGATGGAATAAAAACAGAAATGTTTTAATGTGTCCCATGTGTGTGTGTATATATATATATATATATATATAGTACCATCCAGAATTAGAAAACACCAACTTCTTCTATGGTATTAATATGCTTTTAACACTAACGTATGTGTGTGTACAGCATCTTACATGCATACTGCAGTGACAGAATAAGACAAATGTCAGTCAACTCAGCTCACTTCTGCATATATTAATGATATTAATTATATAATCAAATGTATTTCTCCATATATGAATTATATTAATGATATAATTAAATGAGTTTCTGCACATATTAATGATATTAATGATGTCATTAAATGTATGTCTGTATATATTATATAACTATATAATTAAATGCATTTCTGCATACATTTTATAACTATATAATGAAATGCATTTCTGTATATATTAATGATATAATTAAATGTATTTCTGTATATATTACATAACTATATAATTAGATGTATTTCTGCATATATTATATAACTATATAAATAAATGTATTTCTGCATACATTTTATAACAATATAATGAAATGCATTTCTGTATATATTAATGATATAATTAGATGTATTTCTGCATATATTATATAACTATATAAATAAATGCATTATTGCATATGTTAATGGTTAACATATGTAATGGTTACACCCCCATCACAAATTCTATTCATCCACTTGTCCTTTTCTCTAATCATCCTCAACTATCTGCCTCCTCCTTCATCCATTCATGTGTAGTAGTTGTAGTTGTTGCCTGTCCCAGTATATGTTCTGTGGTTCCCAGTTAACCCCCCCCCCCTCCCACCACCGGAGGCCTTCTCTGCAGGACTCTGTCTGATATGTTTGATATATTAGGTTGTTATTCAGTCCCAACTATATATCAAACATATTCCTACAGTGTCCTGTTCTGTCTACAGACCAGTGTGTGTGTGTGTGTGTGTGTGTGTGTGTGTGTGTGTGTGTGTGTGTGTGTGTGTGTGTGCGTGCGTGTGTGTATTCATATCTTTATGGGGACATTGATTTGTTTGCACAGTCACACCATGGGGACCTCTGACACTATGGGGATAAAAATTCTGGGTTAAATATAAAGGTCCCCACTAGTAAAATAAAAATGGTGTGGTCCTATAAATACATTAATTTGTTTTTTCAGGAAGTCCCCATAAAGCATGAGGGAAACAGGTGTAAAGTGAAACGTGTATTTTTCAAAGGTTTGAAGATGTGTTTAGTTAGTTTTTTCTTATTTAATATTACTTTAAAATATGTTTATTTATTCATTAATTTTTATTAGTTTTTTATTCCAATGATTTTTTTTGGTATTTATTTTATTTTGATTTTAAAATTATTGTTATTGTGTTTATTCACTAATTTTTACTTTTTCATTTTTTTTATTTCAATAAAACATTTTCAATTTAAAAATGGTCATTTTGTTCATTTCACAGAATATTTGTATTCATTTTTGTTCATCTTATTGTTTTTTTTTATTATTATTCATATTACTGAATATTTTTGGTCATTTTACTTAGATTTACTGAATTTTTTTTCTGTGTGCCTTAGCAAACTACTTTCATCAGTTGTTGGCCAGTATTTACAGCTGCTCTGTGCAGGCACACAGCTGTTAACAGTGACAGTCACTGTGTGTGCACCAGAGTAAAGACGCTGATACCATAGATATTCATGTGAAAAATACTGAACTGTCCCTTTAAGCTGTTGCAGCAGTGGTTGTGTGGTGTAGATGATCGTACCACAGCACTGTAAAGCATTTGATGTGGTCTGACTGGTGGGTTTCCTTCTCCCTCAGCAGGCAGATGAGACTCTGAATTTCGAGGAGCAGATTCTGGAAGCAGCCAAGTCCATCGCTGCAGCCACTAGCGCTTTGGTCAAATCTGCCTCCGCTGCCCAGAGGGAGCTGGTGGCTCAAGGAAAAGTGGGCTCCATTCCTGCCAACGCTGTGGACGACGGGCAGTGGTCCCAGGGCCTCATCTCTGCTGTAAGTCTGGACCACCGTAGGAAACGGGCTGCGTTCAAAGGTACAATAACATCCTTTCATATCCACTTCCTGTCTTCTTCTTCCCAGGCGCGTATGGTCGCAGCTGCAACCAGCAACTTGTGCGAGGCCGCCAACGCCTCGGTGCAAGGCCACGCTAGCGAGGAGAAGCTCATCTCCTCGGCCAAACAGGTGGCGGCGTCTACTGCCCAGCTGCTGGTGGCCTGCAAGGTCAAAGCTGACCAGGACTCTGAGGCCATGAGGAGACTACAGGTGATGCCAAAAATACGGCAGGCCCACACCAAACACTGCCAAGAACACGAGGGCATCCACATGGGGGGTGGGGGGCAGGGACAGGACAAAACAATAGAAGAGACTTTGTCATGCCAGTATGAAATTTGTCTTTGGTCTCACAATATAAAAAGCATAAATGGACGTTCAGTCCACTACTTAAAACTCTAAATACTAGTAGTAGTATTAGTAGTAGTCGTGTGTAATATGATACTTGACCTTCTATCTGTGTCCTTGTACAGACCAAGTTTCAGAATGATCCGTCAAGAATTTGAGACGCTAGCGTGCGAAGAGGAAAAAAAAGTCAATATTTGGTGAACTTTGACCTATAGCGCTTACCATGAAGGTCAAGTCTTTTTCAGTCTAATATTCAGTGTGATGAACCTTATATCAAATCTATATTTACCCAAGAAGTTTGAAAAGATCTGACTTATAAATTTTAATTCATGCTTTTATTATAAGTCGTTTAGATTAGTGTAATGTCCTGTACGCAGGCGTCAGTCACAGTGCTCTCTCTCACTTGCAGCTCATACAGAACTCTGCTGCTCACTTGCTTACCCAGACCCGTAGGCATGAGCCCATTAGCCCTGTCCTGGCGTCCCGACACTGGCTCCCTGTGCATTACAGAATCCATGTTAAGATTTTATTGTTTGTTTTTAAATGTTTAAATAACCTTGCGCCACCATATTTATCAGAGCTGCTTCAGCCTCACCATCCAACCAGATCCCTAAGATCAGCCGACCAGTTGCTTCTGGTGGTCCCTAGAACGAGGCGGAAGCTTAGAGGTTCGGAACGATTGCTCCAAAACTCTGGAATGAGTTGACACTGGGTGTAAGACAGGCCTCTTCTCTCCCGGTTTTTAAATCGCAGTTAAAACGCATGATTTCACTTTGGCTTTTAAGTCTTAAACCTCTCTTGTTTGGCATCTGCAAAAATATACTGACATAAACCTGTGTCTTTTGTTATTGTGTGTTTTTACCTATTTTCCTCATGTTTTGTGTACAGCACTTTGGCTTCCCCTGTGGATCTTTTTAAATGTGCTATATAAATAAAGTTGCACATTTAAGTGTTTTAGATGTTTCCTTCTTCCATCACACCTGATTCAACTGATGATCAGCTCATCATCCAGCTCTGTAGGAGCCTAATAATAATTTAATGGCCTCCAGGTATGACGGAAGAGGGAAAAATCTAAAACATTCAGGACCCTTGAGGGCCAGGGTACCCCACCCCTACTGTAAACAACATGACGACTGGATAAAAGCAGAAAAATCAGCTGAACACAAATTCAAATGTATTTTATTTGTCATTTCTCAGTACAAAATACAAAAGAAATTAGTGTAATCCGAGGTTAAAAGCAGTGTAAAAAAACAGGCCATAAATAACCAATCACCACAATCGACAAGCTAAAAAGATCAAATGACTTCAAAAAATAATACATTAAATACATTTTTGTGCCAAAAACGCTCAGTGTGATTACCCTGGAACAGATTCCTTACAGTTCAGACCTCTCACTGCCTGAGGAAAGAAGCTGTTTAAAAACATACTATCCACAATATTCCTGAGTATTTGTGTGTGTGTGTGTGTGTGTGTGTGTGTGTGTGTGTGTGTATATATCTATTAATCAGATTTTCTCTTACATTTGCACATATGTAAAATAATTAAATTGTAGAAAGTGCTGTTGTCAAACGACAGTGGAGGACAATAACAGCAGCTGATAATGAGCTGGAACATGTGAGACAGGATTTTTCAATTATCACATTCCTGAAGTCTGTCTATACGTGTCAGATATGATTATTATAATTATCTAATTAGACAACACCGCATGAATAACCTCTAACATTGTAAATCCATAATAATAATTAACTGTTTATATTTAATATAAATTGCCAGAGATGCAGATTACTGAGAAGTGATTTTCATGTACAAACACCAGACTGCAGACAAATACTAATCAATTTTAAAACTATTATGCAGTGATGGGAAAAACTGTCGCTGGGTTGTGTTCTCTACAGTTAAGCAAGGGATAATGTATTGCACACGCGTTACTATCCCGATGGGGCCGAGCCGCATTGTATTGTTATTGTTGTTGGTGTTGTTCCGCCCCAAAAGGGAAATATTTTTCAATAGTCACGCGTGGGCAATACATTATCCCACTTATTCTGCGGGTTATTACAGTTTATTACTGCTACTACTCTAACAGACTGGATAAAATAGCCGTTACAACGTAGTGAATATTTACTTTCAAAGTGGCCAAACTACCGGCAGAGTGATATGGTAACGTGAATCTGAAGTGACAAAACTCGTTGCCATTGGCAGCGGGCGGATTTTTTTCCATAACCGCTGGGAGTGTCCATTCAAAGTGAATGGGAGCAGACCACGTTTGCCCCTTCTGCTTTATAGTACAGCCACACCTAATGCAAATTTTCACATTCATGTGTGGAGATTACATCCAAAGTCAACAGAGAGACGCGTTTGGACGCAGATTCGATCCCAACGGTGCTTTGGAGCGACACTTGTTGGCGCAAATACGCATAAACGCAGGAGTTGAAAATATTGAACTTTTCAGGCAAATTCATGTGATGCCTGCCTACAAAAGCCAATCAGCGTTGAGATGTTGCCAACGTCATGACAGAATGACGTATGACGCTGGGACCAACCTAGAAGTTGGCAGAAATAGCGTTGAAAGCGGACATCATCCAGGTGCAGTTCCTTTATCCAGCGTCCAGACCCTGGCGTTTACGCTGTGCGTCCCTGGCGTACATGTTAAATTTGCGTTCGGTGTGGCCGTACCATGAGAGAGAGCGTGTTGTAGTTCTGAGTGGAGCTTTTTGATGTTTTTGCAGATTGCTGGGAACGCAGTGAAGAAGGCGTCAGACAACCTGGTGCGAGCAGCTCAGAAAGCAGCGTTTGACAAAGCAGATGAAGACAATGTGGTCGTCAAGACAAAGTTTGTTGGTGGAATAGCCCAGGTAAGACCAGGTCCCTGCAGGTCTGGAAAAGTCTCGACAGGAGAAATTCTGTCTTTAGGATTTGGACCTAATTTCAGTGTTAAAACACCAGTTTGTCACTGTGGGTGCACCAGAGTAAAGACGCTGAGGACAAACACATTCATCTGTAAAATACCCAACTATCCCTTTAAATTTAAAAAGTACCCCTTTGAAGCACATGATAAAAGTATTAAAAAGTTGACGGAACATTGATGGAGAGTCAGATGTGAGAAAAGTTTGTTGTTTCTCCAGATCATTGCAGCCCAGGAGGAGATGCTTAGAAAAGAGAGAGAGCTGGAAGAAGCCAGGAAGAAGCTGGCTCAAATCCGACAGCAGCAGTACAAGTTCCTGCCCAGCGAACTACGAGAGGACAACAATTAAGTTCAGCCCACGTCCTGACAGGAGCTCATGTGTTTGAATGAGCGTCCTGTTACTGACACACAACCACACACACACACACACACACACACACACATATATATATATATATATATATATATATATATATGTGTGTGTGTGTGTGTGTGTGTGTGTGTGTGTGCGTGCGTGTGTGTGTGATCCATAAAGCCCAAGTCTGACTGAGCCCCACATGGAAATGTCTCCACGTCCATTTAAATACAGTTCTGTGTGAAAGTGACTACTGTCAGAAAACAACACAAAGACTCAACAGGTACTTTTTTTGTCCCGGGGTTTAGCATTGACGACACTGACTGATGTAAAATGTGAGACAGAATGTGAGCGGCTTGGACCAACCCTACACTGCACACGCTCCCAAGCCATACTTTGTCTCTTTTTGTTTTACAGGTTGCAGCTGTAGTTCATAAACTCTTAAGATGAAGAATTGATTGTATTGCTAATGTCATGTTCTATAGTCGTTTAACTGCAACGTCACACAGACATCAAAAGAATACTCAGCTTGGTACTTGGATATTGTACGAATGTGGGCCTTCAGGCTGTGTGGAATGTGTTCACCTAAATATGTGCAAGTCACATGACTGTCTCAACATGAATTGATTGGTCATTAACTCCAGAGGTGGTAAAAGTACTCGCCTTCTGTACTTAAGTAGAAGTACATCTACTGCTGTGAAAAAAATACTCTGGTAAAAGTAGAAGTACTGATTCAACTCCTTTGCTGAAGTAAAAAAAAAAAAAATACAACTTCTCAATTGTAATGAAGTAAAAAGTAAAACTGCAATTTTGTCATGGATGAAATAATGCTTATTTAACCAGGAAAAATGGTAAAAGTTTTTAAATTATCCAAAAATAAAGCCGTTGAAAGTGAGTTATTTTGTAGATAATGTGTTTGATCAGGTCATTGTACTCAGTTTTGGGGGTATGGACAGAAAGTGTAGGAAACATGAGGGGGAAAAACGTCACAATTGAGATTAAGTCATTTTGATCGGATTTTTTAAAAAAAAAAAGCAGAATTGTGAGAAAAAAATCAAAATGATGAGATAATAACCATAACTGTGAGATAATAAATGCATAATTAAGAAATGAAAAGTCAAATTATGAAATTAAGTCAAAATTGTGAAATAAGAATCATAAATATGAGATAATAAATGCGTAATTATGAAATAAGATGATCTATAAAGTCATAATTTCTCTCCTCCACTGATTTTGCCTCTGAAGTGACTTAGTTTTCATACTGTCACATCTGTTTAGTTTGAAAAAGTAACGAGTTTATTCTGAAAATATAAAGAGTATAAAGTACAGATATTTATGAACAAATGTAGGGAGTAAAAGTACAAAGTTTCCAGAAAAATAAATACTCAAGTAATGTACGGATACCTAAAAAAAAATCTACTTAAGTACAGTAATGAAGTACTTTTATTTAGTTATTTCCACCTCTGATGAACTCTAATATGAGAGACGGTAGGATTTAGTTTTTTTTGCATATTAGTGTTTCTTGGACCATGTCGTATGGATAATGAACAGGTTTTTGTTTTTTGCATCTTCCTCGTGTGTGAACAGTGAATTAAGGATCTCTAAGCTTTTATTCTTTCTTTTTTCGAAGCTGAAGTCTGTGGGCTCTACATAGAAAATGAGCGTCGTACATGTCTAAGGCCTTTATATATTAGTCAGGGTCAGTTTCCCAAACGGATGAACCCTGAAGGTAGTTCATGTTCATTTTTGTCATACAGTGTTTTTAGGTTTTTTTTAATTTAAATCTTCTGTATGCCGGGCTCAAAAATGTTCCATAATGCCTCAAAATGGAGAAATCCAATATGGCCGCCACAGCCAATCTAATGAATTAGTTATCTTTGACTGTAGAAGGAAAAACATGAATGTAGTGTTTTTATAGGTTTTCACATATGGAGAATTCAATGACACACTCAGATTTAAGATCAAGACTAAAGAAAATGCTGGAAATTCAATGTACATGGTTAAAATTGGTGTCTGAGATAATTAATAATTCAGGAACAAAAGAGAACCAGGTTGATGTCTTTCTGAATGATTTACTAGAATTGTAAACCGGGACAAAGTTGATGACAATATTTTAACTGTTATTTATTCAGTTATCTGTATGCTTTTTGAAGTATTTATTTTTTAATTGAAGAAAATGCTTGAATTTCATATGTTCAAAATATTAAAATCATTCTCAAATGTTTTACTTTCTACTGATTTTAACCATGGGTATGAACAATTTATTTAGTCTTGATCTTAAATCTGACTGTGGCATAGAATTTCCATCCATCCATCGTATTGATACTCAACACTTGTTTTTGTCCATTTTCTTGCCTATATTGTTCAGTTTTTACAATTAATTTGGTAACTTTGTTCATTTTTCACAAAATTTGTAACAACTATTTAGTTTTTATTCATTTTTTTCTCCATTTGGTTAATCCCTCTATCTTAGACCACCCCTCGTGATCTTCAATTTCTGCTTCATTTACTTAAATTTCACCCATTTTCTTTCGTCTTAATCTTAAATCTAAGTGTGTCATTGAACTCCCCATATGTGAAAACCTAAAAAAAAACACATGACATTCATGTTTTTTCTTCCACAGTCATAAAGATAACTAATTCATTAGATTTTGACCTGGCTGTGGCGGCCATATTGGATTTTTCCACTTTGAGGTATTATGAGACATTTTTGAGCCTGGCATACAGAAGACACCCTTCAAAACCCCTAAAAACATTTGTATATATATATATATATATATATATATATATATATATATATATATATATATATATATATATATATATATATGCCAAAAATTAACATGAAATGCCTTCAGAACTTTAAATAGGCACATTTTCCAAAATCCTGCCTTAGTCTATATAGGTGTCCTCATGTGCAGCTGCTGAGACTTGACTAGATTGTTTTACATTATATTACCAAGTGAAGACGTTTCTGTGTAGGACACTATATTACCATGAGATGGAATATTTATTACTCCTGAGTATTTTTAGCTGAGAGGGCTCTTATTTACTACCGCTGGCCGAGTCTGCCAAGGCTTCAGGCAATCGAACCTATCAAATATCATCCCATTCCCTGTTCCCTCACACCTCTTTTCAGTTGTCAACATTTCAGGTATTAAGGCCGACACGGAGTACAGATGATGCAATAACACAGATGGTCCTTCAGGGAGCGCTGTTGGTTTCCTTTACACCAACTAGTAATCCAGGAGATGATACGGTATGATTATTAAAGTTGTTATTTTGCTTTCAGTACATGATCGATTATTTGCAGCTGATTGGAATTGGCCACGTGGTCACGGAAACGAACAATACCTTGGGACAAATACCTCAGACTCTGAATCCACTGAATGTCCTGTGGTGCCACTTTTAGGCATTTGGGCTTGTTCTTCACTGTGCGGCAACTCATCTCAACTGATTAACCTTTGACCCCTGCCCCTAATGAATTTCTGTCCCACTGAGGACCAGTGGTTTCCAGCAATACTCACTCACTGCCAGGGATTATTTCAAGTGAATTCACCTCAAACATTTAGGAGGAAAAAATACAGAGGTGGTCAAAGTACTCATACTTGTACTTAAGTAGAAGTACAAGCTACTGGTGTGAAAAAATAGATGTACTGATTCAACTACTTTACTGAAGTAAAAGTAAAAAAGTACTACTGGCTGCATTTAATTTTTGCTGTGGATGAAATAATACTGATGTAAGGAGGAAAAAACTGAAACAAATGTAAAATAACCAAAAATGAAACCTTTAAAAGTGAGTTAGTGTGTAGATGATGGGTTTTATTGGGTCATGGTACTCGGTTTAGTGGGTATGGACAGAATATTTAGGAAAAATTCAAACGTCAGAAATAGATGAAAAAATTTTTTTAAATGTGAGATTAAAGAAGTCTAAATCATGAAATAAAAAAGTCAACATTATGAGAAAAATGTCAGAATTATGAGATTAAAAAGTCAAAATTATGAGATCTGAAATGGATAATTATTAGATAAAAAGTCAAAACTATGACAAAAATGTAAAAATTATAAGATAAAGTCAATATTATGAAAATAATGTAAGAATCATAAGATAAAAAGTCAAAATTATGAGAAATTTAAGAATCATAAGATAAAATGTCAGAATTATGATACGGTCACAATTTCTGATTAACTGATTTCTACCTTAATTTTCATACTGTCACATTTGTCTAGTTTGAAAAAGTAATGAGTCTATTCTGAGAATGTAAAGAGTATAAAGTACAGATATTTGTATAAAAATGTAGGGAGTAAAAGTAAAAAAAAAAAAAAACAAACAGAAAAATAAATGCTCCAGTAAAGTACAAATACCTAAAGACTCTACTTAAGTACAGTAATGAAGTACTTTTACTTAGTTACTTTCCACCTTCTTAGCAATAATCTGATTCTAACAAATGAATAAGATTAAGTGTTAGCTCTGAGGTCCTTTTGAATTAAGTAAAGAGATGTAAGGTGACTGCTACGCAAAACCGTTTTCTTTTCTTATTTGTCAGTCTTTGAAGTTAAGGGTGCTCTGTGCGATTTTACTGAATATACAACTCGCTGCAATAGATGAACCTTATGTTTACGGAGTTGAATTGTACGTGTGTTTGGTTCCCTGGTCTTACTCTATGGGCTGTGTTTGAATATTAAACTACAGTATGTTGTAACATTAGGTCCTGCTGTGAAAATGCATGGCTTTGTGCTTCAGATGCATCTGTTTCTATGGTGACAGACAGAATGACAGTGTTTTTAAGGATGCACTGAGTGACTGTGAACTCCACGTACAGTACAGGCAGTGGATCATATCTGATCAATACATGAGGAGAATCATCTGGCTTTATTTTTTAAAGGGATAGTTCAGTATTTTTCACGTCATCAGTGTCATTACTCTGATGGACCCACAGTGACCCCCCCCAAACTACTCACATTCTGTACTTAAGTAGACGTACAGCTACTGGTGTGAAAAAATACTCTGAAGTAAAAGTAAAAACGTACAACTTCTCAACTGTAATAAAGTAAAAAGTAAAACTGAAATTTTGCTATGGATAAAATAATACTGATTTAAGCAGGAAAAAAATGAAGAAAAAAATGCTGACGCGGATTTTTACTGAAACAGTTCCTTTTTATATAATATCTTTATGACACTGTTTCAAAACTAAACCCATATAGAACTCGTGCGGATGTAGCCTTATTTCGTTGCCCCCTTGAAACCTGCCGGGACTACTTTCACTTTGACCAAAACCGGACCAGAACTGGGCTGACAGGACACTGTCAGTGGTAAGTCACTGTGGGTGCACCAGAGTAAAGACATTGATGACATACACATTGATCTGAAAAGTACTGAACTGTCCCTTTAAGGGTTGGGTAAGAAATTCTGAGGTGCTTTTGTGGTGTATTTTGTGTGTGGGTTGAGGGGGGGGGGGGGGTTCACTGCTCATCAGTCTGTAGTGTTATTATTAGTGCCTTAGTCTGTAGTCCATACAATGTCTGGTGGCTCCAGTGACAGCTTCACCTTCCCTCAGTCTGTTGAAGGTACTGAGCCAACAGTTGGAAACGTAGTTAACGTAGCTGTGAATGTTTCTGACATTTGTGCTTCATTTGTTCAACGTCCTGTTCCTCTAAGTCATAGGTGTCAAACTCTGGTCCTGGAGGGACAGTGTTCTGCATGTTTGAGATATTTCCCTCTTTCATATGATTCAGTTTAACCCTTTAACTCTTGAAAGTTTAACAGTTCTACAGTAAAAAGAATTAAAATAAGCAACAAAATGAATAAAAATGGCCAAAGTCATCAATAAAATGAACAAAAATGAATAATAAGCTGACAAAATAATTAGTAACATGAACAAATTAATACACGAATGGAACAAAATGTAAAAAAAATCTACCAAGAAAATTAGCACAAAAAAGAACAGAAAGTAATAAATATTTACAAAATTATAAATATTAATAACAAGGCAATTTTGCAAAAGTAAAACAAAACTCAAAAAGAGAACTAGTATAGATGGTTTGGATTAAATATTCAGAAAAATCCAACCATTTTCCTTTTTTTGATCATTTTGTTGCTTATTTTTTACCTCCACCAAAGGAGGCATTAAATTCCTGTCTGTCTTTCAGCAGGATTACGCAAAAAGTTCTTAATGATTTTTGATGAAACTTTCAGGAATGATAGATAATGGGTCAAGAAAAAAACCAATTAGATTTGGAGCAATGAAGGTCAAAGGTCAAGGTCACACAAAAGGTCAACTAAAACACATCAGTGGTAATATGTCAGGATTCAGACAAGATAGAATCAGGTGTTTTTTTCGCTCACATGGTCTCACCTTCAGACATCAGATGGGTCAACACCTATGGCTCCATCACGTCATGTTTTAACATCATATGACGTCAAGCCAATGGTGTATTTTTAAACTTTGTGAGCTTGGGATTAAATAGATCTGAGCATTAGGTACAAAACGTACTTTGTCAAAATATAAAATTGTCAACAATTTGTTTCCAACTTTGTTTATTTTTCCACTGTCACTAAAATCACTTCTCATCGGATTTCAATTCAGATTTTATGATCTATTGAACGACTCTCTTTTGTTGATAACCAGACATCACAGCTGTGAGGTCTGGATGAGCACAGGGACATTAGCACTGTCTTTATTTAAAAAGATTGAGTTTAATCAAAAAATCCTGAAAAATCAAACCTTGGCAGAGGTCTGCCGTCTCTGACTGACTTATTATATACTCGTACTCATACTCGTCGCCTCCCGCTTCATCCAGGTCTGGGTCATGGGGGCAGAAGTCTCAGCAAAGTAGCCCAGACTCCCCTCACCCCAGCTACCACAGACTTATTTTTTATTTTTTTTTTTGTTTGTTTTTTTTCCTGTGGAGCTGTTAAAGTCTCAGGAGTTAAAGGGTTAAACTGAATCATGTGGAAGAGGGAAATATCTAAAACATGCAGGACACACCGTCCCCCCCCAGGACCAGAGTTTGACCCCCCTGATCTAAGTCTTGAACAAAGTGCACCCCCTTCTGTCATTGTCTTCTCCCTTTGACACATTCAAGGCCTTTAGGAGGACGACAGAGGAGCCACCAGTAACAAAATGTGTTACTGTTAAAAATGTACCATCAGTACATAATATATATAAATCTATATAAATATATAGTGTGTATATTATATATATTAACACAGTTTTGTACTGCATTCCATGGGCATGCACCACAGTGCTTCTAAACTTTGACAGTCTGGAGATATGAGTCTGTCACCTGCTTTATTATCTGTTATGGATTCACAGAAATGTAATGATTGGGCTTTTGTTCATGTTCTTTTAAGCCTCTATGAAAAACTAAATGTGATAAGAACATTTGGATTTATCTGTCACCATTAAGATGTCGTGGCACATTTCAATGATGTGGAGTAACTGAAGTGTTCTGTATGTTTGACCCCAAACACAAATATGACTATGAAGTGAAAACATACAACATAAAAGATATTTATCTGGCCTCAGTAAAACTATTTTTTGTATTCACTGAAAATAAAGCATTTCAATGTAATGTTGTTGTAAACTGTCTTCTGTTTAGTTTTATTTCATTTTCTACATTTTTAAGGTCTATGTCAACCTCCAAGTGGATTTAATGTTTCCCAAGTGATGTATCTTCCTATTTTATTTGATTAATTTATTAATTTAATAATAATAAGATAAAAAATAATACATTTATTAATGTATTTATTAGATTATCCTCTTCATTTTTTAATTTTCAGTGAAAATCAGGTGTTTTCATGTATTTAATTCATAAATCGTATAGATGTTCATAAAAGCTCAAAGAACCAAACAGTGAAAACTAAAGAAAAAACAACTTTTTTCATTTTTCTTTTGTCATTTTTTCAAACAACATGAGTTAGTTGTGAGTCTTTGTTTGTCTGTTCATTATTATTATGTTGTTATGACATCATTAATGTCACCAAACATTGGTGTTGGGCATGGGTGTGTGTATTTCTATCTTTATGGGGACATTGATATGTTTGCACAGTCACACCATGGGGACCTCTGACACTATGGGGACCAAAATTCAGGTCCCCACGAGGGTTGAATATAAATAAAGGGTCCCCACTAGTAAAATGTTTTTAAAAAAAATTAATTTAACCAGGAAAACCTCATTGAGATTAAAAATCTCTGTTCCAAATGTGTCCTGGCCAAGATGGGCAGCAATACAATAGTTACAGACATTCATTCATAAAACAAACCATCATTATAACAAGGTGCTCAGCATCAAGCCAAACCTTTAGTAAAAAAAACAAAACAATAAAAAAAAACAAACAAAAGTACAAGTGCAAGTACATTAATAACAAAGTGTTAACACTTTGTGTTTAAAGTACCTGCACATCAAATAAAACATCTGCACCCAGACGTCTGTGACTCTAAGTCAGATACCATCCTCTTAAATGTGTCCAGTGAAACCAGCTAAGTTTGAAGGTTTTTTGCAGTTCAATCCAGGTGAATGGAGCAGTGAACTGGAGCCTTTTTCCTTGTTCAGTTCTAACTTTAGGGACAGACGGTAAGAAATGATCTTGAGAACAAAGTTTATAAGTGATGATGGTTCTGTGATTGATGTAAGTCAGAAAGTAGGATGGGAGCAGACCTAGAATAGACGTATAAACTAAAATACGCCAATGACTAAGTCTGTGAGCTGACAAAGACGACCAACCAACATGAGCAAAGAGCGAATGATGATGAGTCAGGGATTTAAAACCAGTGATGAACCTCAGATTCACAGTGTCCAGTAACTGTAGACTGGATAGAAATAGATAGATAGATAGATAGATAGATAGATAGATAGATAGATAGATATGATGTGGCCCTATAAATACATTAGTTTTTTTCAGAAGGTCCCCAGAAAGCATTATGTATTTAATAAATTTTTTTTAATTATTTATTCATTCATTCATTTTTAACATCTGATTTATTTTTCTTTTATTTCTCTTTTCTTTTTTTTAAAAATGTTTACATTCACTAACCAATGGCTACTTGATAACAAACTTAGTCCTCATGAGACATGGAAGTGTGTGTGTGTGTGTGCGTGTGTGCGTGTGCGTGTGCGCGCAGAAATTACATGGGCATATCGATATAGCTAATACACATCAGATGCAATGATCCACTTGAGGAAAGGTCAAAGGTCAATGTCACAATTAACTAAAAGGTCAAAATCACATTATGTATAATGTGTATAATATGTATAATAATAATAACATATATGTGTAATATGTATAACTAAAGAACAGAGGGTCACAGAACTTTTGGTCCCAAACGATGTGGAATGAAGATATCTACAGTTCTCATAATTGGTGTTACCACCTACAACCGATGGTTTTTGAGATCGCTGGAGGTCAAAGGTGGCATGTGGCCAAATGAACTTGTGTAACACTGTTTGTGTCAAGCATAGACATATCACGTTATAACTTAATCAATACTGGATATATTATCATATTACATGCACTGACGCATACATACATATAACCAAATTATCAATATTGCAAAAGGTCAAAGGTCAAGGCCGAATTTAGCAGAAAGGTCAAAATCACATTATTGGCACATAATAGGGGCGAGATTAGGCATTCTCTGAATACTAGTTATTATACACATTAGTTCAGTAGATGCTTTGAGTCACTGGATAGTTTTTAGGTAATATATAATATATTATAAAGCAGAGATAGTCACCATAAAATCAAAGAAAGGGTCTTTTGTTTTGTTTGTTTGTTTGTTGTTCTATGAAATGATACAATAATAGTTAAATATATGATTTATCTGTCTCACATCCCATTTATATAAATATCTGTAAGTGGTAAATCATAAAATCTGAAATTGTGACTTATTATATCGTAATTCAGAATTTTTTTCTCATAATTTACACTTTTTATCAACTTTTTTAATCTCATAATCATGCTTTTTTAAAATCTCCTATTTATTTCTTTTAAATTAAATGCTTTTTAATCTAATGTCATCTTTATCTTTTTATCTCATACCTCTACGTTTTTCCTCAGAATTTACTTTTTTATCCCATAATTATAACCTTTTTCTTTTAATAATAATTTTTTTTTCTCATAATTCTTGGAATTTTGAGTTTTTATCTCATAATTTGGATTTTTTTAAATCTCCTATTTATGACTTTTAAATTAAATGTCCCATCCATACCCACTAACGTGAGTACCACAACCTAATAAAACACACCATCTACACACTAACTCACTTTTAAGGGCTTTATTTTTGGATATTTTGTATTATATAGAATAGAATATATTATATATTCTGTTTTAATTTTTACTTTATTGAGAAGTTGTACTTTTTTACTTTTTTTTATAATAATGGATTAGATTTATATAGCGCTTTTCAAGGCACCCAAAGCGCTTCACATTAGTGTTCCATTATTCATTCACTCTCACATGCTCCCTCTGGTGGTGGTAAACTACATATGTAGTCACAGTTGCCCTGGGGCAGACTGACGGAAGCGTGGCTACCATTTCGCGTCTACGGCCCCTCTGACCACCACCGAACATTCGTACACCAGTGTGAGTGACACTGGAGGGTAAAGTGTTTTGCCCAAGGACACAACAGACTGACTAGGACAGAGCGGGAATCGAACTGTCAACCCTTTGGTTAATGGACGACCTGCTCTACCAACTGAGCCATGGCTGCCCCCATTTACTTTGCTTTTGTTTTAGTAAAGCAGTTGAATTAGTACTTGTACTTTTACCAGAGTATTTTTTCACACCACTCGCTGTACTTCTACTGCAGTACATAATCTGTGTGTGTGTGTGTGTGTGTGTGTGTGTGTTTATCATGGTACTAGTGCAGATGGAGACGCATCACAGAACATTCTAGTGTTGTGTGAAGAACACAGAGGATTTCTGGCATGTGTTCAAGCTCTCTAAGTGTCTCTGTCAGTTTAGTGTCAGAACAAGATGGTATTTCTGAGTCAGCACTAAACCTGAAGCTATATTCAGTTGAGGCTATGAACTGAGACCAGTGCTAAATCTGTCCGGCACTAAAATTTGAGGAGGCAATGTCAATTACAGTGTCACAGCTGCTCCAAGAAGCCTTTTTTTTTTTAAAACTGGGAATCCATTTTATGTATTATTGACTTAAAATGACTCATTCATGCTGTTTCTCTCCTCACTTTCCTAAAGCTGAAGCTGAAGCTAAAAGTGTGAACGTATATGACATGGTGGACTCCTTCTGAATCTGTCTAAGTGTAGACGTAGACGGTAAAAAGACAGTGTCCTACAGCTAGAGTTAAGGATTGAATTTAATGTGTACAGGCAGCTGATAGAAGACAGCTCATCCATTATTTTTATGTCCTAAATCTAATTATAATAAAAGTCAAAAAGCGTGTACAGTTACTGATGACTGCAGTAAGTTACATGCCAACATTAGAGGTTTCATCTACTGAAGACACTAGTTTTATTATAATGTGTCTGAACATGACCTGTTGGTGCCACAGGTTTTTAATGACGTCGTCACTGTTTGATTGATCAACCTTTTGCTGTCGATACAAAGATCAGCATCATATCAGGCTGTTAACAACATTCATACACAGATGGAAAATGACACATCAATGAACAGAGGTGGAAGTAACAAAGTAAAACTACTTCCTTCACTGTACTTAAGTAGATTTTTTTAGGTATCTGTACTTTACTGGAGTATTTCTTTTTCTGACAACTTTTTACTTTTACTCCCTATATTTTATATAAATATCTGTACTTTATACTCTTTACATTTATATAAATATCTGTACTTTATACTCTTTACATTAATATAAATATCTGTACTTTATACTCTTTACATTAATATAAATATCTGTACTTTATACTCTTTACATTAATATAAATATCTGTACTTTATACTCTTTACATTAATATAAATATCTGTACTTTATACTCTTTACATTAATATAAATATCTGTACTTTATACTCTTTACATTTATAAGAACTTTATAGAATAGACCCTTTACTTTTTCAAATTAAACAAATGTGACAATATGAAAAATAAGTCACTTCAGAATCAGTGAAAGAGAGAAATTGTAACTTTATATATTATAATTGTGACTTTTATTTAATAATTTTGACTCTTTATCTCATAATTGTTTTTTTTTTTTCTTGTTTTGTTTTTTTTAAATGTGATCCAAATTATTTCTTTTTTTCCCATTTTTCCTAAATGTCCGTACCCACTAAACTGAGGACAGTGACCTGATCCAACACATTATCTACACACTAACTCACTTTTAAAGGACTTATTTTTGGCTACTTTCGAAAAACCTTTTTGATTTTTCCCCCGGGTAAATATTACTATAATATTGTTTCATCCATGACAAAAATACTGTTTTACTTTTTACTTTATTACAATTGAGAAATTGTATTTTTTGACAACAGTAGCTGTACTTCTACTTTAGTACAGTGTGAGTACTTCAACCACCTCTGTCAATGACATTGTTGAAGGAGCTGTGACACCCCCCCCCATACACACACACACACACACACACACACACACATACACACACTCATCACACTGTTATTTTTACATGACCTCACACAGTGCTAGCGTCAGTCATAGTCAGACTAGGCGGTTGCCTAGGCCACCAGATGTCTAGTCCCACAGAGTTAGAATATTAACATACTGTATTTTCTGGATTATAAGACAACACTTAAAATACTTTAATTTTCTCCAAAACACCATGTGCCTTATATATGGATTAATTCTGGTTGTGCTTAGTGACTGGGAATTTTTACTTTTTATCTCAAAATGTTGGCTTTTTATCACATACTTTTGACTCTTTTAAAGTTTGATTTATCAGAATAAGAGTGTGTTTTGTCATGTGTTACAATTCAATAAGGTTGAACATTATTATGCCTATTTACCTTCACTTAATGCACCTTATAGTGCGGAAAATACAGTAAATAAATCATTGAAGTTAACATTGACAGTGATTATTCATGGACACTCAGTACATACTCCATCAGATGTAGGACACTATGTTTACAGATGATCATTTATAATTACACAAAAACGAAAGAGAGGTGTTCACCTAGTGTTCGCCTAGGGCACCACATTGACTAGAACTGACCCTAACCCTCACATATAAACACCTCCCACCAAACTGTGGATTATATTCAATCAGAGCATGTGAATGTGTGAGCAGTGAGACAGTCTGACCCCTGCAGGAGGTCAGCAGAATTCACTTCAAAACTTTTAATTAATCTCACCCAACTTTGATTGGATGACATTATTGTAATCACCTTGTGTGTGTGTATGTGTGTGTGTGTGTGTGTGTGTGTGTGTGTGTGTGTGTGTGTGTGTGTGTGTATGTGTGTCCACAGAAAATGAATACTTGAGATATCACCATTAAATTACATGGGCATATACATATAGCTAATGCAAATCAGATGCAATGATCCATTTGAGTAAAGGTCAAAGGTTAAGGTCACAATTAACTAAAAAGGTCAAAATCACATTATGGTTAACACTCTAGAATGGAGGGTCACAGAACTTTCAGATTGATACCAAATGATGTGAAATGAAGATTTCTACAATTCTCATAATTGGTGTTATCACCTACGACCAATAGTTTTTGAGATCTCTGGAGGTCAAAGGTGACATGTGGTCAAATTAACTTGTGTAACACTGTTTGTGTGTGTCAAACATAGACATATCACACTATAACTTAATCAATACTGGATATATTATCATAATATTACACGCACTGATGCATATGTAGATATAACAAAATGATCAATATTGCAAAAGGTCAAAGGTCAAGGTTGAATTTATCAGAAAGGTCAAAATCACATTATTGGCTCTCATTCAAGAACAGGTTGTCATAGAAACTCGAGACAGGCACAAAATATGAGTGACATTAAGCATCGTCTGAATACTAGTTATTGAGGAAGTGAGACATTCCAGTGTGGACACTAACTATGAAATCATCCTCATACTCCTGTCGTTGTCTTGCAGCACTTCTACCAGCTGCCTTTACACATCTATGACACATTCTTCAGAGAACACTATGTTTTATTTGCAGCCTGCAGCATTAATATTTGGCCCAAATGTTCTTTTAAAATAGATTGGTCTGCTTGGTGACAAAAAGTATTCAATCATCTACATGAAGCACAGTTCAGATTTATGAACAGCTCAAATATAATTCAGTAATGTATGCGCAACCACATCAACAGATAATGGTCTTAAATCAACTCATTTCCTAAGTCTGGAATGTTCCTGTAGTTTTTCAAGGTGTAGTCATCATTGTTAGAAGACTGTGAACTCATAACACTCCCTCCATGATTCTGGAAATACTGCAAGATATTTTACTGACTGACTATCTGTCTTTTTGCTTTACCCAGGGCTTGTGTTAGCCATAGTCAAAACTAGGCGGTCGCCTAGGCCACCAGATGTCTTGGAGCACCAAGTCCCACAGCATTAGAATATTAAGATACTGTATTTTCTGGACTGTAAGTTTTCTCCAAAAACCACAGTGTGTCTTATATATGGATTCATTCTGGTTGTGCTTAGTGACTGGGAATTTTGACATTTTATCTCAGAATTTAGACTTATTTCATAATTTTCTCTTTTTGTGACATACTTTTGACTTTATCTCAATTTTGACATTTTATCTCATAATTTTGACATTTTACCTCGTAATTTTGCCTTTTTTCAGATAATTTAAACTTTTTATCTAATAATTTTGACTTTTTATCTAATTTGACTTTTTATCTCATAATTTGGGCTTTGTATTACATAGTTTTGACTTATTTCATAATTTTGACTTTGTGTCACATAATTTTGATTTATCAAAATATGAGTGTGTTTTGTTCCGTTTTACAACTCAATAAGGTTGAGTTTTATTTAGCTTCACTTAATGCACCTTACAGTGTGGAAAATACAGTAAATAAATAATTAAATTTAACATTGATAGTGATTATTCATGGACACTCAGTACGTACTCCATCACATGTAGGACACTATGTTTACAGATGATCATTTATAATTACACAGAAAGGAAAGAGGGAAAGAGATAATTATGAACATTTATTCATAAATATCTGTAATTTATACTCTTTACATTTATATAAATATCTGTACTTTATACTCTTTACATTTATATAAATATCTGTACTTTATACTCTTTACATTTATATAAATATCTGTACTTTATACTCTTTACATTTATATAAATATCTGTACTTTATTCTCTTTACATTTATATAAATATCTGTACTTTATACTCTTTACATTTATATAAATATCTGTACTTTATACTCTTTACATTCTCAGAATAGACTCAGTGGAGGAGAGAAACTGTGACTTTATATATTATGACTTTTATCTCACAATTTTGACTTTTTAATTTCACCATGTTGACTTTCTTTTACAATTTTAATATTTTATCTAAGAATTTTGACTTTTTCTATTAAAATTTAGTTTTTTTTAATCTCATGATGACTTTTTATTTTACCTCAACTGTGATATATATATATATATATATATATATATATATATATATATATATATATATATATATATATATATATATATATATATATATATATATATATATATATATATATATAAATTTCCTGCCCATATCCACTAAACTGGGTACTATGACTCAATCAAACACATTATCTACACATTAACTCACTTTTAAAGTCTTTATGTTGATACTTTTGAAACATTTATGATTTTTCCTGGTTAGATAAATATCATTGCGTTCATGACAAAAAAAAGGCGGTTTTACTTTTTACTTTATGACAGATGAGAAATTGCACTTTTTTACTTTTACTTCAGTAAAGCAGTTAAATCAGTACTTCTACTTTTACCAGAGTATTTTTCCACACCAGTAGCTGTACTTGTACTTAAGTACAGAATATAAATACTTTGACCACCTCTGTTCATAACTGCTGTACGACACCCTGGAAATAGATCAACCTATACTTTGCATGAATTCAAATAAGACAGGATAATAAATATCTAATGAAATAAATCATTAACAGTTGGACAGATTTATTGTGATGATGTTTCACGTCCCTGTGTGTCCTGGGTGCTAGGGTGACATGGATTGCACCATGAGCTGCTCTGATCTCTGTATATGAGCAGTATGTTGGACTGGCCACAAAACACATGGCAGGATGACAACATGACGACAGCTGAGGCCCTTAAAAAGACCCAAAGGAAAGACCACCAGTGGAGGAAGAATAGCAGTGAAAAACTGAAAAGATGGAGAAGTTGTATTTGAAATAAGCTGTTCTTTCTCAGATGTTTTTACCTGGTGTCAAATAAATGTAACTTCAAACTCACATTAAATGAAGTGTTGACTTGAGTGAATGTGTAGATCTGAAGGGCTGAGGTAAGGTGGTCAAAAGAAAGAATAAAAGAACAATAGAATAATAGAATGAAAGAATAGAAGCCACTTTTATAATTCTCCAACTGTGTAAAAAAAAGAAAAAAAAAAGAAAGAGAAAAGATAGTGCCAATGTCCCTGTGCTCATCTAGACCTCACAGCTGTGATGTCTTTCTAACAACAAGAGGGAGTCATTCAATACATAAATCAGAATTGAAATCCAATTACAATAGAGGGAGGAGAAGAGATTTTAGCGCTAGACTGGTTGTAAACAAATTGTTTACTACAGAGGTGTCAAACTCCAGTCCTCGAGGGGTGGTGGGCTACATGTTTTAGATATTTCCCTTTTCCTCATGATTCAGTTTAACCCTTTAACACCTGATACTTTAGCAGTTCTACAATAAAAAGAATTAAAATAAGCAACAAAATGAACAAAAATGGCCAAAGTCATCAATAAAATTAACACAAATGAATAATAAACTAACAAAATAATTAGTAACATGAAGAAAGTTAGATACAAATGGAGTAAAATGAAAGAAAAAATAATAATAAAATGAAAAGCTAAATGTAGAAAAATCAAGAAAATTAACAAAACTAATGAATATTTACAAAATTATAAATAACATGGGATAATTAGCTTCCATGGTGACGGAAGAGGGAAACATGTAAAACATGCAGGACACTGACCCCCACAGGAGTTTGACACCCCTGGTCTACTACATCAGTTAAGTTTATTTTTTAAACCATTCTTATTTGAAACAATATAAATAACAGTATAATATTGACCCGAAGTGAGCAGGTGCCCGCGGTCACCCGCAGTTACGGGTCATTGAAAAATAATACCACCCAGACCTGATATTCAGGTCCGGGTGGTACAGTAGTGCAGTAGTTAGCACTTGTGCCTCACAGCGAGAAGGACCTAAGTTTGAATCCCACACGAGACCTTTCTGTGTGGAGTTTGCATGTTTTCCCCATGTCCGTGTGGGTTTTCGCCGGGTATGGTGGGATGGTTTCCTCCCACCATCCAAACACATGCACTGATAGGTTAATTGGTTAATCTAAATTGTTCATAGGTGTGAATGTGACAGTGATTGTTTGTCTATATATGTTCAGCCCTGAGATGAACTGGAGACTCATACAGGGTGTACCCCGCCTTCACCCATTGTAGCTGGATTAGGCCCCCAGTGACCCCTAGTGAGGATAAAACGGGTTCAGATGACGAGACGAGATATTCAGGTTAGTCGGGTCGTTTGAGATAAACATTATAATAACCTGGTAAATAAACTTTATTAACTGAATTTTCCTGAAGGTGACGTACAGTGTCGTCAGTATCCTACAGTATGGAGGAGCAAGAGAGAAAGTCAAGATGGTAGAGTGGAAGCTACAGAAACATACAAACAAAAACTGTGAGGTTTGGGACACATTCACTGAGATTTTTAAACATGATGAGCGGCTCCCAGTGTTTTCGTTTCCATGGAAACCGGGTTCAAATGTCTCTTTGGGTGTTACAGGTTGTCGACCCCTGGTTTAGATGCTGCACGCAAACAATGAT
>CM035785.1:27747217-27893701 GCA_020466265.1 Siphamia tubifer | reverse complement strand
TAACACTGTTTGTGTGTGTCAAACATAGACATATCACACTATAACTTAATCAATACTGGATATATTATCATAATATTACACGCACTGATGCATATGTAGATATAACAAAATGATCAATATTGCAAAAGGTCAAAGGTCAAGGTTGAATTTATCAGAAAGGTCAAAATCACATTATTGGCTCTCATTCAAGAACAGGTTGTCATAGAAACTCGAGACAGGCACAAAATATGAGTGACATTAAGCATCGTCTGAATACTAGTTATTGAGGAAGTGAGACATTCCAGTGTGGACACTAACTATGAAATCATCCTCATACTCCTGTCGTTGTCTTGCAGCACTTCTACCAGCTGCCTTTACACATCTATGACACATTCTTCAGAGAACACTATGTTTTATTTGCAGCCTGCAGCATTAATATTTGGCCCAAATGTTCTTTTAAAATAGATTGGTCTGCTTGGTGACAAAAAGTATTCAATCAACTACATGAAGCACAGTTCAGATTTATGAACAGCTCAAATATAAATCAGTAATGTATGCGCAACCACATCAACAGATAATGGTCTTAAATCAACTCATTTCCTAAGTCTGGAATGTTCCTGTAGTTTTTCAAGGTGTAGTCATCATTGTTAGAAGACTGTGAACTCATAACACTCCCTCCATGATTCTGGAAATACTGCAAGATATTTTACTGACTGACTATCTGTCTTTTTGCTTTACCCAGGGCTTGTGTTAGGCATAGTCAAAACTAGGCGGTCGCCTAGGCCACCAGATGTCTTGGAGCACCAAGTCCCACAGCATTAGAATATTAAGATACTGTATTTTCTGGACTGTAAGTTTTCTCCAAAAACCACAGTGTGTCTTATATATGGATTCATTCTGGTTGTGTTTAGTGACTGGGAATTTTGACATTTTATCTCAGAATTTAGACTTATTTCATAATTTTCTCTTTTTGTGACATACTTTTGACTTTATCTCATAATTTTGACATTTTACCTCGTAATTTTGCCTTTTTTCAGATAATTTAAACTTTTTATCTAATAATTTTGACTTTTTATCTAATAATTTTGACTTTTTATCTCATAATTTGGGCTTTGTATTACATAGTTTTGACTTATTTCATAATTTTGACTTTGTGTCACATAATTTTGATTTATCAAAATAAGAGTGTGTTTTGTTCCGTTTTACAACTCAATAAGGTTGAGTTTTATTTAGCTTCACTTAATGCACCTTACAGTGTGGAAAATACAGTAAATAAATAATTAAATTTGACATTGATAGTGATTATTCATGGACACTCAGTACGTACTCCATCACATGTAGGACACTATGTTTACAGATGATCATTTATAATTACACAGAAAGGAAAGAGGGAAAGAGATAATTATGAACATTTGTTCATAAATACCTGTACTTTATACTCTTCACATTTATATAAATATCTGTACTTTATACTCTTTACATTTATATAAATATCTGTACTTTATACTCTTTACATTCTCAGAATAGACTCAGGGGAGGAGAGAAACTGTGACTTTATATATTATGACTTTTATCTCACAATTTTGACTTTTTAATTTCACCATGTTGACTTTCTTTTACAATTTTAATATTTTATCTAAGAATTTTGACTTTTTCTATTAAAATTTAGTTTTTTTTAATCTCATGATGACTTTTTATTTTACCTCAACTGTGATATATATATATATATATATATATATATATATATATATATATATATATATATATATATACATATATATATATATATATATATATATATATATATATATATATATATATATATATATATATATATATATATATATATATATATATATATATAAATTTCCTGCCCATATCCACTAAACTGGGTACCATGACTCAATCAAACACATTATCTACACATTAACTCACTTTTAAAGTCTTTATGTTTGATACTTTTGAAACATTTATGATTTTTCCTGGTTAGATAAATATCATTGCGTTCATGACAAAAAAAAGGCGGTTTTACTTTTTACTTTATGACAGATGAGAAATTGCACTTTTTTACTTTTACTTCAGTAAAGCAGTTAAATCAGTACTTCTACTTTTACCAGAGTATTTTCCCACACCAGTAGCTGTACTTGTACTTAAGTACAGAATATAAATACTTTGACCACCTCTGTTCATAACTGCTGTACGACACCCTGGAAATAGATCAACCTATACTTTGCATGAATTCAAATAAGACAGGATAATAAATATCTAATGAAATAAATCATTAACAGTTGGACAGATTTATTGTGATGATGTTTCACGTCCCTGTGTGTCCTGGGTGCTAGGGTGACATGGATTGCACCATGAGCTGCTCTGATCTCTGTATATGAGCAGTATGTTGGACTGGCCACAAAACACATGGCAGGATGACAACATGACGACAGCTGAGGCCCTTAAAAAGACCCAAAGGAAAGACCACCAGTGGAGGAAGAATAGCAGTGAAAAACTGAAAAGATGGAGAAGTTGTATTTGAAATTAGCTGTTCTTTCTCAGATGTTTTTACCTGGTGTCAAATAAATGTAAAATAAATGTCAAATAAATGTAACTTCAAACTCACTCAAACTTTTGACCACTCAAGGTGGTCAAAAGAAAGAATAAAAGAACAATAGAATAATAGAATGAAAGAATAGAAGCCACTTTTATAATTCTCCAACTGTGTAAAAAAAAGAAAAAAAAAAGAAAGAGAAAAGATAGTGCCAATGTCCCTGTGCTCATCTAGACCTCACAGCTCTGATGTCTTTCTAACAACAAGAGGGAGTCATTCAATACATAAATCAGAATTGAAATCCAATTACAATAGAGGGAGGAGAAGAGATTTTAGCGCTAGACTGGTTGTAAACAAATTGTTTACTACAGAGGTGTCAAACTCCAGTCCTCGAGGGGTGGTGGGCTACATGTTTTAGATATTTCCCTTTTCCTCATGATTCAGTTCAACCCTTTAACACCTGATACTTTAGCAGTTCTACAATAAAAAGAATTAAAATAAGCAACAAAATGAACAAAAATGGCCAAAGTCATCAATAAAATTAACACAAATGAATAATAAACTAACAAAATAATTAGTAACATGAAGAAAGTTAGATACAAATGGAGCAAAATGAAAGAAAAAAAATAATAATAAATGAAAAGCTAAATGTAGAAAAATCAAGAAAATTAACAAAACTAATGAATATTTACAAAATTATAAATAACATGGGATAATTAGCTTCCATGGTGACGGAAGAGGGAAACATGTAAAACATGCAGGACACTGACCCCCACAGGAGTTTGACACCCCTGGTCTACTACATCAGTTAAGTTTATTTTTTAAACCATTCTTATTTGAAACAATATAAATAACAGTATAATATCATTCTCAGCATTTAATGACTTAATTACACTCAGTTGAACCTCATGTGTTTTTCAGTTATGTTCACGTCAGTGATGTACAGGCTGACCCGAAGTGAGCAGGTGCCTGCGGTCACCCGCAGTTACGGGTCATTGAAAAATAATTTTAATGATATTCAGGTCCGGGTGGTACAGTAGTGCAGTAGTGCAGTAGTTAGCACTTGTGCCTCACAGCGAGAAGGACCTAAGTTTGAATCCCACACGAGACCTTTCTGTGTGGAGTTTGCATGTTTTCCCCATGTCCGTGTGGGTTTTCGCCGGGTATGGTGGGGATGGTTTCCTCCCACCATCCAAACACATGCACTGATAGGTTAATTGGTTAATCTAAATTTGTTCATAGGTGTGAATGTGAGAGTGATTGTTTGTCTATATATGTTCAGCCCTGAGATGAACTGGAGACTCATACAGGGTGTACCCCGCCTTCACCCATTGTAGCTGGATTAGGCCCCCAGTGACCCCTAGTGAGGATAAAACGGGTTCAGATGACGAGACAAGATATTCAGGTTAGTCGGGTCGTTTGAGATAAACATTATAATAACCTGGTAAATAAACTTTATTAACTGAATTTTCCTGAAGGTGACGTACAGTGTCATCAGTATCCTACAGTATGGAGGAGCAAGAGAGAAAGTCAAGATGGTAGAGTGGAAGCTACAGAAACATACAAACAAAAAATGTGAGGTTTGGGACACATTCACTGAGATTTTTAAACATGATGAGCGGCTCCCAGTGTTTTCGTTTCCATGGAAACCGGGTTCAAATGTCTCTTTGGGTGTTACAGGTTGTCGACCCCTGGTTTAGATGCTGCACGCAACAATGATATCAGATTTTAACACAGAAATAAATGCAGGTATGTGAGTAAGGTCATGTGATGTTCATAAACATCATTGACTACTCTTTAAAAAATGTGGGTCCAGAAGCAGGTCAGGTCTGTCCTTTTCAAATATATTTATTGCAGTCCGACTTTTCGGGCGGGTTAGTTAAAAAAGCGTCCGGTTGCGACCTGTGCATGACTGGTTCACTTATATCCACAATGACTTATACATACTTAATTGACAAACCTTCTATGTACACCCATGAAAAACATCTCACACATATTTAGGACACATACGTCAAAACGTGTTTTACACAGACATGGACATAAACTTCTGTGACTGAAGTTAAACATTTTACCAAGTCATCGTGTACGAAGCCTGGGTGCTTTATAATAAACTGGATGGTTCTATTTAGACAGATAAATGTACATGTATGGCAGGGTAAACATCCTACTGGACTGAGGATGAGGAAGTTGTTGTAGTTTCGGGGGGGGGGGGGGGGGGGGGGTAAGCCTGGGTAAGTTAAGCTAGAGGTGGTGTTAATAACAGAAGAGGCTGGAGTCATTATTCTTTTAACTAGACAAAGCTAGCAGGCTAATCTGTTAGCAGGGTTATCACTTAACCACCTACTTGGATATCTCCCATTTCTTTCTTTTTATTTTCAATATGTACTTCATTTTAGGTTTGGGTCATGTCATTTTAGTCAATGTCCAGGTTATGGTTAGAACATGAAGGACAGACAAACAGACATTCCTGATCGTCCTCTCATCCCAGTCCACACGCTGGACATAGACATGGTCGATTTTTTTTTTTTTTTTTTAATGGGTGAGATCCAGATGAAATTCTATACAGTTTAACTCTGTCCTTGTAACAATTCTGACAACTGACAACACAACAACTAGACATTTCTAGTTTTGCTTTAAGGTCTGTCATCTATATAAACAACAGCTTTTCCGTGCAGTTTTTTTAAGCCTGGTCTGTGTGCGGAACTTCCTCTTATGTTTGAATGACGTTGACTGTGAAGGGGTCTATGGTCTACTTTTATACAGAAACAATCTGAAAACATAAACACACATAAAAGACATAAAAAAACCAAACAAAATGTGTATGCCTCCAGGAAGATCAAAATGAGGACTAATTAAAACTATAGTGTTGGAATGAACACTAACATTACCTACACTAGGACTATATAAAGGGCCCACTACAGGTCATCACCCCCCTACAGTGAACCAAATACTCTGCCCCTGGTTGAAGAGGATGATGGTGGATCAGCGTCGTATCACAGAGTGAACACTTCACATCACTGTTGTTGATTTTTTAAAGTCTTCCCACACTTTTGGTTTTCATGGTGTCACCTTATTGTCCCTTTGTGTTGTGATCAAACATTCAGACATGGTGTGAAATGGTTGTACCACGTAGATTAATAGCGCTGTGCGTTAGCTATTAATACATTTCGTCTTGTAATTGCTAATGCTCAAATTCACAATTATATGCTATGGAGAGATCACAAAACTTCCTCTTTATAGTCTACACTGCAATGGTAAAGAGTTAGTGCAGTGGAATGACTGATGCAGGCTGGGTACCAGAACCATCTCTGCAAGGGTTAATAGTAAAGTTTTCCTCAACCCTCCTCATGTTGATCCCAGGTTCAACTGAGACAGCTGCGTCTGTGCCAGTGGCCCTGTGTGAACTTCTGCTGGAGGGACGGGGGTGGGGGGGTGAAATGCCAAAGCTTCTGTATCTTTCACTGTGTACACCACTATGTAGTGTGTACACCACTGTGGGACATGTGACATCTAACTGTCTGGGATGTATTAGCTGCAGAGGTGGAAGTAACTGAGTACAAGTACTTCCTTTACTGTACTGAAGTAGTCTTTTTGTAGGTATCTGTACTTTACTTGAATATTTATTTTTCTGGCAACTTTTTAATTTTACTCCCTACATTTGCTCAGAAATATCTCTACTCTTTACATTTATATAAATACCTGTACTTTATACTCTTTATATTTATATAAATACCTGTACTTTATACTCTTTATATTTATATAAATACCTGTACTTTATACTCTTTACATTTATATAAATACCTGTACTTTATACTCTTTACATTTATATAAATACCTGTACTTTATACTCTTTACATTTATATAAATACCTGTACTTTATACTCTTTACATTTATATAAATACCTGTACTTTATACTCTTTATATTTATATAAATATCTGTACTTTATACTCTTTATATTTATATAAATACCTGTACTTTATACTCTTTATATTTATATAAATACCTGTACTTTATAGTCTTTATATTTATATAAATACCTGTACTTTATACTCTTTATATTTATATAAATATCTGTACTTTATACTCTTTATATTTATATAAATACCTGTACTTTATACTCTTTATATTTATATAAATACCTGTACTTTATACTCTTTATATTTATATAAATACCTGTACTTTATACTCTTTATATTTATATAAATACCTGTACTTTATACTCTTTACATTTATATAAATACCTGTACTTTATACTCTTTACATTTATATAAATACCTGTACTTTATACTCTTTACATTTATATAAATACCTGTACTTTATACTCTTTACATTTATATAAATACCTGTACTTTATACTCTTTATATTTATATAAATATCTGTACTTTATACTCTTTATATTTATATAAATACCTGTACTTTATACTCTTTATATTTATATAAATACCTGTACTTTATAGTCTTTATATTTATATAAATACCTGTACTTTATACTCTTTATATTTATATAAATATCTGTACTTTATACTCTTTATATTTATATAAATACCTGTACTTTATACTCTTTATATTTATATAAATACCTGTACTTTATACTCTTTATATTTATATAAATACCTGTACTTTATACTCTTTATATTTATATAAATATCTGTACTTTATATCTGTTTATTCTCAGAATAAACAGATGTAACAGTATGAAAAATAAGTTGTAAATCAGAAATTGTGACTTACTTTTACATAATTTTGACTTTTTATCTCATAATTATCCATTTCCTATGTCAGAATTATTATTTTCTACTCATAATTTTGACTTTTTATCTCACGATTTAGATTTTTTTTTAAATCCAATAATTATGTTGTTGTTGTTTTTTAGAAACTCCTATTTATGTCTTGAATTTTTCCTAAATGTCCTGTCCATACTCACTAATCCGAGTACCATGACTCAATAAAACACATCATCTACACACTAACTCACTTTTAAAGTCTTTATTTTTTGATATTTTTGGGGAAATTTTTCAGTTTTTTCCTCTTTAAATCAGTATTATTTCATCCATAGCAAAAATAAAATGCAGTTTTACTTTTTACTTTATTACAATTGAGAAGTTGTACTTTTTAACTTTTTACTGCAGTAAAGGAGTTGAATCTGTACTTCTACTTTTACCAGAGTATTTGTTTCCACATTAGTAACTGTACTTGTACTCTGTTAGTGTCCATTGTGACACATGTGACTTCTAACTGTCAGACATGTATTAACTGCGACACAAGTCAGACAAGCTGGATGATGTACCTCTACAGAGACTAAAGCCTATCTGATAGCACCTCGGATGTTCAACTATGCTTTGAGGGAGCTGGTGAAATGATCCCTGGAAGACAAACAAGCCGTACTGGCTAACATGACACCCCTCAGAGGCAGAAAAACTTTCACAGGGGCTTATCCAATAAGACAGATTTGCTTTGCATGGATAACACTGATAAACTGGGCTGTGTGATAAGCCATTCTGAGCTGTCTGAAACTCACTATTTGACTTCCAATAAAAATGATAAAAGTCAACCCTGTCACTATATACAGCTTCAAACTTCACTAATCTACAACTTGAACATGTCACTCCCGGCTCATGTGCCTTGTGTTTACCTTCATGTTCTGGTTTATCTTTCAGGATGATAATGAGCTCACTATTACCACCATGTTTCTCCCAAATAACCACTACTACCTCTTTGAGTCCTGACACTCTACTTCCTGCCTGTCATTTGGCAGAGGTGGAAGTAACTTAGTACAAGTACTTCCTTTACTGTACTTACTGTAAGTACAGTTTTTAGATATCTATTACTTAAGTATTTATTTTTCGGAAAAATTTTTACATTTACTCCCTACATTTTTATAGAAATATCTGTACTTTATACTCTTTACATTTATATAAATATCTGTACTTTATACTCTTTACATTTATATAAATATCTGTACTTTATACTCTTTACATTTATATAAATATCTGTACTTTATACTCTTTACATTTATATAAATATCTGTACTTTATACTCTTTACATTTATATAAATATTTGTACTTTATACTCTTTACATTTATATAAACATCTGTACTTTATACTCTTTACATTTATATAAATATTTGTACTTTATACTCTTTACATTTATATAAACATCTGTACTTTATACTCTTTACATTTATATAAATATCTGTACTTTATACTCTTTACATTTATATAAATATTTGTACTTTATACTCTTTACATTTATATAAACATCTGTACTTTATACTCTTTACATTTATATAAATATCTGTACTTTATACTCTTTAAATTCTCAGAATATACTCATTACTTTTTCAAACGACACAAATGTGACAGTATGAAAAATAATTCGTAAATCAGTGCATTACATTACATTTGGCAGATGCTTTTATCCAAAGCGACTTACAATAATTGTGACTCAGTATATCATAATTTTGAGTTTTTATCTCATAATTGTGATGTTTTTCCTCATAATTATTCCTTTTTTTTTTATCTTGCAAGTTTAATTTTTATCACCCAATTTTGATTTTTTTACCATATAATTTTGACTTTCTATCTCATACATGGAATTATGATTATTTTTCTCATGATTTTGAATTTTTTCTCAGAATTTTAACTTTTTATGACACAATTTAGATTGTTTTTCATGTCATAATTATGCTTTTTTCCCATCCTATTTATGACTTTTAAATTGAATGTCCTGCCCACTAAACTGAGTACAATGACCCAATAAAACACATCATCTACACAGTAACTCACTTTTGTACTTTATTACAATTGAGAAATTGTACTTTTTTTTTTTTTTTTTTTACTTTTACTTAAGTAGAAGAGTTGAATCACTACTTCTACTTTTACCAGAGTATTTTTTTTTCACACCAGTAGCTGTACTTCTACTTAAGTACAGAATGTGAGTACTTTGACAACCTCTGTTGAGTCCTGCCACTCTACTTCCTGCCTGTCACTTGGAGGGTGTTAGAAATAGGAGAGGACGTCTTGGTGTGAAGGAGGAGTGACTCTCCTGACGCCCATACCCCTTGTATAGTCACAGAACCTGTCAAATGTTGTGAAAGAGCGAATCAGTGACGAGAAACAGAAAAAAGACGGGGCCCGCATTGGCAAGCAGCTGCAGTTGTTTCCAAAAAAGTATTGGGTATCCAGTAACTGCCCAGCCAAAATACATATTTGACTCACTACAGCCCAGGCCAGCTCGCACTCCAGCTTGGCCTTCAGTGTGGTTCGGACGCTCCGATCCTTTGATTCAGTTTCCTTTGTTTTTGGTGTGTGTGGACACCCCCCAACCCTAAGCAGCCATGGATGCCATCAAGAAGAAGATGCAGATGCTCAAGCTCGACAAGGAAAATGCCTTGGACAGAGCAGAGCAGGCAGAGTCAGACAAGAAAGCAGCTGAGGACAGAAGCAAACAGGTTGGTATCCAGTGGGATTCACACTCTCGTGCTTTTACACACCAGAGTGCTACATGTCGAGTGTCTTTTCTTTCTGGATTAACACGTGTTTTTTTTATTTTATTTTATTATTTTTTTTATACGACTAGAGGATGTAATTATGATTAAATCCAACTTGTTTTTTAAGCTTATTTTGCTATGAATTTGGATCTCCTCGGAGGTGAAAGAGAAAAATCAAGCCATCAGATTCTATTTATATAGAGACAAATCTTAACAACAGTCATGTTGCAGATAGAGCCAGACTCTCCTTAGAGAATCCAAACACTTGAAAATTAATTTAATAGTTTTAATTGTGCCTTTAAAGATGTATCACTCATCATTCATGTCCCATATTGTGATGATGTAACTAAACACAATCTATATTTTCTGTCCTCCAGCTTGAGGATGACCTGGTGGCGCTGCAGAAGAAGCTGAAGGCAACTGAGGATGAGTTGGACAAATACTCTGAGGCCCTGAAGGATGCCCAGGAGAAACTGGAGCTCGCTGAAAAGAAAGCCACAGATGTGAGTTGTGTCAGACTAGTGGAGACGCACCAGTGTGACGCCGGGTCCTGAATCCTCTCTGACCTTCAGCCACCCCTGGGTTCCATTTAGGACAACTAAAGCCCATCTACAGTAGTGATTTAATTACTCAACAATTAATTACAGGAGACTTTAGGGCTGAAAATGAATGTATGGATGGTTAAATTTAGCCCATGTTGCTGTATATGGTCAGGTCACAGCTTACTGGCTCAGCAGTGCATTCCACAGCCATTTGGATGAATCTTAGGGCCAGTGTAGGGTTTCACTCTGGATTTTTACAAGCATATTTGGCCCGTAAAATCCTTGACAGATTTGTGGTCGTGCTAGTTTCAGTTGGCACTCTAGCTGCAGTGATGTCCAAGTCTGATTAAATTACCGCTTTATTGACCATGTCTAACTTTACGCCAATTTTTTCTAATGCGTGACGTCACAATTAGCAGTTAACGACGTAAAGTATTCATTTCATTTCATTTGTTACATTTGTCTCAAACTGAATATATACACAAATATACATCCATTTAAATAATAATTCTAAACATATGTTTACTTTATACATACAAATATCTCCACTTACAATTGCATAACTGCATCCATATACAAGGAAAAAAAACAATAAAAGCAACAAATTAAAACAGCGAAAATTACAACAAAGCTATATATAGTCCAAATGTCCAAATGATGAACTAAAGAAACTCAGTTTGAAAAGGACCAGAAAGAAGTTAAAGTTTATCATGTCCTGCCCCTTCTTTACTTCCAACACAAAAATTGAGAATCCACTATATACATACAACAACAACAGTATAACAACATCACAAATATATTTGAATACAATTACAGCAGGAAATACTGTAACATCACACCAACAACTTTAGAGTTAATTGAGGGACTTTATTAAATGACTAAAGACATTAGAATAGACTATGAGTCTGTTAAGAATCTAATTAGTTTAACTAAGTAATGAATAGACAAGATACATAATCAATTAGGCCTCGACAGCTGGGAATGGCTAGAATAGCTAAAGAATAATAACAATATAAAATGAAAATAAGATCAGTATCATTATATTGTCATGTGCAATATTCAAATGGCTGAGCTGCAAAACCAAAAAAAATGTACTTTATTAAGAATACTAAAAAATATTAGGTTATTACCTCTGCCATGGAGGTATTAAATTTGAGACAGTTTGTCTGTTTGTTTTGTTTGTTTGTCTGTCTCACTTTCAGCAGGATTACACAAAATGTTCTGAATGGATTTTGATACAATTTCAGGATGTATTGGGAGTGTCACAAGGAACAAATGATAACATTTTGGTGGTGATCTGGAAGAGATCCTGGATTCTGGATGACTTTGAAATTTTACATTGCGGTGAATGGAGAATAAATTTCAAACTGATCCAGAATCCAGGATCTCTTCTGGATCACCACCAAAATTTAGTCACTTGTTTCTTGTGACACTCTTAACACATCCTGAAAATTTCATCAAAATCCACCAATAACTTTTTGAGTAATGTTGGTGACAGACAGACAAACAAATTCCAGTGAAAACATAACCCACTTGGCGGACCTCTCTTCATTTGGAGGGGGGGGGGGGTCTGCCTTGGGGGAGGTTTTCTCTCTTAGAGTGCTTTTCTAGTTTTGAATAGGAGCATCCTCCCCTGTTCTCATCATCCAAAGTGAAATCCACCAATCAAAAAATCCTCCAGATTGGAGGTTTTGCATTTCAGCCATTGAATTTTTTTTTGTTTTTCCTAAAGATATGTTTCTTAACATATTATTATATGACTGCAGGTCATCACAATTAAACTGTGTTTGCATTGTTCAAACTTAGTGGCTATTTTTTAAGATATGTGCAAGGTATAGCAGCAATGAAAAAAATGTGTGACAACTAAGAATAAGTATACAGATAAAAATAAGAATACAGATAAGTATGAGAATAAAAATATGAATAAAGATACAAATAAGAAGATATAATCAAGAAAGGGGCTCACAAAGTGTGTTACAGTGCAGATACAGTGAAAAGAAATTAAAATAAACAGAATAATATATGGCTTTAAAATGCAATTAAAATAAGAATACAAATAAGAATAAGAATACAAATAATAATAATAATAATAATAATAGAATAGAATAGAATAGAATAGAATAGAATAGAATAGAATAGAATAGAATAGAATAGAATAGAACTATACTAGTTGTCCATACCAGCGCTCGGACTTGTTAGAGAAATACCTCAATAAGTTGACAGACTAAATACCAGGACATATAGACCTGATGTAGGTTTAAAAGATGGCTCTACCTGAATCACAACAAACACTTAAAATCATCATCATCATCATCATCATCATCATCATCATCATCATCATCATCATCATCATCATCATCATCATCATCATTTTCCACTTAGTCTTACTTACAAAAATATAAAATGTTTAAAATTAAAAAATACAAACACTTATAGGATAGTGTTCTCCAGACTGAACACAGTGATGTTTGGGGTTGTGATATTTCACAGGTTTAGGCCAATTTACAACCAGGGGATTCACTCAAAACCAGAGGTGCTCAAAGTACTCACATGCTGTACTGAAGTAGAAGTACAGCTAGTGGTGTGAAAAAATACTCTGGTAAAAGTAGAAGTACTGATTCAACTAATTTACTGAAGTAAAAGTAAAAAAGCGCAACTTCTCAATTGTAGTAAAGTAAAACTGCATTTTTTTTTTTTGCTGTGGATGAAATAATACTTATTTAAGCATGAAAAAACTGAAAATTTTCAAAAATATATAAAGCCTTTAAAAGTGAATTAGTATGTAGATGAAGTGTTGTATTGGATCATAGTACTGAGTTTAATGGGTATGGACAGGGCATTTAGGAAAATTTCAAAAGTCATAAATGGGAGATTTTTTTAGGATAATAATGTAAAATGAATCTAAATATTGAAATAAAAAGTCAAGATTATGACAAATAAATTCGGAATTTTGAGATAAAAGGTCAAAATTATTATCTAGTAAGTCACAATTTGAGATGTACTGACTTACAGCTCATTTTTCATAATGTCACATGTTGTCTAATTTTAAAAAAAGTAATGAGTCTATTCTGAGAATGTAGAGAATATAAAGAACAGATATTTATATAAAAATGTAGGGAGCAAAAGTAAAAAGTTGCCAGAAAAATAAATACTCAAGTAAAGTACAGATACCTAAAGACTGTACTTAAATACAGTAAAGGTTCCACCTCTGCTCAAAACAATTCAGAATCCAATTCCATTTTCCTCTCCAAAAGTTAATAATAATAATAATAATAATAATAATAATAATAATAATAATAATAATAATAATAATAATAATAATAATAATAATAATAATAATAATAATAATAATAATAATAATAGTAATAATAATAATAATAATTGGAAACTCGTCCTTATAAGGTTGTGAAAAAAATCTTAGTTTATTTTCTAAATTAATAGTATTATTAGAATGATCTCTGCGTAAAACGGGTGACTTCCGGGTTGATGGCACGTGCCAGTCCTCATCAAGGGTTGATTAAAGGCGTTGGGGGCAGGGATCAAAGACGCCGCATCTCCCTGCGCGTGTCCGTCTGAGTGGATTTAGCCTGAAGTCAGCCCAGAAAAACTAGCTCAGTTCACACAGATAGGGTAAAAATGGCCGGTGGGAGCTCTCTGGAAGCTGTGAAGAAGAAAATCAAGTCATTGCAGGAACAGGCTGATGTAGCGGAGGAACGGGCGGCGTCTCTGCAGCGGGACCTGAATGTGGAGAGGAGCGCGAGGGAATCAGTAAGCCCATGATGCTAATGATGCTAGGATGCTAATGATTTAAGGCAATTATCCGCCAGGCTGGCCATGGCATTAGGCTTAGCAAATCTGGTCAAAAAGCGTGACTGCGAGGCCCTGTCAGCGGCCGTTTGTGCTCAAATAAAGTCAGTTAACAGGTAGATGTGTTGGAAATGATCCCACCGGGGGATGGACGCAGACTATGGTTAGGTGAAAGCACACCATCCAGTAATAAACAAACAAACAGCGGTGGAACAGGTAGGCTAATGTTCCCGCAGCACAAAAGCATCTTTTGCTAGTAGCAGTGTTTTCCTTTCAGATAATACGTCTGGAGCATCTTTCTGTTTATACAAGACTGTTCATACACTAGAGCAAAATTTAATTCATTGCTTAGATTGTAGAGTAAAATAGTTTATTTTATTTATTTGAAATATGAATGCCAAAACACAAGAAAAAAAAGTCAAAACACTTCAACACAAGACATGAGATGAGGATTGAGAAGAAGCTTACACTCATAAGCTACCACCCCTTCTCCTTAAATAATGAATAACAATAATATTCTCCCCAGTCTAAGGATATCTATACTGTAATTAGTGTGTGTGTATGTGTGTGTGTGTATATATATATATATATATATATATATATATATATATATATATATATATATATATGTGTGTGTGTGTGTGTCACCTTGGTTTTTATGCCTAAAACTAGCATATGTTGGGTAAAATCCTCTATTAAATTAAAAAAGAAAATAGCTTGATCCTTTCACTTGGAATGGTCTTCATCCATCCCATTACATTTAAGGAGTCTACTCTGGGTGTGGATGCGAGGATGTTTTCAGGATGTTGTTCCAGACTCAACTGGAGCTGATGTGATTGTGTTGTTTTGTTCCCTTAGGCTGAGGGTGATGTAGCTTCCCTGAACAGACGTATCCAGCTGGTTGAGGAGGAGTTGGACCGTGCTCAGGAGCGTCTGGCCACAGCCCTGACCAAGCTGGAGGAGGCTGAGAAGGCTGCTGATGAGAGTGAGAGGTGGGTACCACACATCCCTGTTTAATCAATCTTTTTTCCTATCCATGTGGCCTCTTTGAATCTGGTTTTTAGTATGATAGAACCACATGTCAATTCCAAGAACATGACTAAAATAAGTGAATGTACTTACAAATGAAAAAAATGTTTTATTCCATTCTGTTGGTTATGTTAAAACAGAATATCTTTCACATACATGTGTAAACAAATATATGGGTAAATCAGATCCTTTAGACACCTGCAGTACTTGAGAATTTCTTTACATCCCTCAGTGCTGCCCCAACATGGCTGGAAGTTGTATTGCAAGACTATTGAGAAAAGACTAGAGTTTAAATAAAGTGAAAAAGTAGTTTTCTTCACTGATGCAGAGGTGGTAAAAGTACTCACATTCTATACTTAAGTAGAAGTGCAGCTGATTGTGTGAAAAAAATAGTCTGGTGGAAGTAGTGATTCAACTGCTTTACTGAAGTAAAAAGTAATGAGTCTATTCTGAGAATATAAAGTGTATAAAGTACAGATATTTATATAAATGTATAAAGTGCAGATATTTATTTCAATGTAAAGAGTATAAACTACAGATAGTTATATAAATGTAAAGAGTATAAAGTACAGATATTTATACAAAAATATAGGGAGTAAAAGTAAAACATTTCCAGAAAAATAAATACTCAAATAAAGTACAGATATCTAAAAAAAATCTACTTAACTACAGTAGTGAAGTACTTTTGCTTAGTTACTTCCACCTCTGCTGATGTTTATGTTAATATCTTTAAATAATCACAGATCATCACAGTACTTATAGGTCTTTATAGAATACAAAAGCTGCTATTCTGTAAATTGTATGAGAGTGAACTGTCCTTCTTACTCCATCTGATATATGTTGGTACGATTGTGATTCTTACGATTACTGACCCGGTCATACTATTTTCTTTCTCTCAGAGGCATGAAGGTCATTGAGAACAGGGCAATGAAGGACGAGGAGAAGATGGAACTGCAGGAGATCCAGCTGAAGGAGGCCAAACACATTGCAGAGGAGGCTGACCGCAAATATGAGGAGGTGAGTTTTCTCAGCTGTCAGCATTTCAAAGTCATTTATTATAGTCCAACAGCTGCCATCCTGTGTCAAGGCAGTAGAGAAGACACTTCTTTACCTAAAATACTTGTATAATTAATACCTACGCATGAATGTTGGTACAATTAGTGCAAGAACCGGATTGAAATGTACATTATTATCATTAAATCACACTAAACTTCGTATGCTTTGACTCCAGGTGGCCCGTAAACTGGTGATTATTGAGAGTGACTTGGAACGTACAGAGGAGCGTGCTGAGCTGTCTGAGGGGTGAGAAAATAACTTTACCAGTAATTAGTCCAGTTCATTATGTTCATATTTTAGCTTCAGTGGGAATTTTTGTGGGATTTGGTTAACTCTATTTTTGGAAAGGTTATGGTGTATAGAATCAGAAAATCAATGTTTACATGTAATCACATATGGCGGCCATATTGATTAATTAAAAAAAAGAAAAAAGGTCATCATTAAACTCTTATTTGGAGTATCTGAGCTTCTGAAAAATTTAGAATTGTGGTTTGAACTGTTACACCCACATTTTAAGGGTCAGGAAATCCAATGATACTATCATATTTTAGTAAGGCGCACTGTCAATGAATGGTTTATTTTTGTTTAGGGTTTTTTCATATATAACGTGCACTGGGCTACAAGGTGCATTAAGTGAAGTCAAAATCATCAGATAAAAAGTCAAAATTTCCCGTCCCTAAGCACAACCAGAATTAATCCATATAAAAGATGCACTGTGGTTTCAGGGAAAAAAATGTGTCTTTTAAGTACACCTTATAGTCTGGAAAATACACTAGTTACTAGTTGAGTTATCTGAACATCTGCAAATGGATGCATTTCAATGGGAGTATTGTGTTGTTGGATCATATCACCTGCAAACAACTGTTTATTACAATAAAATTGGAAGGAAAAAAAACAACCAAAACCAGGTAGCTTTTCACCAAACTATGACTCTAGGGTTAATGTGGGTAGGTCATCATGCTTTGTAACTCATACCATTGCATTCCCTGACCCTGAAAACATGGGTTTAACAGTTAAAACCACCATTTTAACTGATTCACAGGCTGAGATATTCCAAGTATGAGTTTTATGGCCACCATTTTGTAATTAAGCCTTATGGCCGCAATTTACTGTAGACATTTGGGCAAATGGAAACATTGGTTTTCTGATTCTATACACCATAACCTTTCCAAAAATATATAGTTTATATATAGTTTACCAAAACCTCAAAAGAACTCTCACTGAAATACATATTGTCCTAGACTAAATCTTTGACTTTAGATTTGGAGTCTCTCATTCATGTCAACAAGCCAAATTTACAGCCCATCCTGCAGTCCTGTCTTATAATGTTCCTTTGCATTTGATCTTCTTTTGCACCTGTCTTTTTCCTGTCTGCGGTACCTTCACAAATATTTCCTACTCGTTCCACCGAACAATAAATCATCAGCAAATGCTCAGAGCTCGAGGAGGAGCTGAAGACAGTCCAGAACAACCTGAAGTCTCTGGAGGCTCAGGCAGAGAAGGTAGGATGGCTGACCAAACACGTTCTTTACAAATTGTCCACGTTATCCAGTTATGGGGGTGGGGTGGGGGGTGACTTTGATATGTGTCATCTGTGATTAATGCTGTTCTATGTATGTATGTAACCACAGTACTCACAGAAGGAGGACAAATACGAGGAGGAGATCAAGGTCTTGACAGACAAGCTGAAGGAGGTGAGTTTATAAGACTTAAAAAGTCTTGTAAAATACAGGACAAAACACATGCAAAAATATGAATACATATGTAATTATTATGTTTAACACTTTTCATCAGTTTCAATAAAACTGTTCATTTAATTACATTAAAACATTTTTACTAGATTAATAATAATAATTCACATTAATGCATTAATTTATTGTTTCTACTCGTCCTCTCTATTTTGTTGTGTTTTTAGTTTTAGTTTTTCCTCTCACTACTGTTTTTTTTTTTTTTTTTGTTTTTTTCCAGTGGATAATTTTTCTAAAGCCTCTGGATGTTGAATTTAAATAATTTTAAAGCCATTTAAGACCTTAGTTTTCATCAAATCTATTTAATGACTTAATGCTTTTGAATAAACCCTGCACATAATAAACTATTTTCACCATGACAAACGTGCTGCTACTGCGGCAGCCGTTGTTACACCTGGAACTTTCATTTAGTTTAGTGGTTTGACTACCCGACAGTATATCCACCTTTCTGAGGCTTTTGTTTTTAGTCCACACTTTATTCTGTATAGGCCTTTTATTCATTAGCTAATTATTAAGTTTGTTACAAATAAGTTTGGGTTGATCTTGACAATATGTGTGTAGCTTAAACACTTGGCTGTGAGCACAGTAAAGCAGTTTTAATGTTGGCGTTTGTCCCACTCAGGCTGAGACTCGTGCTGAGTTTGCTGAGAGATCAGTGGCCAAGCTTGAGAAGACCATTGACGATCTGGAGGGTATGAGTCCTTTCCCTTTAATATTTAAACATGCACTGCACTTTGGCACAATTATCACAAAACATATAGGCTAACTTTGTTAAAGGTGCAATATTGATTGACCAGTCAACACAGAAAATTAAGTTTGTTAAAGCTTAATGGCGTCTCCTCGGAGTGGCTTTGTTTTTATTCAGAGGTGGAAGTAACCAAGTAAAAGTACTTCATTACTGTACTTAAGTAGACTTTTTAGGTATCTGTACTTTAATTAAATATTTATTTTTCTGGCAAGTTTTTACTTTTACTCCCTACATATGTTCATAAATATCTGTACTTTATACTCTTTACATTTATATAAATATCTGTACTTTATACTCTTTATATTCTCAAAATCGACTTTTTTCAAACTAAACGGTGTGAAAAATAAGTGGCTGCAGAGGGAAACTCAGTGGAAATTGTGACTTTTAGCTCAAGATTGTGACTTTTCAACTCATAATTTCAACTCTATCCAATTCTTATCTCATAGTTTTGACTTTATTTCACAATTTTGATTTTTTTAAGATCATAATTATACATTTGTTTAATCTCATGTCTCCTATGACCTTTTTATGTCAGAATGTTTCATCTAAATTGTGACTTTTCCTAAATGCCCATACTCACTTGACCTGATCAAACACATTATCTACACAGTAACTCACTTTTAAACACTTGATTTCCTCTTTTTTTTCCTGTTTAAATCTGTATATCAAAGTATTTTTTCATGCCAGTAGCTGTACTTCTACTTAAGTATACAATGTGAGTACTTTAACCACCTGTGGACAAAACAAAAAAAGCCTTTTGTCAACATTTCTGCACCTGTCAGACAGGCCTCAGGGCAACACTGTGGATCATGCAGAGTAGCATTCCACAAAGGCTGCTGGGTTCTCATTCCTATTGGCCAGAGCGTTTGTCACCATAGTGCAGTGTAGTAAGTGTTGAAGGCCACATAGTCCTGAGCAGTCCTCAGGGTCACGGAACATGTGAGGCCATTTCTCTGACTCCTTCGGAATCTGACGCAGCATCAGCAGCTGTTACAAACATGTGCCCTTCCTATTTCTGTCCTGCTTTTTCCACTTTCTCCATTTGTCTTATCCTTTGCCTTCTGTTCTTTTGACTGTTGGTTTTCTTTTTGTCCTGTTGTTTAATTTCTGATCCTTCACTGCCACTTCATTTGAATTTTATAACCACACAATAGATGAGCTGTATGCCCAGAAACTGAAGTACAAGGCCATCAGCGAGGAGCTGGACCACGCCCTCAACGACATGACTTCCATGTAATTCACCACATGCTTTTGTTTGTGCCTCCTCTAACAACTCACCCTTTGTACCATAGCTCCCTCTTGTGGCATGATTGAGTGCAGTGATTTCTACCACGTTAAATTAACCACACGTAGGGGTCCTTTTCAGTGTTTGCCTTTCGTGAACTGCAGTCATTTGTGGCTGGTGTCTTAGGTTAGATCTGACATTTGGATAACTACTACAGGGTTCATACATTTTGGAAAAACCTGGAAAAGGTTTGGAATTTGAAAAATGCAAATTCCAGACCTGGAAAAGTAAAGACCCAGACAGTTTTGGAAAAGTCATGGATTTTTTTTTACACAACATAATAGTGTGATTAATAATAATAAAAAAAATAAAAACAGTTTGAGTGAATAAAAAGCTTGTCACGTCGCTTTAACCTTAACGTTCCACTCACTTCTTAGGATGTAGCATGTCACATGTGGTGAAGTGGGTATGGACTAAAATCTGGCCAAACTAAATACAAATGCCAGGAAAGTGTGGATTTGACAATGTGTGTCTTCACTGGGACATGTACATAAAAGTTAGTTTCATCTGGAACCACACATTGTCATTAATTTTATTGTTAAACCTCTGAGGGTAAAGTTTAACACAACACTTTAACTTTTTATTCGGATTGTTTAAAGTCCACTGGGATTTTTCGGAGTATGTAGTCATGGAAATTTGCCCAAAGGTCATGGGAAAGTATTGGTTAAAGTGTGTATGAACCCTGCTTTCGTGAACTGGAGTCATTTGTGGCTGGTGTCTTAGGTTAGATCTGACATTTAGATAAGTACTAACAGCCTTTAGAAATGGTGCCAGCTTTTTTCTTGTTCCTACACATACGTGGTTTGATGATTCTTTATCATTTTCTGTAGGTTCCCTCTCATAGTTCTGCATCCTTAGTTGCCTATTTGGGGCTGCATGTCATTTGCATTTAATTTTTTCCCTTTTATTTCTCTGTCCGACATATGTTTTTCTGTCTCTTCACAGCTAAACTTTTACACTCATTCACCCCAGAAGCCAGCCGCTGGTTGAGCGTCATCATCTCTCTCTCTCCTGTGCAGCTTCGCCCAACTTTTTTCTTTCTCCTCTGTCTCTGTATTTCTTTACTGCCCTGCTACTACTGCACACTGGGCGATGGCTGCCACCATTCATGTGTTTATCTCACATGCACATCTTTGAGCCGTGTTTCTTTCTGTAAAATAAACATTCTTACATCAATGTCAAGCCCTTCCCCCTTTCTCCTGCCATGTTTCTTCATTTTCATTTGTCCCGTCCTTTTTGATTTGTGTCTTAAATGTGTTTAATTTATTTTGTCGAGTAGCTTTTTGAATAAACTCTGAAGCTCCTCTCCCATTCACTGTTCCTTTTTCTGTTTGAGAGGACTGTTGCTTTAACAGTGCTTCTGAACTACACACTGACGTATTACTATATAATAAACAGAAGTGGGAAGTAATGAAGTAAATGTACTTTATTACTGTACTTAAGTAGATTTTTTTTAAGTATCTACTTTACTTGAGTATTTGTTTTTCTGGAAACCTTTTACTTTTGCTCTCTACATTTTTATATAAATATATGTACTTTATACTCTACATTCTCAGAATACTCTTTTTCAAACTCAACAGATGTGACAGTACGAAAAACAAGTCGCAAATTGTGACTTTTGACGTCAGAATTTTGACTTTTTCTCACAATTATGCATTTCTTATATTTTAGTTTTTATCTCATAATTTTGACTTTTTATTTCATAACTATTTTATTTTTTTAATAATTTCCTGACCATATCTAGGAAACTGACCAACCGTCACCCAATCGAACACATTATCTACACAGTAACTCACATTTAAGGGCTTAATTTTTGGATACTTTTGAAACTTTTCCTATTCTTCCTGATTAACCCCTTAATGCCAACTGTCGCAAATATGCAACATACAAAAAAAGATATCTATCTATTGCATCTCAAATGAATTATTTCTACTTTATTTTTTTCCTCTTCTATTTAAATTCAGACATTAAGGGGTTAAATAAGCATTTCATTTATGGCACAAAATGTAGTTTTACTTTTGCACTTTATTACAATTGAGAAGTTGTAGTTTTTACTTTTAAGTAAAGGCGTTGAATCAGTACTTCTACTTTTACCAGAGTATTTTTTCAAACAAGTAGCTGTACTTCTACTTCAGTACAGCATGTGAGTACTTTGACCACCTGTGCTTATTACCATATGATAAAGTAGTTCCCACACTAGAAAAAGAAGTCATGACAGGTTACAAGCTCTGTTAGTTCACATGCTCTTGTCTGAACCTTAACTGCATGATTGGATAAAAAAAAAAGTGTGTGTATATATATATATATATATATATATATATATATATATATATATATATAATTTTTTTTTTTTACAGCAATCAGAGCAGAGATTTTTATTTGATTTTTTTTAAATTGGCTATTACTGATGAAGTGTTGATCTAAAGAGTCTGACCTGCTTTTTTAAAGGAAGTTTTTATTGAAGTTGTGAAATTTTATCTCTTGCATATGATTCTGACTGAAATAAGCATCGGTAAGGTTTTAAATTAAAGTATTGAGTGTTAGTGATGTAAACGGTCTCCGTCCAATCTGACAGTACCAATGTCATTATCAAGTTATTTCTGCTCTAAATAACAGGGACACATATGTGACCCTCCAGCACAAAACAAGTCACTTGGGTCAAATTTCAGAAAATAAGATTTTATATTTACCTGAAAGCTTATTAAAAAAAACTTGAGTGACACTAATTCAACCAATCAGAGGCTGTTTTTCAACATCACCCTAGCAACAACAGATGTAGTTTACTGGAGAAGGCTTTGTTCTGAGGCCTCCCATTGGTTCAAATGTATAATTACATAGATTTCTGTTTAAGGGTTGTCTAGAGGGCGTCTTTCCAACGGTACCAAACATGACGGGGAAATGCCTAACACGAGTGCGAAGGACAGCCGTGTTTTGAGCCGATTTTTCTTTGTTTTAGACTTAATTACTGTCAGTCAGTTGTTCTTCCTAAAAGACATGACTTGAAGCACTTACGGTAGGAATTTCACAAAAACTCATAGTTAGAAAAAAATGTTTGAATAATTTTTACCCATGTAGCGTATTTGAGGCTATAGCTAGAAATAGTGCTGTGAGACTTCTGACTGGTTTTGTGCTGGAGGGTCACATGTAGTTCGACATTTTAGGAATGTGAACAGCTGATATTGAATGAACCTGCTGTGTTCAGAGGTCATCAGATAAAAGGCTTGTGTACAGGACTAACATTTGTTATTATGGGATTTCTACAGAATCAACTGTGTGTTTGGTACTAACCTCCTTTCTGTCTCTTTTCCTTTTTTCTTACCTGCTTTCTGACTGTCAAGACCACCTATACAAGCAGCTTGAGAAAAACCGTCTTCTGACCAATGAACTGAGAGTAGCCTTAAATGAGGCATAAAGTCACACGGGCTTTTGTAAACTTGAACCCGTCTGAATCCTAAATGGCTAGGCACTGTTGTCACAGACACATATCTCCAACTAAGAAATGCTCAAAGATAAAACTGTATAATATTCACAAAATGCATGCGACCTGTGGTTTTTGGTGAAAGGTCAGTCTGAAAAATGGTGGAATGGGTGTAGTGTTTTATTCTTGGTTATTATCAGGGCTGTAGTGCATTAGGTATATTTGCATTTACTTGGTGCTGTTGAATTATTCTAATGGGGAATGGACAAGTAAAGTCACTGCAAGGTCAACTTTGTCATTTGACAAAAACTAATTGTTGTCCCAGAAATTGCAAAACCCCCCACACACCAAGGCCTTAGATCAAAACTGTGAACAAACCTACCACATTAAGCACTTAGTCATACGGGACAAAGGACAAAAGGGTCGGTTCAGGTCAATGTGGCGCACTAGGCGAACACCCTTCTTTCCTTTTTGTGGAATTAGAAATGAGCATCTGTAAACGTAGTGTCCTACATCTGATCGAGTATGTACCAAGTGTCCATGAATAATCACTGTCAATGTTGAGTTTAATGATTTTATTTAGTCTATTTTCCACACTATAAGGTGCATGGAGTGAAGCTAAACAGTCACAATAACTCTTGTTGACTTGTAACACGGAACAAAACATACTCTTATTCTGATAAATCAAACTTTAAGAGTTCAACTTCTGCGACAAAAAGTCCAAATTATCAGATAAAAAGTACAAATGTAACCATGTACTGTATAAGGCGCACTGTGGTTTTTGGAGAACATTAAAATATTTTAAGTGCACCTTATAGTCTAGAAAATACAGTAGCTTAATATTCTAATTCTGTGGGACTTGGTGCCTCCCCAAGACATCTGGTGCCCAAGGTGACCGCCTAGTCTGCCTATGCCGAACGCCGGCCCTGGTTTGGTGTGTGTCAGTGTAGTGAGAGGTAACCATGTAGCACTTCTGCTGTAAAACAAAATTAACAAAATGTGCCTTTCTGAACTCCTTAAATTCTCAATTTACTCTGGTACAACAGGGTTGTACACACCATAAAACACTGACCTGTAACAGCGAATAAAGGTTCAGAATAATGATCTCGAGAGGATTGATTCAGGGTTTTTTCTTTAGTTTTATGTAATAAACGTTTGTTTTCTTTATTTACCTTTCTCTAACAATCTCTGAGTGATGTTGCATGTTATGGGCCATTAGCATAAATAAAAAATGTTGCAAGCTAATTTATTTAGATCCATTTGTCTCAAATGCTTCTCACATAGTGGTTGGTACAGCCCTGATTATAGCCTAGTTAGTGTATTTAAAGACTGATAGCTTGTAATAAACCACATGGTTTTGGAGAGGAGGAATGTATTAACTTAACAATAACATGTTATGTGGAAATGAAATGCAAAACCAAAATCCCTCACTTATGAGGTTTTTAATGGGATAGTTGTGCATTTTTCAGATGAATGTGTTTGTCATCAGGGTCTTTTACTCTGGTGCACCCACAGTGACTTACCCCCGACAGTGTCCTGTGAGCCCAGTTCTGGTCAAAGCCAAAGTAGTCCCGGCAGATTTCCTGGGGTCAACAAAATAAAACGTGTTTCTTCTCAAAACAGTACGTGTTGGAATGAGTGATTTATTTGCATAACAAAACCATCGCAGAACAAAAACTCAGACCTCGTAATTGCTTGGAGCTACTTTCTTTCAACAGCGATCGATGCGCTCACATTGTCACTGCTAACAGCTGTGCACCTGCACGTAGCAGCCGCTAACACTGCCCAACAACTGATGAAAGTAGTTTGATAAGGTGCACAGCTGTTAGCAGTGACAACAACAAGTCATTATGTTGGTTATTCTAGTTAATTTTACCTAATATTTTGTTCATTTTACTGAATATTTTTTCCTCTGCGCCTTATCAAACTACTTTCATCAGCTGTTAGCAGTGACAACGCTAGTGCATTGATTGCTATTGAAAGTAACTCCAAGCAATTACACACTGTAAGTTTTTGTTCAGCGGTGGTTTGGTTATGCAAATAAATGACCCATTCCAACACATGCTGTTTAGAGAAGAAACAGGTTTTATTTTGTCGACCCCAGGAAACCTGCCGGAACTACTTTGGCTTTGACCAAAACCGGAACAGAACTGGACTCCCAGGACACTGTCGGGAGTAAGTCACTGTGGGTGCACCAGAGTGAAGACACTGATGACATACACATTCATCTGAAAAATACTGAACTGTCCCTTTAACACTATCAGCATATATCTAACATATCTAACAATAACCTACTGGGATGATGCTCTGTCTGTTTTATGTCCTGTGCTGTTTTATGATTTTAACAGATCCAATGCTATATTAACAGATACACTGACACGTGCTAAAGAAGAGAGCCTGAGTGCAAAGCAGATGATGGATCAGAGTCTATTGGAGATGATTAACATTTGAGCCAGCTCTGTTCCCCCCACCTCCTTATCTTCTCTCAGCATGGCTGCCTCCAGTACTCTGTGCAGCTGCTGAAAATAATATGGGCCTTTGTGTCTGTGTGTCCTTGTCATCAAGAAAAAAAAAACAAGCTCAACACAAGGTAGCACAAATGCTTCATCTGCATCTTCATCTGTTTTCACACTGTACTCAAACGGCAGGTAAAATTCACCTTGTCTTTAATAGGTTTACATGCATATGTTGGGAGAATTTGCACTTTTTTGGGAAGAGTACTGCACATAGTTATTGTGAACAAAGCCATATGTTCAGCCAAGGTTGTATAGAAGGGACTTTTATTGTGTGTATTTTTGTACAGTCGCCCGTGTCCTTGTTTTCCGTGTTAACATCTATTCAGTGTCTATAAAGTATACTTCCGCTTTAGCAAAGAAAGAATTGGTATCACAGTTGCTTGAATGTACTGTAATATTTTCAGCTAAATGAAAAGAAAAATGTTTGCACATTGTACCTACTTTTCTGTTAAATGTTTACCTTTTTTCATGACAACTGATTTGGTTGATTTTTGTTTAGTCTCCCACTTTTAAAATGTAAGAATTATGAATAAATGGTAAAATGAAGTATCATACTCTGATAGTCTGGTATTATTATTACTTTTGGATCGTAGTTGGATGCATCAATCCTTGTGCATCATCCGTTTTTAATGTATGTTGCGTGATTTGGATAGATTTTTTTTTTTCCCCTTTCATGTTCAAAATAAAGATTATAAAGAAATACTGTTGAAAACTAGATCACTCCTAGAGCACAGACTTCTGAAGCAGCACCAGTCTGCCAAGTTTTGGATCTGGATGTTCGTAACTTATTTGTAAACTAGTGTTCCATGTTCGCTAACAATTTATTTTATCAGTCATTAACAATCCCTTAGAGGGTTTAAAAAATTAAAAGAAATCCTCGGTCCTGTTTTTGAAATATGTCCATTTCAATATTCGACCACGTGTGATGTCACTCTTGATGTTACGTGACGTTGCGTAACGACCAAATTTCACATGTTAGATCTAATGTTAAATATGAAGCACAAGATATTGTTGGATTTAACTAAATATGTCAATAACCCTGTTTTAAAGTAAAGGTCATACATTTTGCAAATGTACCATTGGCTTAACGTCCTATGATGTCAAAGTGTGACGTCATGGAGCCCATCAGTGTTATCTCATCTGATGTCTGAAGATCAGATGAAGTGAACAAAAAAAAAAAACACCTGATACTATCTGATCTGGATTCTGAGATATCACTGCTTATGTGTTCTAGGTGTTGACCTTCACGGTGACCTTGACCTTTGTAGCTCAAAATATAATGGTTTCTTCCTTGATGCATTATCAATCATCTCTGAAAGTTTCACCAAACTAACTTTTTGAGTTATTTTGCTGACAACATGAGGTAAAACATAACCTCCTTCGTAGAGGTAATAAAATGGAGTGGCAGAATAAGATATTCACTGGGAAAAAGCCCCTTTGTGCCACCCTGTAGAACTGCCTCTGACTGTAAAAAGCACTACATAAATAGTTGAGCATATTTACACTTAATATTTGGACATGTTAATGTAGGGACCACATATGTATATATGGTAAATGGACTGCACTTATATAGCGCTTTTCCATCTTCATGGTGCTCAAAGTGCTTTACATTAGCCTCCCATTCACACACACACTTATACACCAGTAGGTTTCTAAGGTCAGTCCTACTGGGGGCCTAAGTCAGGGTTCAGTGTCTTGCCCAACGACACTTCGACATGTGGACAGCCAGAGCCGGGACGCGAACCGCCAACCTCTCTGTCATAGGGTGACCCATTCTACCAACTGAACCACAGCCGTTCATAAGTTCTGGATCTGACCTTATGAGGACTTTAAATGTTATAATTGTACAGTTAAAGTCAGCTTGTTTATCATTGCCTTTAAAGAGTTTACTGACCAGAGAAGTAGCCCATTCATTCACTCTAATACTATCAGAGTGATGGCCAATCTGAAGCTCAGAAGGTGACAGCAGTAATTCACATTGTCCGGAGGAAAAAAACTCCAGCCTCCCGATTCCATCATTTTGTTCTGATACTTTCTTAGTCGTATTCAGATACGTTGTTGGCTTACACATCATTAATTTTTACTCTGTATCCAGTCAAGCAGGTTGGTAGTTGGTGCATTCATTACTCATTACTTACACATGTTCTGGGTCTTACGGTATCTTCCTTTTCATATCAGAAATATCTATAATGTTAAGCCAACTATGACTAATAAACCAAGGCCAAACTTAATCTTAATCACGTGGAAGTCTGTTTTCTGTTTTAGCGGAGTATTGTTACTAAAATGTTTTCCCTATCAAATATATTGCACTGAATGGAACGTATCACCACTCCAATATGGCGGCTCCACGGCTCCTCATCACCTATGGGTGGTTATACTGCTGTCATACTCCTCCTGGCCACACGGGGGCAGTGTGTTGTCTGTGAATCACTTATACCCATCATACTCCTCCTGGCCACACGGGGGCAGTGTGTTGTCTGTGCGCACAACAGTCCAGGTCAAAGTTCGTTGTTGGCACCCGTGCTGAAAAGTAACGACTCGAGAGGGAAACATGTGTGAAAATCAGGATGTTTCCAGCTCTTTACAAGATAATATGGCTGCGGAGGTACTTAGCAATGTTGAAGTAGTGGTGGAGAAAATTCTAACGTTCGTACCGACCAAGTCCCTTCTTCGTATCGCGAGGTAATAGAACATATTGGTATGCTAAAGGGCTAACTATGCTAACGTTAGTGCCTGTGAATAAAAACTGAAAGTGGAGTTATGGGGGTGAGATAGAATGTCAGTAGGGCTGTTTTAATGTGGCAATTGACATTATTACTTGATGCACAGGGATTTTAGGTGCCAAAATATGTGTTTAAACGATGGCTTCACGTGTGACTTGTGTAGCCTGAGTGCGTTTGTGGTTGTTTTCAGTGTGTGCAGACTGTGGAGAAACTGTGCCCGCAGGGTGCTGAGGGGCCAGCAGCAACTCACCTGGGTGTCAGCTTGTGGACCTTCCAACACAGATCTCCATGCTCTGTGTAGTGTCCTGGCAGAGGAAGTGGAGGTACAGGAACACACCACTATTATATGGATACACTGGATAGTGAAGTGGGGACACATGATTAGTGTCCTCTCACACATGGGTGTTTGTTTGCGTTTTTGAGTCGTAGCACAATATTAATAAAGCTAAGGTAAGCAGAGGTGGTGAAAGTACTCACATTCTACTTGTGTGAAACAATACCCCGGTAGAAGTACCGATTCAACTCCTTTACTGAAGTAATAGCAAAAAAAGTACAACTTCTCAGTTATAATAAAGTAAAACAGAATTTTTTTTTGGTATGGATGAAATAATACTGATTTAAACAGGAAATACCAGAAAAATTTCCAAAACGTATCCAAAAATAAACCCTTTAAAAGTGAATTACTGTGTACCTGATAGTTTTTTTTATTGGGTCATGGTACTCATTTTAGTAGGTATGGATAGGACATTTAGGAAAAATTCAGAAGTTATTAATAAGTGATTAACAACGAAATCTAAATCATGAAATAAAAAGTCAATATTATGAGATAAAACCCAAAATTATGATATAGTAAGTCACAATTTCTGATTTCCAACTTATTTTTCATACTGTTACATTTGTTTAGTTTGAAAAAGTAATGAGTCTATTCTGAGAATGTAAAGAGTATAAAGTGCATATATTTATATGAATGTGAAGAGTATAAAGTACAGTTATTTATGAACATATGCAGGGAGTAAAAGTAAAAAGATGCCAGAAAAATAAATATTCAAGTGAAGTACAGATACCTAGAAAGTCTACTTAAGTACAGTAATGAAGTACTTTTACTTAGTCACTTCCACCTCTGAAGGTAAGGCAACTTTATTTGTACCCAAAGGTAGATTTGGTTGCAGGTGAAAGTCACGTAAAAGCATACACAAAACAGAATACTATCAGTAACACAGGTGAAAACATAGGCATCTAACAACAACTGACAGGCAGACAAGTGCTCCAGACAGGATATGAAAATAATAAATTAACAATAATGATAGAAGATGTTAACGTGTTTCTGATGTTAACCACGTGATTGTATCTTTTATTGTTTACAGAAAGTGTTCTTGCTGCCTAAAACCGTCCTGACCATGGTAGATTGTGAAGCTTTCGGACAAGGATACTGCTATGGACATCATAAAGGTAGCTGTTCAGTTATTGTTGTTTCAGTAGTGGTAGTGGAAGAAGCAAGTCTTATATATACACAGTGTAAGTGATTTAATGGTAGTTGGTAATTATATGAAAACACTATATTTTAATATATATATATATATATATATATATATATATATATATATATATATATATATATATATTTATAACACATATTGTTTCAGTTGTCAATGTCCTTTGTATTCTATATTTGCCAGTATGTTTTATCTCTATTACTCTTATAATTGCAGTGGTTAGTTTGAGAATACTTCTAATATGAATTGGAAGCATAGATGTATTGATTCCATTCACACTACACATTAATGCTTAAGCTGGTATTAAGCAGAAACTGTCCTGATATTTTGCAAGATTAAAAGTTGAAGAATTGCAGTCACTTCTAAAGAATCATGTTTAGTCCAAATGTTTCTAAATATACCATCTTTAGTTTATGTCTGAGTGTACATTATTTTAATATATCGCATGTTTCTTTCTTTCTTATTCTGAAGCAAAAAAGAGTCGCCACAGTCTAGACACAGTTGAAGAACTGAAGCTACTCTTCCCTAAAGGCTGTGATATCATGGGAATTGCCACTCCAGGCATAGTTTGTAAGTGTTTGTTCCTTTGGTTTCTGTGGTTTGTGTTTTTTTTTTTTACTTTATGTAGGGAAGAAAATGTAATTGTGGCACACAAAATGGTTAAAGAAGCAACCATTTCAGATTACAAGTATATTAGCATGAACACTAACTGAACTTCACATTCAATAATGGCATTTATTTTGCATGATGTTGGGTTGCACAGAAAGAAATTAGAACAGCTGTGTTTGACAAATTTAAGGCTATGTTTTTTGCCCAGAGTGAGTAGTTTCAATCACAACTACAAGCCAGATCACTCTGAGAGCGCAGACCTCCCTGGAGCAGCACCAGTCTGCCAAGGTTTGGATCTGGATGTTCGTAATTTATTTGTAAACTAGTGTTCCGGGTTCACTAACAATTTATTTTATTGGTTATTGGCAATCTCTTAGAGTTTTTAAAAAATTTAAAGAGATTTGGAGATTTGGCCATTTCAATATTCGACCACGTATGACGTCACTCTGACGTTATGCGACGTCACACAACGACCAAATGTCACTTGTTAGATCTAATGTTAAATATGAGGCACAAGATTTTGTTGTATTTAACTAAATATATCAATAAACTGCTTTAAGGTAAACGTCATAAATTTTGCAAATATACCATTGGTTTGACGCCATATGATGTCACAGAGCCTATCGGTGTTATCTCACCTGATGTCTGAAGGTGAGACCAATGGAGAGAAAAAAACCCCCCTGAGACTATCTGATCTGGGTTCTGAGAAATGTGTGCTCCCCTTGTGCCACACATTGCCACTTGGTTTGTGAGAAACACTGTCCTACCCATGCCACTTTCATATCTGGTCCTAAATCCAATATATATGTGATATGTTGCAGTGCGACCTCAGTTTGAACGACCTTTACATCACTGAAATGCCACAAACATCACAGTTCTACTTGTCAGGAGGAGGACTGGTGGGGAAAACATGTACTTCTGTAGACACTGTGTTAATGTGGTCAGGGGCTCTTTTGAACATGTGGGTCACTTCAGGGTTGCATTCAGTTCATACTCAAAACTGATAGAAGTTGCATGTAATATGTAATATGAAGAAGCATAACAAAAAAGTCAGATTTCACCAAAAATCTGAATTCTACATTAAGACTTTCTGTCTGAACATATCCTAAGAAGAGTAGCTCAGCTTTTAGTAGTGAGGTCAGTGCATTCTTCCTGTCTTTTGCTTCCTTATTAAAAAGCACCACTGGTGGCTGGCACCTTCCTGCCTCTCTCTCTGATAGGTCCTAGTCTACCTACTGCTGTGCTCTCTATTTCTCTATTTAGACTAAGGGAGGATTTTGGAAAAGGTGCCTATTTAAAGTCCTGAAGGCATTTCATGTTAATTTTTGTCATACAGTGTTTTTAGGGGTTTTGAAGGGTGTTGAATTCAAATCTTCTGTATGCCAGGCTCAAAAATGTCCCATAATGGAGAAATCCAATATGGCCGCCACAGCCAGGTCAGAATCTAATGATTTAGTTACCTTTATGACTGTAGAAGGAAAAACATGAATGTAATGTGTTTTTATAGGTTTTCACATATGGAGAATTCAATGCCACACTCAGATTTAAGATCAAGACTAAAGAAAATGCTGTAAATTCATGTAGATGGTTAAAATTGGTGTCTGGGATAATTAATAATTCATGAACAAAAGCGAACCATGAAATAGGTTGATGTCTTTCTGAAGGAATTACTAGAATTGTAAATTATGGGACATTTTTGAGCCCGGCATACAGAAGATTTGAATTCAACACCCTTCAAAACCCCTAAAAACACTGCATAAAAAACTTAACATGAAAGGCCTTCAGGGTTCATCTGTTTTGAAAACTGAGCCTGACTAATATAATCACAACCCTCTGGGGAAGTCACTCTCCATCAGTCATGTTCTCTTTCCTCAAAATGATGGCTTATCAGGTTCTTGTGGTCTATCGGCTTTAATGGCTGCCTCGGCTGTTTGTGATAACACTCATTTTGTGATATTGCAGCCGAGGGTCGCTGCACACTTCTAGAATTCTATTCAATAGAAGCTTTGATTGGATTGACTTGAACCTGGAGATTACCTCTAATTGTCCTCCAGGCTGTATGGTTAGCAATTATGTCGCCTCATATTTTCTTGTGTGAAGACTACCCAGTGTTTAGAAAAATAACCTCATCCATGTCTGTTAGCGATTTTGCTAATGTTAGGATGCTAAGTGCGACCATTGAGATGTTTCTTGCTGTGAATATAAGTTTGCACAAATATGAAGACTGCACTTAGAGATATATGACTGCTGTCATTTATGCTTTATTATTTATGTATAGTAGCCTACAAAAGTACTATACCGTGCTATATACTGTATACCGCCAGTGGCTGAAATTACACCGGCATATACATTTTTGGCCATACTGCCCATTCCTACTTTCCATTTCCTGAATATCCGTCATGATTTCCAACCAGTTATCAAATGTTGGGGGGTCAGTCTGTAGCCATTTACAGCTCAAGCTCATCTACAAGCTCATCAAGAGAATGCCAAGAGTGTGCGAAACAGTAATCGGAGCAAAAGGTGGCTACTTTGAAGAAACTAGAATAGAGGACATATTTTAAAAATAAATATATATATATATATATATATATATATATATATATATATATATATATATATATATATTGCATGGGTCTATAAATTTCCGGCTCAGTATTTTTTCTGCTTTAATCCCTCTAAATGTTTCCAAATGAATTTGGGTGTAGTAGAGAAGTAAAGTTTTTGTGTGCATGCAAATGGCTGAAGTGACTGTGCAGCTGATTTTAATAAGCATTAGTTAAATAAGCTGCTTAGAATACTTGGTTGAAATGTGGACTTGACACTAATTGACCTCTGTGACCTTTGACACAGAAGTCATGATTATCAGAACTCATTGCTTTCCTTCCCATTCCCTCCCTGTGCAGTAACTCCCAGCGGCTCTAGCTCCTGTCCTCCTGTAGAGTACCAGGAGGGGGAGGCTGGCTTTGCGCTCCTGTTCCCTAGCATGGAAGGTGTTCAGATCAAACCCTTTCATTTCTGTAAGAAGACCATCTCATCAACCGCCCTGAAAGAAGCTGGTGAGTATCGCTGTGCCACATACACTATACTGTTTCCTGCACAAAATGGCTTGTGGGGAGGGGCAGGGGTGGTGCAATGCAATTATGCATTGCAAAAAAGTAAAAATTCCAAGTCACTAAGCACAACCAGAATTAATTCATCTATAAGATGCACTGTCATTTTTGGAGAAAATTGAAGTCTTTTAACCCTTGTGCGGTCCTTCGTAAAAGGCACACTGGTTGTGTCCTACAATCGGGTCTTAAAGACCCAGATTCCAAAGTTCAGTTCTATAGACTCATCACCCCACCCCCCCAAGGATATATTACTGTTTTCAGTAGTAAGCAATGGCATCCTACAGTACGTATAAAAAGGTACATTTGTGAGCCACCGGGTCTCTTTGACCCGAAGGACCGCACAAGGGTTAAGTACACCTTAGAGTCTGGAAAATACAGTAATATCTGCGTCCAATCACAGAAGTGCTATGCATCCACTCATTACTCCATGTTTATGTAAATAGCGGTTTTTTTTTTTTTTTTCATGTCCGTTTTATGGAAAAAATGACCATTACATATTGTGACAATGTCAAACTTTATACAACTTTAAGACAAACTGAAAACATGGCAACTCAAGTGAAAAACTATTAATTAAAAATACTACATTTGTGTACTTCTGTAGTAGATGCCGCCATTTTTAAAAGGATTTGCATTGCATCTTTTGAAGGGAGCCCTTCCCCTTCAAACGCAGACCCCTCTGTCTTAACCTGAACTGAGACACACCTAGCTAGGGGTAGGTGGACAGAGGCTAAGGGCTGAAATGAGATTCAGTCTTAGTGTCTCACATTGACAATTCATGACTACGTTGTTGGTGTTTTGTTTTTTTTTTTTCTCTGAGGGACTTTTATTTTCCAAGGAACGTTGGCAAGGCGGTGGGGTGAGTTTGCTAAAGAGCCTTCCTTAGCTAGAAAGCTACTGTGGACGTTCATCTATAGTCTGTTCGTCCATGGGAGTGGATCTGTCCTTCACTGTGGTTCTCCCCAAGATTCCTGCTGTCCCACTGGGTTTTTACTGCTGAGGAGGAGCGAAGGAGAGGGGGAGGGGCGTCTGGACTTCATCTATCTCTGTGATTGTTCTCTTTAATCAACTCTGTAAAGTCCAGTGAGACGACGACGTTGTGATTTGGGATCTATAAATAAAACTGAACTGACGGGTGTGAAGTTTCTGTCCTCACAGGTTCTGTGTCATTGACTGTTCTGTCCTTTCAGGACTTGTTGACAACCCAGAGCTGCGTGTGGTACTCCTGTTCGTCTACGAGGCATATAAATCTGGAGGAGCACAGTTCCTGGACCAGATCCTGGACCTGCTGTCCAAAAGCAAAGCTGTCATCGCTGGAGGGATCGTAGAGACTGTGTTCTCTCCCCCCAGACACTGGTAAGTGGATCTTGGATTCTTGAAAGAATAATGGTTTTGGGATAAAAATGCTTAGTATTTTTGGAAATTCTGTAAAGCAGGCATGTCCAAACTATTCCACAAAGGGCCGGTGTGGCTGCAGGTTTTTGTTCCAACCAACCAAGAGTAAACAGTTTGACCAATCAGTTGATCAGTTGATTAATTGAGTCCAGTCTGGTGTGCTGCTGCTTGGTTGGAACAAAGACCTGCAGCCACACCGGCCCTTTGGGAACGGTTTGGACATGTCTGCTGTAAAGGTTGTAGGATATTATCAAAGGGTAAAATTGTAGGCAGTAAGGATCGACCAATACAGGATTTTTAATGACCGATGCCGATTATTTTTTTTTGCATGACTCTTGGCCAGTAGCCGAGATAGACTGCCGATTTCCTTAAGCCCATATTTGGGGCCGATAAGGGTTAAAAATAAATAAAAAATTACAAATATTCCAGGTCTCAAGTGTTAGAATTTACGAGTTCTTTGATTGTAAGCTCCAAAGACGAATTAAGGTTGAGTCAAAAATGAAGCCCAGCCAAAGATGAGTTCTGGATTCGGTTGATCTCACATTAACAATTTATTTGAGATCACATGTAAATCAGCTGATTCATTGAAAATTGAACAGGAGCTCTCCCATCCAGAGGTCAGGCTGGGTGTCTCCACCCTGAACACATGGCCTGGACTTTGCAACATAATCAGAACCAGTCTTTTGATTAGACCACTACTTGGTGACGGAGCCGGTGACCTCAGTCCCTCCCCTTTTTCCCCCTCTATGATAATATTCAAATATTTGTCTGGTCTGCATGCCTTGTGTCGGCTCCCCACAACACTTCAAACCACACCTGTATAATTAGCTAAACATGTTTTCCCAGAACAACCAGTTCTTGAACCAAGGCTGGGAGTCGGGAGCGTTTTACATCTTGACAATAACAATTCTGTGACTTCATCAGAGGTGTTCAAAGTACTCTCATTCTATACTTAATCAGCTACTTGTGTGAAAAAATACTCTGGTTAAAGTAGAAGTCAGGATTCAATTCCTTTACTGAAGTAAAAGTAACGAAGTACAACTTCTCAATTATAATAAAGTACAAAAGTAAAAAGTAAAACTAAATGTATTTTTTTGATACTATCTGGTCTGGATTCTGAGATATCACCACTTATGTGTTTTAGATGTTGACCTTCACTGTGATTTCGACCTATGACCTTTAGAGCTAAAAATTTATTGGTTTCTTCCGTGACACATTATCAATCATCTCTGAAAGTTTCATCAAAATCTGTCCATAACTTTTTGAGTTATCTTGCTGAAAAACAAACGCGGGGTATAACAGTGGTTAGCACTCGTGCCTCACAGCAAGAAGGACCCTGGTTCGAATCCCACACCAGACCTTTCTGTGTCTCCATTTCTCCATGTCCGCATGGGTTTTCGCCAGGCACTCCGGTTTCCTCCCACCATCCAAAGACATGCACTGATAGGTTAATTGGTTAATCTAAGATTGGCCATAGGTGTGAATGTGAGAGTGATTGTTTGTCTATGTATGTCAGCCCTGCGATGAACTGGCGTCTCATACAGGGTGTACCCCGCCTTCGCCCATTGTAGCTGGATTAGGCCCCCAGTGACCCCCGCGACCCTAGTGAGGATAAAGCGGGTTCAGATAATGAATGAATAATAATAGGTTAATCAGTTGTATCAGATGTGCTCTGACAGTTTGTGTTTGTCAAACAGACCGGTTCACTAAGTCATTTTGATGTTATGGTTCAATCACGTATATCTGGTTGTAATTAAATTTTTATTATTTTTAAAGTACCAATTTAAATACCGTTTAGGAACCAATACCATTTTGAAAGTACTGATTTGGTAACGAATGAAACCCTTCAGGTACCCAACCCTTGTCAGCCAAGTTTGTGTTTATGGCTTCTGGTTTGTGTGCAGTCATTACTTTGTTCTTCTTGGGGTAACCTGCCTTTAAAATGTCACTTCCAGATGTCGCTGCCACTTTGACCATTTGAATCATCACTGATAATCTAATTTTGTAAGGTTAATACCTTTCCTTTCTAACATCTTTTTTTCACTGTACAGCTGTAACCAGGGTGCGTTTGGCGTGATGGGCTTCACTTTGAGCGGATCGAAGGTACAGGCAGCATCAGTGCTCCTCGAGCAGGACGTGGGCACCCCACAGATGGCTGAAACCACGGTTCGGCGGCTGAAGGGAGCCAGAATTCCAGAAAGAAATACCATCGCTTTTATGTTCGCCTGTGTGGGGAGAGGCCAGAATTACTACAACAATCAGTCGAACGTAGAGGCCAACGCGTTCCACAAAGTGTTCCCTAACATCCCACTCTTCGGTCTCTTCGGCAACGGGGAAATCGGTTGTGACCGGATTATTACAGACAGCTACACGCTTTCTGACACAGACAGACTGCAGCACGAATACACTACAGTCATGACCCTGGTTCATCTTGGTTAAGTGACTTACCTAGGGTGAAAAACGGCAAAACAGACCTATCAGGCCCCTGCTGGGAACAGCAGAAACAGTACAGCCATCAACATGTCCTCATTAAACAGCTGATACGGCTGTCTGAAATGGCAAAGTTTGGGAAAGTGTGAGCGTTATGCTACGGCCACACCGAACGTGAATTTACATGTGTACGCCTGCGCCGCGCCGCGTAAGTCTGGATGCTGGACAATTCGCGGCCACTCTGAACGCGCAACACCCGAGTCTGGACATTGGATAAACATAGAAACATAGATAAACCAAATGTATCTCTCCAGTTCAATCTGTCCTCAACTATGGCTCAGATCAGTTGGATTGCTGTCCAGTACCTGCTCTGGAGGTCCCAGGTAGGTGGGAGGACCAGACGCTGTCGCTTTTAGACTCGTACAATTTTCATAAAAAAATAGTTCTAGTGGCAACTTTGAGGAAAAGTTGGTAAACCATGTTTTTTTTTGTTTTTTTTTTGTTTTTGTTTTTTTAACATAATTTCAGGGTGCTGATTCTGAATATCGTGTTTACCAGCTGAATTCTGAGTTTGAAGTATTCTAATTTGCAAATTAAAATGACATGTGATTGTTTTTTAATTTTTTTATTATTTCTTAAGTAATCAGTTAAACATCATAGTACCCCGGCTGGAATTTCATATTTCAGTGCTACAATAGTACATGAGTCATAGCAAAAATATTGTTTTAAAATATTATATTAATATATCTGAGTGAAGCTGTGGGGCTACATGTACCACTGGACTTTTTTATAAAATGTCTTCAATTAAACAACTTCATTCACCTATGACTGCTATGCCATTATGCTAATTAACAGACTTAAAACTCATAATTCTCATATTTTGGTAAACAAAATAATTTGAATTGGCACCCTCGAATGATGGCAAATGGCATGTTTACCGACTTTTACTCAAATAGGCCCATTTTCTGAAGGGGTTTCTGAGATTTTTGTCCTGTATGGATTAGTGCAATTTTCAATTGCAATTTTTTCAATTCATTTTTCCCCTGTCAAATATGAGGAAAGGTTGGTAAACCATCTTTTAACATCATTTGAGGGTGATGATTCTGAATATTGTGTTTATTACCAAGCTGGTATCAAAAATATAGACAATTCATGTATACATGCTAGAGCAGCAGCACCATACAAGATTTGGTGACAATCCATCAACCTTTTCAAAAGTTATCCCTCAAACCAAATTCTTCATTCGTCTAGTATGACTGCTACACTATTATGCTAATTAGCAGGATTAAAACAGTAATTTAATCTTGGTAAACACAATATTTGAAATCAGCGCTCTCAAATTATGGGAAATGGTTAAATGACTTTTCCTCAAATTTGCTGCTAGACCCTTTTTCTGAAGAACTTTCTGAGATTTTTGCCAGGTGTATTTTGGGTTCAGCTGATCCTGCAGAAGTGCCTGCAGCACGGGGTATTCCACCACCTCCTCCAGGAACTGTGCCGAGATTAAGTCCCCTTCCAATGCTATTTCAGGCTCAGTGTTTCTTTCTGCCACCTTCCGTGTTGGTCCCAGCATCATACATCATTCCGTCACCACGTTGGCACCATCTCAACTCTAATTGGCTTTCGTGGCCTGGCGTCACTCAAATTCACCTAAAAAGTTCAATATTTTCAACTGGAGCATTTACACGTATTTGTGGCAAAATAGCGTTGACGTTGGACACGTTTATCTCACAATTTTGACTTTTGGAAGTCAGTCAGAATGAATGCAGTTTAAATCAAACTTTATTAACATATGGCTCAACCATCTCAGGCAGCAGCTACAGAGCGCTTTACAATAGAGTAAACTACACAAAAGTGTAGCCTACATAAAAACACAGCGTGGCAGTCAAAGGTTCTGGACAATAAACTGTTCAAGTCATCACAATTTCATTCCCTTTTGGGTTCAGCTGATCCTGCAGAAGCACCTGCAGCACGGGGATGACGTCCGCTATTTCATGCTCAGTGTTTCTTTCCATCGCCTTCTGGGTTGGCCCCAGCGTCATATGTCATCATTCCGTCACCACGTGGGCAGCATCTCAATGCTGATTGGCTTTCATGGCCCAACATCATGCGAATTCACCTGAAAAGTTAAATATTTTCAACGCATATTTGCTCCAATGCGTCCCAAGGCACCGCCCAGGGCGAATCTGCGTCCAAACGCGTTCCTCCGTTGACTTTTTATGTAATCTCGACACGTGAATGTGAAAATTTGCGTTCGGTGTGGACGTACCATTAGAGACTGTAAACAGAGGAAGACGTTAAAACTAATGAGATAGGGTTCTATACAGACAAACCAAACAGCCCCTTTCATAGATAAATGTAATATAGTATTCTTGTTTAATGTGTATATAGTTTTCTTCCATACACATAAGCATATCATAACATCTAATATCAACCTCATGTTGTCTGCTTGTTTTACAGGTGTGACAATAAAACACACTTGTGTTTCCCAGATTATCGTATTGATTAAGCAACAGCACTTTTAATAAACGTAAGAGGAGTGTGGTTCTTCAGCCACAAAATCAAGGCTTTCTTGACTTTCATACTCTTCTTGTAACAACCTGTTTTCAGCTTTTATCTAGAAGAAAAAAATGGGTTTATTAGCCAACAAACCAAATCATTGACTGGTTTAAACAGTCAGTGTGTTGTCAGAATTATAGAGTGGATAGATATACAGTGGTACCTCAACCTATGAAATTAATTTGTTCCAGAAGTGGTTTTGTACCGTGAATTTTTCGCCAATAGTCATATTTTACATGTAAATGGCTTGATTGGTTCTAAGGCCCCCAATACTACCCTGAAAACCCTTTAAAATTATAAAAGTATACACATTTAGTGTGAAATATGTGTTAAAAGTTAAAGAAAATGTAGATTTTAGATGTAATTTATTGGGCTCAGTGGGTAAATGTGTCTTCACTGACTGAACATTAAACATTAAACTATTAAAATGAACCAGACATGCAAATCAATTTCATACCATTGTGTTTGTTTTGTCACTTTTACTTTCAACAATGTTTGTTGAAGGGCGTTTGGTGAAATATCGATCCAAAGACCACTTTTCATAATCTTCCTAAAATGTACAAAGCATACGTTGTCAAAGTGGACGATAGCACGACTTTTGAAAATTTTTTGGGGGTGATTTTTTTTTTTTCAGGAGTTGGGAAAGTTGAAGAAATGTGTCCAGCATGTATTTTATTGGTGCTGATGGAATGATAGCGGAGATAAAAACTCAAAATTATGAGATAAAAAGTTAAAACTGAGATAAAAAGTAAAAATTATTAGATAAAGTCAAAATTATGAGATAAAAAGTAGCTCCCTCATAACCAATGTAATGATATGTACAGTGTGTATTTACATCTCGGGGGTTTCGGTTTCATTTTGTAAATTGGGGCAGCCATGGCTCAGGTGGTAGTGGGTTGTCTAATCACCAAAGGGTTGGTGGTTCGAATCCCACTCTGTCCTAGTCGGTCTGTTGTGTCCTTGGGCAAAGACACTTAACCCTCCTTGCTTCCAGTGTCACTCACACTGGTGTATGAATGCTTGGTGGTGGTCAGAAGGACTGTAGGTGCAAAATGGCTGCCACGCTTCTATCACTGTGTGGCTACATATGTAGTTTACCACCACCAGAGTGAGCATGTGAAAGTAAATGAGTAATGGATCACTAATGTAAAAGCGCTTTGAGTGACCAAAAAAGCGCTATATAAATCCAATCCATTATTATAATAAATTGAGTTTTCTTTCGTATTCAGAGACGAAAACTTGACCTAAAGGTTTTTACGTAACTTGGATTATTCGTTAGCTGGGTCTTTTGTCAGTTAAGGTATGACTGTACTTTGTCCAAATGGCATGTTTTGCCATTTCCAGCTATTAATTGTTGGACTTGAGTGTCCTAACTCGTACATTTTAATAGATTCTTCTACAGATTTGTAACTTGAGGATCTATTTTTGTCGTGTAATATTGAGTGTGAAATTGGGGGGAAAATGTGAATTTGTCTTGAAGTGGTGTTAAGGGAAGTGTATTTGTTGCTGTTGTCATAAATGACAATGGGTGTTTGACATCAGATGTACAAGCCTTAACTACCCAACTGCACATTTTTATAAAAAGGTGTTAAATTGAATGGATGCCTTTGTTGACAGAAGTCGTTTAAGATCCATGACTCATTTCTCACTTCATTATCTGTTTTTTGTTTTGGTTCGTTTTTTTTTTTTACATAAAAACAACAGGACCATTTGAAACTGATGCAATTAGTCCAGTTCATTATGTTCTCATTTTAGCTTCAGTGGGAATTTTTGGGGATTTGGTGAACGGTATATTTTTGGAAAGGTTATGGTGTATAGAATCAGAAAATCAATGTTTGCATTTGCCCATATGTCTATATGGTGGCCATATTGTTTAATTAAAAACTGTCTGCCATTAAACTCTTATTTGGAATATCTCAGCCTCTTGAAATGGTACTACTGTATTTTCTGCACTATAAGGTGCAGTGTCAATGTCATACTGTCCTAATATATTTTTAGAGTTTTTCCATATATAAGGCTCACTGGGCTATAAGGCACATTAACTTAAGTCAAAATCATGAGATAAAAAGTTTAAATTATGAGATGAAAGGTGAAAATTCCCAGTCAATAAGCACAACCTGGATTTATCCATACAGAAGGTGCACTGTGGTTTTCGGAGAGTCTTTTAAGGGCGCCTTATAGTCCGGAAAATACGGTAGTTACTAGTTGAGTTATCTGAACATCTGCAATTGGATGCATTTCAATGGGAATATTGTTTTGTTGCATGTTATCACATGCAAACAACTGTTCATTACAATAAAATTGGAAGAATAAAACAACCAAAACCAGGTCATTTTTCACCAGCCTATGACTAGGGTTAATGTGGGTAGGTCATCATACTTTGTAACTAGTGCCATTGCATTCCCTGACCCTGAAAACATGGGTTTAGAAGACATTAAAACCACCATTTTAACTTACTCGCAGGCTGAGATATTCCAAATAAGAGTTATGGCATCCATTTTATAATTAAGCAATATGGCTGCCATATACTGTAGACATCTGGGCAAATGCAAACATTGATTTTCTGATTCTATACACCATAATATTTACAAAAATATATAGTTTACAAAAAAAAACACTCACTGAAATACATAATGTCCTGGCCGAAATGTACAATATATTCAGGATATTTATTGACAAAGTTGAAAAGTAGTTTTCCATATTCTGATGCAACAACACTTTGTAATGAACTTCCTCCATAGTTTGTCTACACTGGGGGTTAAAAATGTGTGTTAATCTACACATGTTACAGCCTCAGCAGCAGCCTCTAACAGCCTCAGCAGCAGCCTCTAACAGCCTCAGCAGCAGCCTCTAACAGCCTCAGCAGCAGCCTCTAACAGCCTCAGCAGCAGCCTCTAACAGCCTCAGCAGCAGCCTCTAACAGCCTCAGCAGCAGCCTCTAACAGCCTCAGCAGCAGCCTCTAACAGCCACAGCACCAGCCTGTAACAGCCTCAGCAGCAGCCTCTAACAGCCACAGCAGCAGCCTGTAACAGCCTCAGCAGCAGCCTGTAACAGCCTCAGCAGCAGCCTCTAACAGCCACAGCAGCAGCCTGTAACAGCCTCAGCAGCAGCCTCTAACAGCCACAGCAGCAGCCTGTAACAGCCTCAGCAGCAGCCTGTAACAGCCTCAACAGCAGCCTGTAATGGTCTCAGTAGCCACCTATGGAGAGGCTAAGTCACGCCCTTCTACTTCCGGTCCCTGGGTGCTTGGCTCGCAAAAAAAAAATGTGAATGGGAGTGAATGGAGCGAGTCAAGCTAAATTCTGATTCCATTTGACAAGTGCTCTGAAATTCACATATGATAGCGGTTAATAATACATTTTTGATGTGTCAGAGGCAAACCACCCGTTTTTAATGGGAAGCAAACATGACATTAGGTTTTATGTGGGCTTAGTATGAGATTTATCTCATGATTTTAACTTTTTATCATGATTTTGACTTCACATTTTGCCTTATATATGAAAAGCCATAAAAACCATTCATTGACAGCTCACCTTATAGTGCAGATAATATGGTAATTCCATAATCTGTTTCAGTCTAATCCAGTGATTGACTGTCAACTATTGGGGCAGGGTCCTAAATGGACATTGGTAAGAGCACAGTAATGGTCTTTACTACCTTTTTGTTTTGTTTTACTGGTACTTTTTGCAGTTACTGTACAAACGCTCACCAATTTTCTCCAAAACAACAGACATTTGAGATGAGATATTTTGTTACATGATTTGAATGTTTCAAAAAACTAACTCAAGGCAGTTACTGCCTTTTTGCTTTGGAGGGCAGAGAAGAAGTTGAAACACAATAATTATCATTTATTATGAGTTACAATGTGTGTGTCATTCAGGGCACATGACAAACCACATACCGGTTTAGCATTTTATTTCCCATTGAATACCATTCATTAATTGCCCCATGAGCCTCTCAGAAGAGGCGACGACTTTAGCTCTGAATGGGAAGGACAGAGAAAGACCCGTTCCTGATCGTGCTCTCATCCCAGTCCACGCACTTGATCGCTTGTAACCATAGATAACATTGATTTTTAAAATTTTTTCAATGGGTGAGATCCAGATGAAATTCTATACAGTTTAACCCTGTCTTTGTAACGATTCTGACAACTGACAACACAGCAATTAGACATTTCTAGCTCTGCTTTAGGTGTGTCATCTGTATAAACAGCGTTTTCATACAGTTTTTTGAGTCTGGTCTGCGTGCACAACTTCCTCTTGCGTTAAAAAGACGTTGACTGCGAAGGGGTCTATAGTCTACTTTTATACAGAAAAACGTAAAAACACAAGACATAAAACAAAATGCCTATGCCTGGAGGAAGATCAATATGAGGACTAATTAAAACCATGGTGTTGGAATGACCAACATTACCTACACTAGGCCGATCATCACGTCATAGAGCGCTTCCATTTTGACAATCCTAACCCTAACCCTAACTACTGAACCAACAGTAACATTAGTCTCCTCCAGAAACAGCAGAAACCAACAATGCCTTAGCATTGTTGTACAGTCAGAGGCAATCAAAAATGTGATTTTTCTAATATTGAAACGAAACAACATGGAGACACAAGTGGTTGTCTGTAATTAACAGTCAAAACACTGATGGCAGTGTTTTGTGTCCAATGCACCACATGTGGATTTGCAGTCTTCATTTTGTATCAGGTAAATTACGCACCTGAAAGTAATTAAATTAGTTCTCTGCAAATATTTTTTAGCGTTGGAGTAAAATGCATACATTTTGTGTCGTCAAAGAAATGCAGCATGTTTGTATGCACTAGCAAACATTAGCATTAGCCTGATCCAGTCTAGTCAGTAGTGAAAGAAACCCTGGAACTGCTGTGAAAGCTGCAGCACACTGAGTGGACAAACTGCTACTGAAAAATGTAGGAAAATACCTAATTATGATTGTATCGAATAAGTACTAAAATATATATTTTCAAAAGTATTTCATTGTTGAAGTTTATTTTTTCAATCATTTTTATTTGAAACAAGAGAAATAACATTACAATATAATTCTCAGAATTTAATGACTTAATTCCACTCAAATGAACCTCATCTATGTTTTGAAATTATATTCAATTATATCCACAAAAGTTCCCCTTAATAAAAAATATTATTTGAAAGTACTTAAAAAGAAGAACATGTTACAACAACTTAATACATTTGAGTTAGTAGTACTATTTCTGAAACTTTGAGTATTCACAACTGAATATATTTAATTATTCTGAACAGTTTACAGTTGTAGTTAGGACAAGAGATGGCAGTTGATAAAGTGTCATACTTTTTTTCTAGCAGCAGAGGGCAGCAGTGCACCGCACAACACACACACACACACACACACACTATGATCACACAGCACAAGAAAAAACTGTTAATAATTTTCAATGGAGGCAGAAACCTATAACCTTTAACTGTACAATTATAACATTTAAAGTCCTCATAAGGTCACATCCAGAACTTATGAGCGGCTGTGGTTCAGTTGGTAGAGTGGGTCACCCTATGACCGAGAGGTTGGCGGTTCGCGTCCCGGCTCTGGCTGTCCACATGTCGAAGTGTCCTTGTGCAAGACACTGTACCCTGACTTAGGCCCCCAGTAGGACTTACCGTAGACCTTAGAAACCTACTGGTGTATGAGTGTGTGTGTGAATGGGTGAATGAGAGGCTAATGTAAAGCGCTTTGAGCACCATGAAGGTGGAAAAGCGCTATATAAATGCAGTCCATTTACCATTTATGAGGAGTTTAAATGTTATTAAATATATAATAAAGAATTAAAAGGGGTTTTTTGTTTGTTTTTTTGCTGAAACAGGACTAACATTAAAGACATGTTAGTCCTGAACAGGGATGAACAGGGGTGTCAAACATGTGGCCCGGGGGTCAAATGTGGCCAGTGGGATGAAAATGATCATCACTGTTTAAATAAGTCCAGATTTTCTTCTCAGTTTTTTCTTTGTCTATTAATGATGACAACTTCACATTTTTGTCTTTGTTTTACTGCAAAAAATATTAAAGGATGAAATTGTTAAAATGTACAAACTATCCTGTGACAATAAAATGTGAAAAACCTGAAATGTGTAAAGAAAATTAGTTTTCTGCTTCTGTTACTAAAGGTTTAGTGTCTTTGTAAAACTGATCCATAATAAAAACACATGGACTAATGAGAAACTGAGGCAGAATGTTGGTAAAAAATTTACCTGATTTTACTGATGAAATGTAACTTTTTTCAGGTTATTCACATATTTTACATTTGGAGACTTGTTTTTAGGGGTTTTTTTTGTTTGTTTTTTGCACTATAACAAAGGAAAAAAATTGGGGGGGGGGGGGGGGGTGCTGCGCTGATGTATTTTCAAACTTGTCAAATTGATGTTATTCAAATAGCATATTTAATAGTCTATTAATCAATGATCGTTAATACAAGTGAGCAATACACATAGAAAAGTTACTTTGGAATAGACCTAATATTGTTGAATGTGGTGACGTGGGAAGATGAAAGATAATATGATAATAATGAAGCTGCACTTCAAATGTCTTCAAATCTTTATTAATCTATTAGACCTAATCTCAATATTAATCAAATGCTGCCACAGAAATAAATATAGGCCTACAAATGTAAATCCATTAAAATAACACTGTTGAATGTGGAAAGTAGAAAAATAACAAAATAATAATAAAATGACGTGTATAAAACAATGACGTGTAATAGCAAATGTAAATACTGTATGATCAGATAGTGAAAGTTTTAGAGCTATTTAAATTATTTAAACTATATTGTCACGTCATTTAAATCAGTTTCAGATGTTGCAAAGTTCCAAATAATGTCTGCTGATGCTGCTGAGCTTTCAGTTCTGTGGTCGCCCTCGTCCTCGTGGCATCTAGCACTATTGTCAATGAACATTCACGCCGGACACTGTTCGTGTTTGCTGTAGTAATCGAATAAAACTAGAATGTGACAATTATAGCTGGGGCTGAACGCAGACATTTGAAACATATGGGGCTGAGTAAGCAGCCTCAGCGGTCAAGTCATTATTTGGTACAAGTTTAATTTTTTGGACACGTACAACCAGATTGGAGATTTGGGACAACAGCATAGAATTCAGGACATCTGGTCACCCTATTGGGCAGTGTTAGCGGCTGCTACGTGCAGGCAGACAGCTGTTAGCAGTGACAACGCTAGCACATTGATCGCTATTGAGAGAAAGTAGCTCCAAGCAATTACGAGGTGTGAGTTTTTGTTCTGTGACGGTTTTGTTATGCAAATAAATCACTCATTCCAACACATACTGTTTTGAGAAGAAACACCTTTTGTTTTGTCGACCCCAGGAAACCTGCCGGGACTACTTTGGCTTTGACCAAAAGCGGACCAGAACTGGGCTCACAGAACACTGTCAGGGGTAAGTCACTGTGGGTGCACCAGAGTAAAGACACTGATGACATACACATTCATCTGAAAAATGCTGAAAAAATAAAAATAAAATAAAATATAAAAATATACCATTGCCTTGACGTCATATGACGTCATAACGTGAAATCATGGAGCCTGATGCCCGAAGGTAAGATGAAGTAAATGCAAAAAAAGACCTGATACTATCTGGTCTGGATTCTGCGATATCACCACTGATGTGTTTTAGCTGTTGACCTTCACTGTGACCTTAACCTTTGACCTTTACAGCTCAAAATGTATTGGTTTCTTCCTTGACACATTATCAATAATCTCTGAACGTTTCATCAACATTTCATCAACTTTTTGAGTTATCTTGCTGATAAACAAACAAACAAACATATAGAATATAATATAACACAATAGATTTTATTTTGTTAATATTATTTAAGCACACTCAGACTTTTTAGAGTCTATGGGCCGCATTGGAACCTTTGGCGGGCCACATTTGGCCCCTGGGCCACATGTTTGAGACCTGTGGTGTAGGACAAACTCTCTCCTTATTTTTCTTCCTAATGACAAATGAACTGTCCCTTTAATGTGGCCCCTGAATGAAAGTGAGTTTTTGCTGCTTTTAGGTGAATTCAGACAACGTTGTAGGATTCAGATGTAGCTCATGTGTTTGTGTGTTTGCTTGAGAAAACAAAGTGAGGAGCAGACGAGAGGAGCTGCAGCTCCAGTCTGTAGAGAGTTTAGTCAAACAAACAGTGTGTAATGGTGTGAAGTGTGCAGGTGAAGTGTGCGGCAGCTTTAGCCCTGGAGCAGCTCTCAGGCGACGCTCTCTCACACACTACATCCATCTGACCACAGCTGCTCTGGGATCAGTGTGAGGACAAAAAGCTTTTAGGATCTGATGAATCCTGGAGGAAACATGTTCTCCACCACAGCCCCCACAACGTGACCCTCTGCCCCCAATAAACTGCCTGTTTTTTTTTTGTTTTTTTTCCAACAAGTGTGTTTATCAGACTACGTTTATACGGAGACGATGAAAACAGAAGACGCAAAAGTGTCATCTCGTCTTCAGTTTTTTATTTGTGTTTAGACGAGTGTTTTTTTAGGAGGAAATACTTGTTTATACGAAGATGCAACAGTAGGAAAAATATGATTGGATAGTCCTGCCAGACCGCTAGGTGGTACTGTGATAGGCCCGCCCACACGTCCTGTGATAGACCCGCCCACACGTCCTGTGATAGACCCGCCCACACGTCCTTTTCTGTTTTTGACGTTTGTAATAGTCTCTGTTAGGCTCTGGTATGTATGACATTTCTGTCCAATAACTTAAACGACTCCTCTACATTTACTAGTGCTGCTAGTGCTAATGCTAATGCTAGTGCTAGTGCAGCTGGAGGATCTGTGGGGTCCAGGTTGTCCCACATGTTTGTAGTTTTAGGTCTGTGGGATCCAGTGTATCTCATAATTAGGACTTTTTATCTCACGATTTTTATGTCACCATTTTGACCTTAGCTCATAATTTTGACTTTTAACTCTGTGGGATCCAGGTTGTCCCATATGCTTCTTGCTTTACCTGATCGACGTATGAATGTAATGTGAAAGTGTATGTCACGTGAACACGTGACGTAAAGATGCAACGTGAACATATGCGTTTGTTGCTGTTTAGATGGAGACGTGACCAAGCGCGTCTTCAAAACGTCCCACTCTGGAAGGAGTCTGAAGATTTGTGCGTATTCACACCCTGACGGTGCAGTGTAAATGAAAGGCACTTCTGATGAATAAAATATGCTGTCGTATATGGCTGCAATTGTCCTGGTGTAAACGACCTCTTAGTTTCAGAAAAATAGTCACAGTAAAGAACAAACCAATCAGAGGCTGAGCATATATACAATAAAACAGGACAATAGCTTTGTCAGATCAGTCCTTTTGTCCTCTGGGGAAACGTGTCACACATGAAAAGGTCCAAATAAAATAAAGAAATAGAATAATATGAAAATAGGGCCCTTAGGAAACTAAAATAGAATTCTTCATAAACTGACTATCAGTATATTACTGCCTGAAATTGTACATTTAAAAATTATATATATATATATATATATATATATATATATATATATATATATATATATATATATATATATATATATATACACATATTTTGTTTAGTGTGTTACTGAAGAAATGTAATTATATATTTAGTAAAACCCTTAATAATATATGGATATAGACACAGACACGCACACACTTTATTATATATTCATTAATACACTTCACAATATATGTGGAAATGAATTGAGTTTGAATAAAACTGTGTAAAAATATTATATCAGCTTTTGTCTTCAGTTCAATATGTGTTTTATATTTGTGAATATATGATTAAATCATATATTACAGTATATTGGATAATATATGCGCTACTTTTACATATATGGGAATATATTTTTGAAGATAATGCATTATATTTTTCCATATATTTCAGTTTAATAATGGGGAACAGGTTTATTGTAAAAACAGTATAAAGGGTGTACGTGTTGTGACAGATGGAGTATCTATAGTATTTATAGTATGTATATTTAAAAGTAAAGGTGAGTTTTTGCAGCAGCACAGACCACTGCTGCTATTTCATTTCTAGAATGTTCTGTACGTGTTAGGAGAGAGTGGGTTTCTGTCAACATCTGTTCCCCTTCACCTGAAAACCACAATAAGGCTGCAGGAGGCACCGTGACCACATTTTTACCCCCAGGGCATTCTGGGAAATCTGGCTCTGAGAAAAAAAAGAAGCAAAGTGGAGCTTTTTGCAGAAACATGGTCACTGGGACGAGCACTTAGGCCACAGGCTCAAATCAAGTCAAGCTTATTTCTATTTGTCCATTTCACAGACAATGTCCCTGTGGACGTGTGTCACACTCACCTGCTAATGTCAAACTGTCCAAAAGTTTTACTGCAGAAGACTGATGTTTCACTACCTGGAAGTAAAAAAGCATGTTACTGCCATAAAACAACCAGACACACTCATTACTAATCAATGAACCGCTGCAATGTTCTCCAAAATAAGATAAAAAAAGTATTTATAGGAGAGAAAATGGCTCTTTTTTCAGGTCAGGAGTTCATGTTGAATCCATTTTCAGTCATCAACAATTCAATTTTATATATATATATATATATATATATATATATATATATATATATATATATATATATATATATATATATATATATATATATATAAAGCAAACACAAAAAATTGTCCAAATAAAGTCCAAATATAGTTCAAATATAGTTCAAATATAGTCCAAATGTGGTCCAAAACACATCAAACCATTAATAACTAGAAAAGCACTCTGAGAGTGCAGATCTAACTAACAGACAGGCAGAGGTAAATATCCACAAATCATTTAACAGGCCCCGCCTCCAATAACCCAGTTTTCATCTTAATATTTTCATTTATAATATAATCAAACACCACCTGCATGTTATCAAAATGGTTCAAGAACAACATTCAATTGACTTTATTAAGAAATTTAGGCAAAACTGACTGGGCGTTTAAAGGGTTAATTGACCCTTGTGTGGCATTAGGGGCAAAAACATCCACTAGCTGTAATTTTCCTTCTTAATTTTGACATCACTTTCACTGTATTGGCTCAAATGATATGGTTTTTGCTGAGTAAACTTACTTGTACATACAATTTGAAAATTTGCCATGAACCATGTGTGAACCATGAATGTGGGTCTTTATGGGGATTTTTCATATTTTTAACTATAATCCAAAATATGGGGGGTCTTTATGGGAATTTTTATGGGGGGCCCCATTCACGGCTCGCGTTATGTGTGCGCCATTTATACGATACTTGCTTTTGAATAAGTAGTTGTTAATCTCTCCAGCAACACTAATGCCATTCACCAAAACCACTGTCCAAAGGAGATAATGCCCCTTAAATATTAATAATTTAGAGGGATAAAAATTCTGCCCTCTCACTTTTAATATCTAATCTTCAACTTTTGGTCTGTGAAACAATGGACTCTATGCTATATAGAAATATAAAATGTAGCCCATCGCAATTTTAGTAATTTTTAGACATAAATTGTTTGATTTTCGAGGGTCTCAGAGGGGGGGTCCCAGAACTAGAGGGTTTTAATGTCTGTTCATAGGTGCACATACCTATTATACATACAAAGTATGAACACCTAAACTAAACTAAACTAAACTAAACTAAATTAAACTAAACTAAACTAAACTAAACTAAACTAAACTAAACTAAACTAAACTAAACTAAACTAAACTAAACTAATTGTCGGTATTATTGTTCTACTTGTGCAGCTCTCTCTGCTCAGCTTCTTATTGTCATGTGATGTGAAATACTAACACCTAAAGCTTTAAAGAGTTGAGGAGTGAACTGAGAAGACCCCAGGACGTCCCCTGTCCTTTTTCACAGACAGACAGACAAATCAGTCTATGCTGGACAGACCTGTCTTTTCTCCCTGAGACTCATGTCTTATTAATTGTGGAGTGATTGTCTCAGTCTTGTTTTAGTGAGTGCAATGCTTCCTCTCCAGGGGTGGCTCAGGGATTAATATTTTAGACTGAAAAATAAATGAAATTACCCATCAGAGTCTGCGGGGGTGTCCCTGGGGACACAGGCTAGCACTCAGGCTTCTCTGGCTTCGCACTCAAGCGACCGACACTGAGCTCAAGACCAATCAAGCGAACAGAAGAGCACGACGATCACAGCCATTCACCACGCACGCTCAGGCCTGTTTATCTGGAGGGACCGCCGCCGAAACAAAGAAGCCCCCCCACCCCCACCCCCCACCATCTGAAAGCAACCCCACCCTGCGCCTGTCCCAGTTTACTGGTGGTGCAGCTAATGTAGAGCCTGATCCCTGCGAACGTCTTCTAAAGCACCTGTGGCCTCAGGCACCAATCATTTTTGTCAATATTCTGTTGTAAACAGCGCAGATCATGGATGTAAAAATGTGTATCGATGCTATGGACATGTCCATAACAAGATTTAGATGTTTGTAAAATGTCCAGACCAATATTTAAATGTTTCTAAAATGTTTAGACCAATATATAGATGCTTTTAAAACGCCTAGACTGTAGTAAAAGGGACTATACTCTAAAGCACCATCCTCCTTGGTGTCATGTCCTATATGAGAATATTTTCTCAGGAAATGGGGGTTATTTGGAGATTAAATGTTTCTGGTTTATGTGTTCATTTATGTTGCCTGCTGAAAAAACCTACACAAAAGAAAACGTTAATCTTAACGGACAGATTTGAAAAGTGCAATGCTCATGGAATCAAAAGCGTTTACCATTCATTTATTAATATATAAATGACTGTATAATATAATTCAACAGAGGATCTTAAATATAACTGACTGAACATTGTCAAACATATCTGCCTTGTTAAAAATAAACATGATACAAGTCATTGAAGCCTCATTTCACTGTCATTTTATTATTTTAATGTCATGTTGCATCACCATGGCCTTCCTCTCTGTCTAGTTTTGGTGGTGTGCAGGAAACTTTGAATTTAAAAAAATGTATTCTCTATTATACTCCAATTAGATTCAGACGAATATAATAAATAAATAACTATATTCCATCCTTGTGGTGTTTAAATTTGTCAAAACACTCCACATGAAAAAAGTAAATAAAAGCACGCCACAAAGAAATATGTCCGATGAAATGCACCCGATTCATTTTTTTGACCGCTCTGCACCTGAGTGTCATATTTCCGGCCATAGCAACAAAATGTGCAGCTATGGACCTTAGACCCGCCCTCTGTCCATCTGGCCGTTCCAGTCTAGCATCGACCATCTGAAAATATGGTCACTACAGTTGTGGTTTGCTGTACTGTATTGTGGCTTTTTGATATGTATGGCACATGAGGAGAAACCTGTCTGTGGTCGTTCCTAGTACGCTAAAGAAAACTTCTAGCTGCTGCTGCTGCACATGTCATTGGACGAACAACGCGTGAGTTCACGTGACAAAGGAAGAGAGATAGAGGTCAGAAGTGTGTGAGGAGGTGGCCCATTTCCCGGAAATATTTTTTAGTAGTCTTTAATCGTGCAGCTTTTCTAAAAGGTCATGTCAACATTGGCCCCACTAAAGTGTTAATAATCATCATCATCATTAAAACAAACCCCCCCCCCCCCCCCGAAGTTTCAAAAGGGCACTGTCATTCATAAAAGGGCAAAGAGGCAAGAGATCTAGTACCACCTAGCACCTATCTGTGCATGTTTATGGTCCAGACCAAAATTTAGACTAATATTGAATGGGAAATTACACGACATTCAGGAAATAAAAGGTAATTTATTTCCTCCTCCTCAGTTCCATTTGTCAAACACAGTGTGTCATTGGTGGGAACAGCCTTGTCCTTTTTGTAGTGTTACTTTCTCAATGCAAATTTGGACTAAATATTGTCATCAACAACCCTTTATCATGTGACAAAAACAAAATGAGACTAGACATAAATGTTGGTCTTGTGACGATAATTATAATTAAATATATAATGCAATAAAAAAGAGACGAAATGTGGCTTAAGAAATACAAATGTTGCTGAAATGTGTCTCAGTTTTTGTTGTTATTTCATCTCTTTTAGGCACATTCTTATTTATTTTTTTAATTTTTTTATTTATTCATTTATTTATTTGTTTGTTTATTTATTTATTTATTTATTTATTTATGCTGTCTCTCATGAGAAAGGCAACAAATTATGTTATTATGCCCTTGTCACAGATATTTTCCACTTACAATGAAATGGACAAAAACTTTGGACTTTTTATCTGATAGTTTAGACTTTTTTATCTCACAATTTTGGCTTTTTATCTCATAACATTTTCATTTCATTCATTTCCACTTTACACAACTTGCTTCAGGTCAAAATTGGATAAAACATGAAATGGCTGTTATCCATTTTTTAAAAATCATTATTCATTTAAACACAAAAAAATATCATTATCCCTTTTTTCATTTTGGTTTTGGAAACAAATAATGAAGAAAGGAGTTGTTTTTTCATTTTTTGTCTTATTTTTTGTTTTATTTTGAAACATGAATGAATGAATGATCCAGGGATTGATGAACACAGAGGTAGTAAAAGTACTCACATTCTGTACTACAGTAGAAGCACTGATTCAACTTGTCTACTTAAGTAAAAGTATAAAAGTACACTTTCTCAATTGTAATGAAGTACAAAAGTAAAAAGTAAAACTACATAATTTTTTTTTTCCATGAACGCAATAATACTTATTTAACCAGGAAAAATCTGAAATGTTTCAAAAGTATCCAAAATAAAGCCTTTAAAAGTGAGTTACTGTGTAGAAACTAGACTTCCATACATTTCCTGAAGGACATGTAACCCGTGTGCTTGTCTCTTGCTGGATCAGTAGAGTTGTGGCTGGTGAAAAGAAGAAATATCCGCTGTTCACTTTATATGTGGAATCTGTTTGTCAGTGTTTGTGGACTAAGGCCCCGTCCCATTTCTCCCCCCTTAAAACTTCCACTTGGTTTTAAGTGCCCTAAAAAGTAAGTTCCACTCATCAAGGGGAAATAATTCCCCCTGAAAATGGGACACCACTCGCGAAGTGAACGTAACAAACGTGCTGACGTCACACGCTGACAAGTCTACCCCGCCAAATATTAAACCACCCCTCCGCGAGACTGACAGCAGCTGACTACTATTTACACGGAGGACAAATGGCGGTCCCAGCTGTGTTGCCTGTTGTGTTGGTTCTGTTTATTTACCTTCGGGATGCGCAGAGAAGAAATGCGGCAAACAGAAGACGCATTCGCCGTCTACTTTGCCTTTCAGTCTTGTCTCAGGTATGTTGATTTATTTAAATATTTGGATGTATTTTTTCTTCAATAGTTGGCGATTTATAACATTAACGTTAGCATTACCGCTAGCTTGACAAGGTAACATTACCGGTCATAGCCGCTGTGTGGTAAACTCACTGTCGGCTCGCTGAGCTAGCAGTGCATCATGGGTAATTTCATCTTCCACTCAAAACGAAGTCCGCAACCAACCTCACTACATTTTGAGGGTTGATTTTAAGGGCAAAATCGCACTCCCACTTGCTCCCCTAGGTAATGGGACACCCTACCCCTACACATGAACACGCAAAATCTAGGGTTAGGGGACATTTTAGGGTTAGGGGGAGAAATGGGACAGGGCCTATGTCAGTTCTATTAAGCTCCTCCCATTTTCTGTTAAAGGTCCTCCCATTTTCTGTGAGCAAGGGACTTTCCCACGTTGCCTAGGCAACTGACCTTAAGTTACACACGCAGACACAGAGCTGGCTTGGAGTAAAGCCTGTTTGAATGTTAAACCATGCCTCTGAACTCCTGTTATTTTGAGGAAAACTGTAAATAATTGGTGAAAGCACAGGTGGTCATGAGTGACAACAGGTTCTGAGGGACAAGTAGATATATTTATTTTTCCTGTACTGTGAAAAATAAGCGAGATACAGCAGTTTTAAAACCACTGAACTCCCCAAAATGAAACAGATCTGTTAGTCTGTCAATCATGTTAAATCTCCTCCCACAGTCTTAATTGTCTGCAGGTGTTTCATAGTGCCAGGAGCACTGTTACCATGGTGATGAGCAGTGGCGGGAACTTCAAAAGGGAGACGCATAGACAGCTCCACACTCTGTTACAAGTTAAAAATAGGTGTGAACATACTGCCAAACTCTTGCAATTTTTGAGAAAGTCGTAAATAATTGGTGAAAACAAAGTTGATCATGAGTGGCAGGAGGGTCTGAGGGACAAATACATGTACTTTTTATGTCTGTACTGTGAAAAATAAGTGAGTTAGGACATCCTAAATAGATGACAAAAATGCCTGCGCTTTAAAGTTTAAATGAAGTCTGTGCGACAAAGTATGGCGAAGCAATAGCGTTGGCAAAAAAGGCAATTTTTTTGTCGGTCCCATTAAGAAGGAATGGGGTTTTATTTGCCATAATAATGCGAAATCCTTACAACATATCGGAATTATGAGACCACACGTATAATCTCTGGGCCAATGTAATGAATTGTTCCTATTTACTGCAAAATGCTACGACTTATTGTTTAGGAGTTATAGCCACGTAAACATGGCACAATTCATTTCAGATGGACATTTTTGACTAGTTTTTCATGTTTTATACGAAAACTGGACATCGGAATGTCAATTCTGATAGATGGCACATCTTTCGAGACCAGTCTGCAGATTTTAGCGTCAACATTTTTTGACTATTTACAGCTGTGTTTTTTGTATAAATCAGAAGAAGCCAGTTATAATAAATAAGACATATAACAATACACCTCTGTGCCTTGCATTACATGCAAAGACAGGGAATTATATTTGATCAGGTCACAGTTACTCAGTTTTGTGGGTATGGACAGGAAATTTAGGAAAAATGTAAAAACAGCAAAAAAAAAAGTCACAATTGAGATAAATGTCAAAATTCTGAGGTAAAAAGTCAAGTGTGAAATAAGTCAAAATTATGAGATAATAGTCATATGACTATAATATATGAAGTCACAGTTTCTCTCCTCCACTGATTTTTGAAAAAGTAATGAGTATATTCTGAGAATGTAAGGAGTATAAAGTACAGATATTTATATAAATCTAAAGAGTATAAAGTACAGATATTTATGAACAAATGTAGGGAGTAAAATTAAAAACTTTCCAGAAAAACAAATACTCAAGTAAAGTACAGATATCTAAAAAAATCTACAGTCATGAAGTAGTTCTACTTCGTTACTTTCCACCTCTGGATGAACAACATTACAGGCTCGACAGTTACACACTGCACACGACACCAGTTTTTCATCAGCATCAACTTCTTATTTGCATATGGTTTAAAACCTGTAAATAATTGAAGCTTATTAAGATGTGAGGACCTGTCACAACAACCACTAATTGGTCAAATCATTGTTAAGTGCATCAGGAGAAGATTCAACCCCCTGATTACCTCCTCATATCATTAATTCACAACATAAACCACTGTACCATTTTGTTGCTTGTCAAATGTTTACAAGGATCCAGAGGATGTTTTAATTCTTAATAAGTTTTACATCCACTGCCAATGTTGGGTTCAACTATTAGAAAGTTTTGTTTATTTTTTTTTTTAATATTGTTTGTCATAATTTTAAATAATTGATTGGTGCCATCATACAGAACATGAGATGAGGACTGTATATGTATGTATATATATATATATAAAGATTACACTGATTACACTGATTGGTTGTAGTACCATACTATTACATACAGAGGGATTTGAAAGACAAGCTTTTAGCCCCGCTAGTCCCACTAGACACACTAGTGCTGCTGGGCTAAAGAAACATGTGGAGTTTGAAGTAAAACACTGACTTTTAGTTAACTCTGCGAGAAAAACACTGATACATGTAGAGTTTTTTAATAGTGTAGTCTTTGAAGCAGACTGTAGTGGGTCTAGTGGTGTGTCATAGTCAGGGGAGGCGGGGCTAAAAGGTCATCTTTGAAATCCCTCTGTATGCAATAGGACGGTACTACAACCAATCAGTGTAATCTTTAGGATGACGTAGTTAGAGCGCTGGAAAGTTGACGGAGGAATCCGGAAAAAGCTAGGAATGACTAAACAAAATGGTGGATGTTGTCGCTTCTGTAAAAGGAATTTAAAGATTGCTGATGTTTTCTCACATTCTTCACTCAAATCTACATCTGTTGTTGTTCTTCGATGGTTGTTTCTGTTTGTTTCTCTCCCAATTGTAGCAGCGTCACTTTGTTATGCCCGCTCTCTGGCTCTGTACTTCACTGTGATTGGTCGGCCAGTTTCAGGGAAATCTAGCCAAAAGTTACATTGAGCGTAAATAGACTATTATTGTAGCACATTAGATTTGCTGCCACTAGGGGGGGGCTGGTGCGACTAGGCTAGAAAGTCAAGGTTAGAGTAGAATAGACTTTACTTGTCATTGTAACAAGTACAATGGAATAAAAATGCAAACCAGTCACTGAATGAAGCTTAAAATAAAGAAATAATAATAATTTTAAAAATTAACTAGAAAAGCACTCTGGGAGTGCAAACCTCCGCCAAGGCAGACCTCCCCACTTTGAATGAGGAGAGGTTATGTTTTTGTCTGTCTGTCCGTCTGTCTGTCTGTTAGTTAGCAAGACAACTCAAAAACTTATGGACGGATTTTGATGAAAATAACAAGAAATTTAATTTTGGTGGTGATCTGGAAGAGATCCTGGATTCTGCCTCACTTTGAAATTTATTCTCCATTACCAAAACTTACTCTGTACATTTCATCAAGATCCATCCATAACTTTTTGACTTATCTTGCTAATTAATAGACAGACAAACAAACTCTGGCAAAAACATAACCTTAATGGCAAAGGTAACAAATAAATAAATAAATAAATAAATAAGGGGGTCTAGTGTGACTAGGCTACTGATCCTGCGATACAACAGTAACACTGACAGTGTTTTTAGTAAAACCAAAGCCTTCCACTGACAAACTTTTTTTTTATGAATTTTTTTTTTTTTTTACAAAAGCCTGTTTTGCACAAGCAACTACATTGTGGGTTTGTTGTTATTTTATTTTCAAAAAGACAAGCAGTTGTGTAAGTCGATAACCTGGATCTGCTTGCTGTTAGCTATCACATCAATCTGCTTCACAAAAACAACAATACGTATCACATGCCACAGAACAAGTGAATAAATAATGATGTGCTTGGCTCTCAACACACACAAAGGAATCCTTTTGAATAAGGGTGCCAAAGCCTGGCCCAGTCTTTATATGTTACGGCCCTGGTGTTAATGTCTCTAATCTGAACCCCTTCCAGCTCAATCAGCCGTGTAAAAGAAAAGAGATAACTCACATGCTTCAACTTCCCTTAGAGCAACAAAGTTTACCGTCACACCTGTCCAAAGACCATTTATGAGGACGTAGTTATGCTTTAAGACATAATTCACCACACATTCTGCTTAAATTAAATAAATAAGGCTAAAAGATGTGTGAAAGGTGTCTAAATGATTCATATGGTGTCAGTTTATGTGTCATAGTGGGAAAGTGTGATCAGCAGGGACACTCAGTAGACCTGGAGGAGGCAGACTAAGAAGGAAATTGCTTTTGGGACCTCTCTAACCAACCAAAAAGGGACAGTCCCTGTCACACTCACAGGAAGCAAAGTGACCATTAGATGCTTAATAATGGAAATGTTTTAATAATGGCTCAGAGGGAGTCACTTTAACTGCATTAACATTACATGATCATTGGTTTCGTTGTCATTAACAGAAGCAAAAAGACGGTCACAGTCACACCATTACCGTATTTTCTGCACTATAAGGCGCACTGTCAATAAATGGTTTATTTTTTTTTAGGTTATTCATACATAGGATGCAGTGGCCTATCAGGAGGTATTAAGTGCAGTCAAAATCACAAAATAAAAAGTCAAAATTCTGAGATAAAAGCCAAAAATGTGAGATAAAAAGCCAAAAATGTGAGATAAAAAGTTAAAATTATGAGATAAGTTAGAATTATGAGATACAAAGGTAAAATTATGAGATAAAGTAAAAAATTATGATAAGAAGACAAAATCATGAGATAAAAAATTCAAATTCAAAAATTCCAAGTCACTAAGCACTACCAGAATGAATCCATGTATAAGGCACACTGTCATTTCTGGAGAAAATGAAAGTATTTTAAGTGCACCTTATAGTCCAGAAAATACTGTAAAATTATGATCAAATTGTACTGCTCTGATCCAGTGTTGATCTAATTATTCTGTAAAAATCATTAAAATTAAAATAATTTTTACACCATTAATATCTTCATCCTGTGGGCCAGATTGGACCCTTAGGTGGGCCACATTTGGTCCCTGAGCCTTATGTTTGACACCTGTGAATATGTTTTGCCAAGTCATATTAACAGTATCTTATGATAATAATTATGCTTTGTTTCTATTTTCTAATATAGTGAAGTGATTTAGAAAAGCAGCGTGTGGTGCCAAACAGCTGGGTATAATGTTAGAAAAGGTGGAGCTGATTGAGAAACAAATATATGTGTGGAGTGAGAGTGAGTTACTGCTGCGCTCTGTGACAGATTGAGAACACGTCTCACACAGGACACTTTCAACAAGCTGGAGGAAAAAAATACAAATAAATTATAGATCGTTCTTTAAAAAGCTTCCCAGGTTCTCTTTTTCAAACATACTTCCTAAGTGCACTGGATCCAGAGGTTCACTTGGTGGAAGAAATCTACTCAGGAGACTGTTGTCATGGCGACACAGGATATTTTTTTTTTACATTTACATAAAACACTTTTCATGCGGCTTAGGGGTTAACCCTCCCCTCACATGTATGTTCTGTTTCTGAGGGTAAAAGTGGGTCAGCTAAGAATCTGAATGACCAGCTTCAATCACTTCACTTCTCTGGAGATGAAATATCAATTATTAACCCAAGTGTGGCATTAGGGGCAAAAATATCCACTAGCTCTCATTTTTCCTCCTAATTTTGCCACAACTTTTACTGTATTGACTCAAGTGACATGATTTTTGCTGAGTAAACATACAATTTGAAATTTTGCTCTCAAAATATTTGCTAAGTCAATAATACGCTGTTAACAAATGTACTCCCTGTGGTGGCGTTAGTTCCTGTTTTCATCCACTAACTTTGACTGCTGTAAAAAATATCAGATAAAGATTTTAATTGGTTTTGCATAAATCTGTTAATCAACCTCAGTCCTGATCAAAACTACCAATAGTTTTTTTTAAAAACTGTGATATGTAAAAATTTCTGATGTCCAATCACATTTTATATTGAAAGTGTGTCATTTTATGTGTATTTTTTTTCCCATATCAGTGCCTTTATTTTCTGAACTGTCTTATAAAAGATTAATAAAAAACTAAATTTTGGTAATAATAAGTAATTTAGTAAAGATTACTTGACCAAATCTTAATTTGGTCAAGTAATGAAATGTCATGCATAGCACAATACTTAACCAAATCGAAATTTCAATATGGCGTCAGACCACGAGTAGTGAAATTTAGGTGAAACTCAGTCTGGTTCATCCTTGTATCCGTCTCCTTCTACATACACAATAAATTTTGCAGTGTTAAATCAACACTTAGAGAGTTTATTTAACTTCTTCTAGAGTGTATTTGGTCCCATTGTCTCCAAATCTACAGTGCACCAAATGTCAGAACCATCCATCAAGAATGGGCAACTCTAGAGTGGGAACAGAGGGAATGTGTACGCACACACAGACACACAAATGAAAAGGCCACTCAGAGCGTGGTAACTTCACTAATCATATGACATCTGCGATCTTGTCCAATCACAAATCTATCATTATCAGTAATTATCGTGTTAAATCACCAATACATGTTGAAAACAGCAGATCTCTGTGATGACGAGAAAATTCAATATGGCGTCAGAGCGGAAGTAGTGAGTCGATTCAGCTGAAACTGAGTCTGAAACAAGCAAACGCTACAGATCAATACAAATATACACTTAACATTACAAAACATTAAAGCAACATAACTTCACAAATCTCTGATTCGTGAAGTTGACAAACAATCACAAGTGATCAATATACTTGACCAAATATTGATTTTAAGAATTTAAGAAGTTTTCAGTAGTCATTAATAATGTAAACTATCAACAGCTTTATGACCCCCCACATACAGACTGAGCCCCCACATACAGACTCACCCCCCACATACATACTGAGCCCCCACATACAGACTCACCCCCCACATACATACTGAGCCCCCACATACAGACTGAGCCCCCACATACAGACTGAGCCCCCACATACAGACTCACCCCCCACATACATACTGAGCCCCCACATACAGACTGAGCCCCCACATACAGACTCACCCCCCACATACATACTGAGCCCCCACATACAGACTGACCCCCACATACAGACTCACCCCCCACATACAGACTGACCCCCCACATACAGACTCACCCCCCACATACAGACTCACCCCCCACATACAGACTGACCCCCACATACAGACTCACCCCCCACATACAGACTCACCCCCCACATACAGACTCACCCCCCACATACAGACTGACCCCCACATACAGACTGACCCCCCACATACAGACTGACCCCCCACACACAGACTGGCCCCCCACATACAGACTGACCCCCACACATACAGACTGACCCCCCACACACAGACTGGCCCCCCACATACAGACTGACCCCAAACATACAGACTGACCCTCACATACAGACTGACCCCCACATACAGACTGACCCCACACATACAGACTGATCCCACATACAGACTGACCCCACACACACAGACTGGCCCCCCACATACAGACTGACCCCCACATACAGACTGACCCCACACATACAGACTGACCCCAAACATACAGACTGACCCTCACATACAGACTGACCCCAAACATACAGACTGACCCCCACATACAGACTGACCCCACACACACAGACTGGGCCCCCACATACAGACCGACCCCCACATACAGACTGAACCCCAACACACAGACTGACCACCACATACAGACTGAACCCCACATACATACTGACCCCCCACATACATACTGATCCCCACACACAGATGGCCCCCACCTATACAGACCAACCCTCACATATAAACTGACCCCCACACACAGACTGACCCCCAAATAGAGACTTCCACATAGTTTGCCTGGGTATCAGGTGCTCAGAGTGTCTGCCACGCTGGGGAGTGGGGAGGGTTATGTGGTCTGCCTGAACATGTTGGGGGGGTTAAGGTTAGGTGGTCTGTGTGAACGTACTGGGGGGCCCTGCAGCATTTCCCTGGGGTCCCTGGGGAGGGGGTGGGGGGGCACATCAGTTGCTCTCAGCTAAATGCACTCACATATGAATATTTCAGGACAATTTAATGTTTCAGCTGGGGGGCCCCAGAGGAGCAGAGCATCAATTTGTGAACACAGTTGTGTTGGAGTTAAAAGCCCAGACGGATAATCCAGTATGAACGGCCCTGTCACTCTGCAGACGCTGTTCACTGGAGACACTGAAAACACAGAAAAGCACCATGTGACTGAAGAACAACTGCTCTGACCACTGAGGGAGGGGGCGGAGCTTAGGGATTTAGAACCACAGCCAAAGTCAGTCTATACAAGAGGTTTATACACACACACACACACACACACACACACACACACACTTGTTTCCATGTCTCAGGAGGATGACATTTGTAATCATCACCTGCAGTAGCCCCTTTTTTTTTCCTTCAAAAAAAAAACATTAAAAGGAAAAAAATCATTATATATGTATATGTATATATATATATATATATATATATATATATATATATATATATATATATATATATATATATATATATAGTAAATAACATTACAAAAAAATACAAAAAATCCAATAAAAAGTTAAAACACACATTTAAAAAAAAACAATAAAAATGTGAAAAATGTGAAAAATATTACAAATATTAAAAAGTAAAAAGAATTACAATAAAAATAAATAAATAAATAATAATAAACACATTTTCAAACCTTTGAAAAATACATGTTTCACTTTACACCAGAAAAAAAAAACAGAAAAAAAAATAAATGTAACAACAATTTTACTAGTGGGTACCTTTATTTATATTTAACCCTTGTGGGAGCATGAATTTTGGTCCCCATAGTGTCAGAGGTCCCCATGGTGTGACTGTGTAAACATATCAATGTCCCCATAAATATAGGAATATACACACACCTGCTGTCCTGTTTAAAAATACCCTAAAGTGATGCTGAACGTCTTCTTTCACACAGAAAATGTCCCCGTAGGTGTGAGGACACCAGTGTTTTACTAAACACACGCCTGTGACACAACCGATGAGGACATCAACGAACAAGGACACAAACATAGAGCGTGTGCATGAACACTAATGACACCTACTGAGCAGGTAAATAAATGTGATGCTTAGTTAACTACTGGTTAACTCTAACCCTGGATCTTCTCACACAAGGAAATAGTTTAAACATGTTGAACATTTTCCCTAATAAAACATGAATTAAAAACCAGACCGATTTCGACCAAGAGATCACAGTTTGACCAATCGACTCTGAAGACTGAGATCAGTTCATTAATTAAGTCCAGTCTGGTGTTCTGCTGCTGTTGGAACAAAAACCTGCAGCCACACCGACCCTTTATGGACTAGTTTGCCCATGCCTGCCTTAGACGGTTAAATGGTGTCATTCTACTGAAAACCACTTTTCCACGCTCCTTTTGGAATCTGAAGGGTCACCCTGAGTTACCGACACATGTTGCCTTTGACAGTGGTTTGTCACCTCCACTGGCTGCATACTGCATTCACAGAAAACAAGAGGAACAAGGGACCCAGAAAAAGCTGGTCCATCTGACCTCAGATGGACTTTAGCCTCACCCATGTGGGGTTAAACCCATCCTCCATTGCAGTGAATCTGAAGTAGCATTAGCATTAGCATCTACAAGAGAAGACGGTGCCACAGTAGCTGCTGCACAAAAAAATGTCGGATCAAACTGGTTCATGTGCTCTCTGTGGAAATAAAGCCTTGTTTTTCCCCTGCACGTTTTCAAAACAAGCAACGGTACGAAGCCTAGCTGGATGCTACTCTGGTAAAGGTAAATACATATAGAGAGCGAGAGGAGAGGGGGAAGTGTTTCTTCACGTATTCTGAACCAATCAGAGACGCCTTGTCACCACATCATGAACATGTATGGCAACTTTTTACTTTTACTCCCTACATTTTTATATAAATATCTGTACTTTATATTCTTTTCATTCTCAGAATAGACCGGTAAACTCTGTTGTTAGACCTCAAGTCATTTTCCACTGTGAAAAAACAGCTGGAAACAAAGCAATCCAGAGGGTTTCTTTTTTAATAGAAGAAACACACAATGTATTCAATAACAATGGAGAACACAGTAATATTAATGAAATAACCATGGAATGACAGCTTTAAAAAAATTCAAAGAAATCCTCAGTCCCTTTTTTTGAGATATGGTCATTTCAATATTCGACCACGTATGTTAGATCTAATGTTAAATATGAAGCACAAGATATTGTCAGATGTAACTAAATATGTCAATAACCTGCTTTGAGGTAAGTGTCATAAATGTTCCAAATATACCATTGGCTTAATGTTATATAACATCAAAATGTGACGTCATGGAGTCTATCGGTGTTATCTCATCTGATGTCTGAAGGTCAGACGAAGTGAATGAAAAAAAAACACCTGATATTATCTGGTCACCACTGATGTGTTTTAGCTGTTGACCTTCACTGTGACTGTGACCTTTGACCTTTATAGCTAAAAAATTTGTGGTTTCTGCCTTGAAACATTATCAATCATTTTTAAAAGTTTCATCAAAATCCATCCATAACTTTTTGAGTTATCTTGCTGACAAACAAACAAACAAACAAACAAACAAACAAACAAACAAACAAACAAACAAACAAACAAACAAACAAACAAACAAACAAACAAACAAACAAACAAACAAACAAACAAACAAACAAACAAACAAACGTGAGCCTTGACCTCCTTTGCAGAAGTAAAAATACAGTTTGTACCTGTAGCCTTCTGACAACCACAGCTGCTGCTATGAGACCATAACAACAACAACAACAACAATAACAATAATAATAATAATAATAATAATAATAATAATAATAATAATAATAATAATAATAATAATAATAATAATAATAATAATAATTTTTAAGTAAAACAGTATATTTTAAGTATTAAAACTTTATTTTTTGTGGTGAAGTATAGAATCAAACACATTTTTAAACCCTAAAATTAACTCTTTCAACACATGTTTTAAATGTAAATGAAGAAAATGTTTTACTGTAAGTGTAGGGTGGTGTTTCAGTGACCACAGCTGCTGGAATTTTACTATAAAGTTAAAAAATACTATATTACAGTGTGTCTGGTATGTAACAGTATTGTTTTGACTGGTCCAAACAGTCATTTAAGTAATGCAGCCTGTTGTAAAAGCTGCAGAAAAGCAACAGGGCTGCTGCTCTGTGCTGACAAAAGCCACTGATAATAAAATACAAGATGCACATTTTGTAAAATAAAAGAGGCGGCTGACAGATACACTAATAAGGTAATAATGGCACAGGTTTCCAAGCTCAACAATGCACAACTGCCCTGAGGCACCAATCAAAAATTAATACTAATTATCATGTGAATACTGCATTAGCTCTGAAGAATGATGAATTATAAATCTGCAACATGCTTCTCCTCTCAGACTGGAAACACTTGCATGAAGATGTGATTTTTTATTTTTTTCTCATAGAAGCATTTTTGAAGCGTTGTCACAACATAAATAACTGAACGTACCATCAACATACCAGTAGGGTTATGGTATACATGTATGAAATAAAAGAGTCTATGGTGGAAATATACCAGATTTATGTAATATGCATCCTTCTATTTTTAATTATATCCATTTACAGTCTTATTTTTCATTCTCAGTTTTGGCTGACCTGAGGACATAAAGCACTAAAAATCAGTCTTCTACTGGTTTTGGTGAATCACATGTTAGTACATTTGGAACTTGTTCCAGTGTTTATGGATCCATTTAAACTAAACTAATAGACTAAGGCAGGATTTAGGAAAATGTTCCTATTCAAAGTCCTGAAGGCATTTCATGTAAATATTTATCATACAGTGTTTTTAGGGGTTTTGAAGCGTGTTGAATTAAAAAATTCTGTATGCTTAAAAATGTCCCATAATGGAGAAATCCAATATGGCCGCCACAGCCAGGTCAAAATCTAATGAATTAGTTATCTTTATGACTGTAGAAGGAAAAACATGAATGTAATGTGGTTTATAGGTTTTCACATATGGGGAATTCAATGACACACTCTGATTTAAGATCAAGATTAAAGAAAATGCTGTAAATTCATGTCAATGAAGCAGAAATGGAAGAAAACTAGATTAAAGAAATGGAGAAATAAATGAGTAAAAAAATGAATAAAATAAAGAAAAAATTACTAAAAACTAAATATTTGCAACAGATTTAGTGAAAAATTAACAAAAAGACCAAATTAATTGAAAAAACTGAACAAAATAGGCAAGAAAATGAACAAAAATAGGTGTTAAGCATCAAAATGAACAACGGATGGATAGAAATTTTATGCCACACTCAGATTTAAGATCAAGACAAAAGAAAATGCTGGAAATTCATGTACATGGTTAAAATTAATAGAAAGTAAAATTTTAATATTTTGAACATATGAAATTCAAGTATCAATTAAAAAAAAAAATACTTCAAAAAGCCTTTTTATTTAGCCTTTTGTTTGTTTGTCAGCAAGATAATTCAAAAAGTTATTGATTTTGATGAAACTTTGATAATGCATCAAGGAAGAAACCATGGCATTTTGAGTTATAAAGGTCACAGTGAAGGTCATGAGATAAAACACATGGTGATATCTCAGAATCCAGGCCAGATACTATCAGGTAGGGCATTAACGACTTGAGTTTTTTTCAAGTCAACTTATCCGTCAATAAAGTCGAAGTGGAGTCGACGGGTCGTGATGACGTTATGAAGCTAATATCAACTGTTTTTTTTTATTCACTTTGTCTTACCTTTCGACATCAGATGAGATAAGACCGATAGGCTCCATGACGTCACATTTTGATGTCATATAACATCGGGCCCGGATCTAGGCATAGGCAAGGGGGGGCAATGCCCCCCTAAACGCGATGCCGCGCCTGCCCCTATCAAACCTACCAAACGCCATGACAAGGAAAAAATCCCACATGTTTACATACAGCAGCCAAAGATATTCGCGCTGTTCTCTCCTGAATCTCTTCTGATTGGTCGATGCAAAGGGAGGGCGTGGCCTCTCTCAGACTCGCTTGGCTTCAGTTCTGTCACTTTCTCACACCAGTTTGACCTGACCATCATAGAGACAGTCACACTGTACTCATTCACCACAGCGATTTGCCTTTATTTCTTCCACTTATCTCTCCTCTACTGATCACGATGCGCAGATTTCTGGTTGCTAAAGCTAAAGCTAACACTAGTACTTGTGACAATGCTACGGTATTAGCAACGGAAGCTCTGACCTTCCGTTCCCGCCGCTCAGCCCGCTCCTCCTGCAGCAGTAGTGACACATTCACTCACTACCCAGCAGCCACTCGTCACCGTGGGGTGATGACATTGCTTCCCCACTCGCTACAGGCACAAGCACCATAGCCGCCGCCATTTGCCAATATCTACAAGGGCACAATGAAGGCTTTCCTCAGCTCCATAGCATGTATGTGGCATCCATTGTGATTAGGATATCCTCTGCTTCAGACCTCTTTCTTTACTTTGTCTCGTGTTCTTACCAGAGGTTTGAAGTAACTAAGTAAAAGAACTTCATTACTGTACTTAAGTAGATATTTTAGGTATCTTTACTTTACTTGAGTATTTATTTTTCTGGCAACTTTTTACTTTTACTCCCTATATTTTTGCATAAATATCTGTACTTTATACTCTTTACATTCTCAGAATAGACTTGTTAGTTTTTTAAACAAAACAGACATGACAGTATGAAAAATAAGTGGCTTCCTTGTTAGTTTTTTTAAACAAAACAGACGTGACAGTATGAAAAATAAGTGGCTTCAGATGGAAAATCAGTGGAGGAGGGAAACTGTGGTTAATAGTTATATGACTATTATCTCACAATTTGGAATTTTTATCTCATAATTTTTGTACTTTTAATTTCACAATTTTAACATTTTATCTAAAATTCAGACTTTTTCTCTTAAAATAATGCATTTTTTGTTTAAATGTCATATTTCTATAACTTTTTAAAAATGTCATGATGACTTTTTACTAGTACTTTGACCACCTCTTGTCCTTACCCCCTTTCGCCACACTATGCTTCACAAGAGAAAAAGAGATTTAGTTATTCTGGCTCACGAGAAGGCTATAACAAAAGGCCTAAACATGGATACATTTGTTAGGGTGTTTGCACAGAAAAACAGACGGCTGATGCTAAAGTGATAGAAATAAGCTATGAACAACAACACAAACAGACTGTAACTAAAGAAAATGACAAAGAAATACATGAAAGGATAAAAAGTAAAAACAATTAGACAAAAATAATAAGAAAAATCCTAAAAGTTGCTATAAGGTATATGAAAATGACATAAAAGATAAAAAAAAATACACAGACATTTAAAAGATATGTTCTTCTAAATAAATAAATGATAAAGGAATGCATAAAAGGATAAAAAGAACAAAAAATGAAAAGAAAAAATAAAAAAAATTAAATTAAAAATACAAAATATTAAAAACATCCTAAAAGTTGCTATAAGCTGTGAAAACAACAAAAAAGACAAAAAATATTCAGAAAATGTTAAAATAGAATATGTTCTGTCAATAAATGAATGACAAAGGAATACACAAAATAGGAAAAAAGAAAAAAAACTACAAAAACATATACAAAAATAAAATAAACCAAACAAAAAACAAAACAAAACAAAAAAAAAGAGTAATGCAGCCACAAATAGGACACAAGCCAGTGTCCTATATGTGCCAGTCCCATGCCCGGGTAAATGCAGAGGGTAGTGCCAGGCATGGCATCCAAATCCAATATAAAACCTATAATACAAATCAAATTGATATAGATATGGATTGATTAACTGATGACGGCATAGTTAGCATTGTTTTCTGTGCTTTTAAGGGTTTGGGTGGGATTTGACACCCCCCAGTTCATGCCCCTTCTGCCAAACCACATGCCCCTCCAAGTGGGCAGAGCTAGATCCGGCCCTGCAGGTAACTAGCCCAACACTGTGCCCCCGTCCATCCATTCTAATCTATCATCTACCTTTGTAAAACATCATCTTCAACCCAATGACACGTCGGGCTGTGATGACATCATCCAAATGAACACCACTTTACCTGACAGCGGCTGCTTATTTTAAACATCAGTAAATAATAATAAAGAAAGAAAAGTGAGTTGTTAGCAGAACTAAGGCTCCTCTTTTTCTCTTATAACAAACACGTGACTGAATATGAAAACAAATCTTTTTCTGTTGATTTTCTGCTGTCTGTAAGCAGGTGGATACATCTGTAAAGAAAATAGTTTTTACTAATGATCAAAGCATAGCCTGGAAAATAAATCCTATTGTCAGACATGAGTGTAAGTGTCCAGGCCTGAACCACAGTGACTCAGATAAATGATCCAAAGCCATCACACAAAGTGCTTTGCATTTTTACACCAGTGATATAAAGCACTAACATCAAAGACAGATGGAATATATTGATTTCTGACAGAACACAAGTGTTGTGTAGTTTAAAAAGGAATATCAATGAATATTATTTGCATGTGTTGAAATCTGAAGACACTTCACTTCCACAAATACATTTACAACAAAAAAAAATAAACAAAAAAATCTGAGTAGAAGTTGTCAGCAAATAATAATGGTTCTTCATTTTCCTGCACATAGCAAATATGCCAGCATTAATTTAACACCCATGGGTGTTAAATTAATGACCATAAAGTGTTTATTTGTGTCCACACTATGCAGTGTAAAATAAACACTTTTGAAAGTGTTAAAAATTTAACTTTTGTTTGTTTGTTTTAACACTATTTGATGTTAAAAGTAGAAACCACTTAACACTCAACAGGTTACCATGCTGATATAGTAATGTTACCATGGTGATATAGTAATGTTAACATGGTGATATAGTAATGTTACCATGCTGATATAGTAATGTTACCATGGTGATATAGTAATGTTAACATGGTGATATAGTAATGTTAACATGGTGATATAGTAATGTTACCATGGTGATATAGTAATGTTACCATGGTGATATAGTAATGTTAACATGGTGATATAGTAATGTTAACATGGTGATATAGTAATGTTACCATGGTGATATAGTAATGTTACCATGGTGATATAGTAATGTTAACATGGTGATATAGTAATGTTAACATGGTGATATAGTAATGTTAACATGGTGATATAGTAATGTTACCATGGTGATATAGTAATGGTTACCATGGTGATATAGTAATGTTACCATGGTGATATAGTAATGTTAACATGGTGATATAGTAATGCTACCATGGTGATATAGTAATGTTAACATGCTGATATAGTAATGGTTACCATGGTGATATAGTAATGTTACCATGCTGATATAGTAATGGTTACCATGGTGATATAGTAATGTTAACATGGTGATATAGTAATGTTACCATGCTGATATAGTAATGGTTACCATGGTGATATAGTAATGTTACCATGCTGATATAGTAATGTTACCATGGTGATAAAGTAATGTTACCATGGTGATATTGTAATCTGCTGCACAGGTTCTGTTTTACACTGACACTGGATTATTTGTTTTATTCAGATTTAGTTTTAATTATGAGTAAAAAAAATAGATAAAGAACTCCCGGCATAAAGTGGCAGAAGTTGAGCTAAATGATGGCAGGGGCTGTTAAGGCAGGGCCCTAGTAAATTACTTATAGGACTGACAATAGCGGCAGAGTGCCATAGAAGCTTAAAACATTGAAGACAAAATGTCTTGCTGTGAAAACCTCAGTAAAGCCCTCCTGAATTCCAAAGAAGAACATTTGGCTGTTGCCAAAATGTAAGTGGATGATTTCAGTCACACATATATATTTCATGAGGTTAATGGGGCCCATCAAAGTGTGATTAGAGATTCTTTTGGGACGCTTTTATGGCAGGATGAGTGACAGTTGGGCTGGCCAGGCCACTCATTAACAGCTCACAAACAATAATGCAACACACAGCATTTCCTTTATTCATGTAGAAAATAACTCTGACCTGGACACTTAATAATACACTCAAACAGGGGTCTCAAACACACGGCCCCTGGGATGAGTTGTTCAAAGGTGAATAATTCCACAGTCAAGGCTATAGTAGTGATTTTAGTTCAGGTTCCAAATACACACTAATATTATCTATAGTCAAATAACATAATAAGAACAACAATAAGAAAATGGGTCTGAGACCCCTGCACTAAAATGTAGGAAAAATACATTAAAATGCAGTAAAAAAAAAAAACCATTAAAATGCAGTAAAAACAAACAAACAAAAAAAACATTAAAATGCAGTAAAAATATAGTAAAAAGCAGTTAAAATAGAGTAAAATGCCGTAAACATATACTAAAACAAGGGTTTCAAACATGCGGCCCAGGGGCCAAATGTGGCCCACCAAAAGTTCCAGTGCGGCCCCTGGGAATTGTTCAAAGGTGAATAATTCCACAGTCAAGGCTGTGGAAGTGATTTTAGTTCAGGTTCCACATACACACTAATATTATCTACAGTCAAATAAAAAATAATAAATCATATTTTGTTCTGGGTTTGATGTGAAAAAAATTTGACATTATGTCAATAATGACAACAGCACAATTTTATCTGTGTTTTAGTTAAAAACATAACATGAAAATATGGAAATATTGACATTTACAAACTACAATGTGAATTTAAAAATATAAAATAAAATGCACTAAAAATAAAATAAAATCCGATGGTAAATAGATTTTAGTTCATATTTTGAATAAAGTGTATTTTAACATTTATAACACACTGAAAGAAATGAGTTCAAATCCACTTAACATATACCATCAGGTTATACAACTAATTACTCATGTAACGTGAGTAATACTAAGTCTTAATTATTAATAGGAATATGTTCATCTATTTAATTTTAGGTTGGGCACTGGGTCCTCCGCCATATAAAGCCTTGGCGGAGGTCTGCTGTGTCCGACTGCCTTCTTACTATTATAAACTAAACCACTCTGTGAAGCAGCAGCAGTCTGCCAAGGTTTGGATCTGGATGTTCGAAACTTATTTATTCTGTGTTCACTAATGATTTATTTTATCGGTCATTAACAATACCTTAGAGAATTTTAAAAAATTAAAAGAAATCCTTCATTTTTGAGATATGGTCATTTCAATATTCGACCACGTATGATGTCACTCTGACGTTACGCAACATCGCACAACGACCAAATTTAGATCTAATGTTAAATATGAAACACAAGATATTGTCTGATTTAACAAAATATGTCAATAATCTGCTTTATGGTAAAGGTCATACATTTTCTAAGTATATCATTGACTTGATGTTATATGACGTCAAAACATGACGTCATGGAGCCTATCGGTGTTATCTCATCTGATGTCTGAAGATAAGACACAAGTCGACTTAAATTTGAAGGAGTCAACAACTCACATGATATTCTCCCCCTCTCTCTCTCTCTCTCTCGTCTGTATTTGTAATTTCTTCAACCAACCTTACATACCAAGTCTGTTCATGGCCAGTCATAATAATAATAATAATAATAATAATAATAATAATAATAATAATAATAATAATAATAATAATAATAATAATAATAATAATAATAATAATAATGTATTAACCCTGACAAAATCAGTTAATTAAATAAAGGAAAATATGTAAATTTCCACTGAAAAAAGCCAAATACTGAGCTGAATATTAGAATAAACTGTGATAAATCAATTAAGAAATATTAAAAGTAGAGAAAATAATTTGGGAAGTGCCATAAAAGTAGTACAGGGTGTTTTTTCTGGGTTAAACCTTATTGTAGTAAATGAACAGAAGACATTTGAGTTGTGATCCTGTCACTGGTTTTTCCAGTTCCAGTTCCAGTTCCCCAGTTCCACCAGTAGATGACAGTGTTTTAGTAGTAGATGATGAACCCTCTCACAGGACACACACCACCATTCTCTGCTTTTTGTGTTTCAGAAAAACTAAATTAGTTATTTTTGTCCGTGCTACATGTTGTTTAAAACTTCTTTATCATTTTGTCTTTAACTTTAGTTTTGACAGGAAATGTGAAATCATTTTTAAAACTAACATTAAATAGGACATTTAATTTTTCTGTTGTTTGTTTTATTTATTTTCACTCTTAGGAGAAAAAATATGCAATTTATTTCATGATTGAGATTTTTTATTTATCTAAAACCTATTTCATTCAGGACAAATGTTGTATTTCTCTTTAACAAATGTAGAATATTTTGGCTGTTTTATCTTTATTTCCTTAGATGTTATTTTCATTACTGATGTGGAATATTTCCTTTTATTTAAAGATAGTGAAACCAGACCAATCATAAGATTGTTAAACTGGGTGTGTTGTTATAGATACATATACATATATATTAAGTAGAGGTGGTAGAGGTGTGTATATGTTATAGGCTTTAAGTATTTATTGGACTTTTTTTATAATTCAGATTTTATGGTTGATTTATTATTTCCGATGCCGAAACTACTGCATCAAAATTTCACTCAACGTGCAACTGTGGTGGATTCTATTCTATTCTATTCTATTCTATTCTATTCTATTCTATTCTATTCTATTCTATTCTATTCTATTCTACTCTATTCTATTTTATTATTTTCTACTTTATTCTGTTCTGTTCTTTTCTTTTCTTTTCTTTTCTTTTCTTTTCTTTTCTACAATGATGAGCATGAACAAATTAAGATGTTTTTTTCTCTAAACTGTTTGATATTTTATGTAGCCTATTAAAAAAAAATAATCTGTGAATTGGCTAGTTTTAGTTGTGGTCAGAACAAACCACATCCTCCTCCTCCTCCTCCTCCTCCTCCTCCTCCTCCTCCTCCTCCTCCTCCTCCTCCTCCTCCTCCTCCTCCTCCTCCTCCTCCTCCTCCTCCTCCTCCTCCTCCTCATGTGTCCTACAGTAGAAGACACAGGAGTCATAAATATGCACACAGTTGATCTGTTAAGGTTTACACACAGTTGAAGGGGAGAGTCTGGTTTTTTTTGCGTCATGACGTCACAGCAGCGGCGTGTGAGACCCTGCAGCCTCCGTCCTCACCCCCCCTCCAGTCCAGAGAGACACAAGTTATGAGGGAGGCAGCCGAAGGGCCAGTCATCTGTGCACATCTTTTCTGCATCTTATCCTTCCTGGATGGTGGATATTATTTTCAGCTCTTCTTTCTTGGGTGATATGGGGGATCATTCCAAAAGTAAGTCTGCTTTTCTACTGGATCTGTTTTCGCTGCAGCCACAGGGTCTGTCCTCCAACACACAGCACCGGCACTAAAACTAATGGACTAACAACAAGGAAAGCAGCGCAAACCTCCGCCAAGGCTGACCTCCCCCCATTCGAATGAAGAGAGGTCCGCCAAGGAGATGTTAAATACGAGTCCGTTTGTCTGTCTGTCTGTCTGTCTGTCTGTCTGTCTGTCTGTCTGTCTGTCTGTCTGTCTGTCTGTCTGTCTGTCTGTCTATATGTGGGATTACGCCAAAAAGTTCTGGACGGATTTTGATCCAATTTTTAGGATGTGTTGGGAGTGTCACAAGGAACAAATGATTCAATTTTAGTGGTGATCCCGAAGAGATCCTGGATTGTGGATCACTTTGAAATTTTACATTGATATGTCAAAGTGATCCACAATCCAGGATCTCTTCCGGATCACTACCAAAATTGAATCTATTTTTTTTTGTTCCTTGTGACACTCCCAACACATCCTGTTCTTATTGACTGGTGATTTTGTCTTTTTTAATCTCATAATATTGAGCTGAAATTTGTTCTTCATTTATCGCAATGTAAGATTTTAAAGTGATCCACAATCCAGGATCTCTTCCGGATCACCACCAAAATGTAATCAGTTTTTGTTTCTTGTGACACTCCCAACACATCCTGAATTTTTGTTTTTTGTTTTTATTAAAATCCGTTCGCAACTTTTTGCGTAATATTGTTGACAGACAGACAAGCAATTTATGCTTTTTTATGCTCTCCTTGATTTTAAATGCTGTCATTGTTCATGTTTGCATTTTCAGCCAAATTAATCAAATCGAAAAAAAAAAAAATCAAATGAAAACAGATAAACAAACAAACAAACAAACAAACGGACTCGAATTTAATATTTCCTTGGCGGAGGTAATAATAATAATAATAATAATAATAATAATAATAATAATAATAATAATAATAATAATAATAATAATAATAATAATAATAATAATAATGCACTAACACTCATGTAATGATGAGGCTGCGCTTTTAGGAAATGAAATAATTCTGTGATTTTCATTACGAGCTGTCTGGAAAAATAAAAAAATAAAAAAGTCTCCATCTGTTACATAACGTCAGAGTTTGTCCAGTTCTGCAAAAAAAAGAATAAAAAAAACCCAGCAGCTGACTTTATTTTTAAGCTAAAAAAAATATATATATTATTTTTTTAAAGTCGTTTTATCTTTTTGTTTTAGCTTGTTGAATGTGGTGATTTATTAATTTATTACACTGCTTTTAACCTAGGAATAGACTGTTTAATTTATATTGAATTTTGTACTAAGAAATGACAAATAAATAAATTGAATTGACGTATTTTAATTCAACCTGAAGCTACATGCTGCTGTTTTCATTTAGATTTTCTGTCATTTTTCACTCAGTGTTTGTGGGTTGTTTGCAGAGAAGCCAGGGTTCGCCATGTGTGTAGGATGTGGAAGTCAGATCCATGACCAGTACATTCTCAGAGTTTCTCCCGACCTGGAGTGGCATGCAGCCTGTCTGAAGTGTGCAGAGTGCAGCCAGTACCTGGACGAAAACTGCACTTGTTTTGTCCGGGATGGAAAAACCTACTGCAAAAGAGATTATGTCAGGTAGGAATTCTCATTTTATGCACAATATTCTCCTTTTTTATTTAAAGTTTGTCAAATGAAGCAGAAATATGGAGCTAATACAACTTTAAACTTCCGAATAAAAAGATAAATATAGGCATGAACTAAACTAAAATAGGAAATAGTGTATTATTTTAACATGTTATTCACTTCTGCACAGTTTAAAAATATTAATATTACTTCAATCGTGGAAAAATTACACAGTTTAAACATATATTTAAAGTCACAATTTTGTCCGGGACGGATGAAATTATGTCAGGTATGAATTGTCTTTTTTTTATACATAATATTCTGGCTTTTTTAATTTAAAGTTTGTCAAATGCAGCAGAAATATGGAGCTAATGCGACTTTAAACTTCCGAATTAAAAGGACGAAACTAAAACAGGAAATACTCTATTATATTAACATGTCATTCAGTTCTGCATAGTTTAAAAAAATATATATTAATATTAGTTCAATCGTGAAAAATGACACAGTTTTAACAAATATTTAAAGTCACAATTCACGCCACGTTTAAAATCATTTTCTTGTTAATATTTCTAACTTAATTCCCAGACCCATTTTTCTATGTGTTTCTAGAGACTTCCGGTCATTTCTTCTCATCTTTTTATTTTTTTATTTTTTTTTTTTTTATCCCAGGTTGTTTGGAATTAAATGTGCCAAATGTAACCTGGGCTTCAGCAGCAGTGACCTGGTCATGAGAGCCCGGGACCACGTCTACCACATCGAGTGTTTTCGCTGTTCAGTGTGTAGCCGACAACTGCTGCCGGGAGATGAGTTCTCACTGCGGGAAGAAGAGCTGCTGTGCCGGGCAGACCACAGCCTCCTGCTGGAGAGGAGCTCCGCTGGAAGCCCCCTGAGCCCCGGACACATCCACTCCAACAGACCGCTTCACCTGGCAGGTCTGGACCGGACTGGGTTAGGGTCTGGACTGGGTCTGGGTCTGGGTCTGGGTCTGGGTTAGGGTCTGGACTAGACTGAACTGGACTGGGTCTGGGTCTGGGTTAGAGTTAGGGTCTGGACTGGACTGGGTCAGTTTTTAAGGTTATAGTTTGTTGTTCCTTGTGACGTCCCACTCTGAGTTTGATTTTTTAATCTCATAATTTATCATTTTATTTTATACTTTTGACATTTTCTGTCATAATTTTGACCTCAAATGCATTCTCCATTCATTTCCCGTAATGGCTAAATGGACCTAACTGGGTCAGGGCCCGGACAGGCAGTTGGGTGACCCCCAGTATGGACTGACAGAACCTTAGAAACCTACTGTGAATGAGTGAATGTGAGGCTAATGTAAAGTGCTTTGAGCATCATGAAGGTGAAAAGTGTTATATAAGTGCAGAGCATTTACAGGGTTAGGGTCTGGACAGCACGTGTGTAAACTGTGTGGACACTATGGACATGTCCACACTGATATTGAAATGGGAAATTACACGACATTCGGGAAAGAAAAGGTTAATTTTCCCTTAGTTCCGTCTGTCAAACAGGGTGTCATTGGTGGGAACAGCCTGCTAATGCTGCTGAGGCTGCTAATGCTGCTGAGGCTGCTAATGCTGCTGAGGCTGCTAATGCTGCTAAGGCTGCTAATGCTGCTGAGGCTGCTGCTGTTGTTGCGTTTATATGCTGTTGGGGGTTTCACTCTCACTCATTTTTATGCACCATCAAGAAGAATTATTGGAATTTGACAACAGAAGAAAACACAAAGATTTTATTTTTTTATTTTAATGCAAAAAAAAAAAAATGTAAAAATTAAATGTGTTATTACATGAAAAAAAAACGCATCGAGGTTAATTCTTGTGCAGGCCACATTTTCTTCTCCTCCTTCTTCTCCTTCTTCTTCTTATTATTAATATTACTATTATTTCCACGCAGATATTATTGCTGTTACAGGAAAATCAATTGGTATTTTTTAATAAACGCAGCCACTGAAATTAAGAAGTGTTTTTAAAATGTTTAATGGTCCGATGATCTAATAAATAAATCCACGCATTATTCACTTTTCCTCCAGTTAAATCTGAATATCCTCCTGACACCCATTAAATCATTTTTTTTTACTATTTTACATTAATTGCAAACACCATAATTCAACCGTTTATTTCGGGTACATTTATATATATTTATAATATAACGTCCTTTTCAACTGACATTTATATGTATTTATTTTTCACTTTTCCTGTCCACGAGAGAAAATAAAAGTACATTTCTGTTTGTGAGGAAAATATAATGTATAGGTTGACATTTATAAAGTGAAAATAAAAATGTTAAAGACCTTCAGATAATGTTAGTAACAAACGTGTCCATGTCTGTTTTTCTTTTTTTTTTTTTTCTCTCTCTCTCGTAAATGTGCGCGTGCAGACCCGGTGACGGTTCGGCAAGCTCCGCATCGGAACCACGTCCACAAACAATCCGAGAAAACAACGCGTGTCCGAACGGTTCTGAATGAGAAGCAGCTGCACACACTGCGGACCTGCTACAACGCTAACCCCAGACCTGATGCTCTGATGAAGGAGCAGCTGGTGGAGATGACCGGCCTGAGCCCCAGGGTGATCCGGGTCTGGTTCCAGAACAAACGATGCAAAGACAAAAAGAAGTCGATTCTGATGAAGCAGTTGCAGCAGCAGCAGCACAGTGATAAGACTGTAAGCATCTTCGTAAGTTCCAACACTTCTTTTACTACCAAACATTCTGATTTAATGACGTGGGTTTTGTTTTTTTTTTTAATTCTTTTATTCTCGAGGCCAATGTGTTCATTATTATACAGATGATGTTAGAAAGACATACATGAAAATAAAATGCTGGAGTTTATCTTTTAAATTAAATTAAATTAAACTAGAAAAGCACTCTGAGAGCGTAAACCTCCGCCAAGGCAGATCTTCGAATAAAGAGAGGTCCACCAAGGAGCTATTACTGTACATTCAAGTCTGTCTGTCTGTCTGTCTGTGTGGAACAATTTCAGGATGTGTTGGTGGTAGTGTCACAAGGAACAAATGATTAAATTTTGGTGATAATCCGGAAGAGATCCTGGATTCTGGATCACTTTGAAATTTACTTCCCATTTACCGCAATATCAAATTTCAAAGTGATCCCAAATTCAGGATCTGTTCGGGATCATCACCAAAATGTAATCATTTGTTCCTTGTGACACAACCAACACATCCTGAAAATGTGATCAAAATCCGTTCAGAACTGTTTGCGTAATCCTGCTGACAGACAGACAGACAGACAGACAGACATCCTTGGCGGAGGTAATTAAATCAAGTCTGTTTTTGTCTGTGACTTGGAATGGATCATATAATGGATCATATAATGGATCATACGTTCCAACACCTATTTTCTACCAACTGTTTCTGCTTGACTTACATTTTTACTCTTTTTTTCCTCAAGGCAAATTTGTTTTAATTACACACTGAGGTGGCAGATTATTTTAGAAATAGCAAATAAATAATATCACTTTAATGTCATTGTAAATACAATGACATTTCATTTAGAAGCATCTCATCAGCATCACATATAAAAAAACATCTAAAAAAACAGTAAAAGAAAAGACAATATAAAGACAATATTAAAAAAAACCATATATCAGCAGAAGTATAAAAACATGTATATACACACCATGGATAATAAAAAAAAATGTCCAGTTTAATACTTACAAAGAGCTAATGTGCTTTAAAATACATTAAAATACATTCAAAGGAGGTTTTATACTTTTTACCGCCTGTGGGTAAAAGCTGTGCAGCAATAAATATAAATAAAGTGCTTTAGTTTGTGTTTAAATTAAATTAAATTAAATTAAATTAAATTAAATTAAATTAAATTAAATTAAATTAAATTAAATTAAATTAAATTAAATTAAATTAAATTAAATTAAATTAAATTAAATTAAATTAAATTAAATTAAATTAAATCCTGGTCTGTGTGTTAAGTCCAGTCTGTGTTTGTCTGTGAGTTGTATTGGATCATAAGTTCCAACACTTCTTTACCATTTCTGATTTAGTTAAGTTTTTATTCATCTTTTATTGTCAAGGCCAATTTGTTAACTCTTTAACTCTTGAGACTTTAACAGTTCCAGCCAAAAATTAATATAATAAGCAACAAAATGGACAATAACAGCCAAAAGATGTATAATAAACCAACAAAATAATAAGTAAAATAAACAAAATAAGACGCAAATGGCACAAAAGTGAAGAAAAATTATAAAATAAAATATTAAATGTAGGAGAAAGAAAACAAATTAAGGAATAAAATGAACAAAAATGAAAAACTATTTACAAAATAATAATGTAAAATAAACTAAAATGAACTATAAATGAATAAATACATAAATAAATATTGTAATTTGGTTCCAGTAGTTGTAGTTTTAGCCTTTTCTTTTTCCTTTTTTCCATCTATCAGATCCATGAACAAAACTCAGTAACTTTTTCTAAATATTGAAACTAAACTGTCCTTTCAGAACGTGTCATCGCTGACGCATCAGGGCTTAAAATGATTGATTATACATTCAGGTTGGCAGATAATTTTAGAACTAGCAAATACATGCAAATAAAATACTGTAGTTTATGTGTTTTAAATTAAATTAAATTAAATTAAATTAAATTAAATTAAATTAAATTAAATTAAATTAAATTAAATTAAATTAAATTAAATTAAATTAAATTAAATTAAATCCTGGTCTGTGTATTAAGTCCAGTCTGTGTTTGTTAGTTATAATGGATCATATAATGGATCATATAATGGATCATATAATGGATCATATAATGGATCATATAATGGATCATATAATGGATCATATAATGGATCATATAATGGATCATATAATGGATCATAAGTTCCAACACTTCTTTACTACCAACCATTTCTGATATAGTTATGTTTTTACTCTTTTATTCTCAAGGCCAATTTGTTAATTATTTATTGAGGTTGACAGATATTTTTTAGAAATGTTAAATAAATGTAAATAAATAGAATAGAATGATCTTTATTGTCATCATAAACAAAACTGTGTACAACCACGTTTAAAACACAAAACTTCCATCAGTACAAAAACACACAAATATAAAAGACGATATACAAATTAAAGTACTAGGTAAAATCATAAATAATATATATGAATATATTACTAAAAACTATTAAAATGTGTAAAAGGCAGTAAAATGTCAAAATGCACAGTAAAGAAGGCATGACAGCAGTAGAATAAATACAATTATATAAATATATGAAATCTTTTTCACAGGTGAACAGTCATACAAACATTTACTGTTCAGTATATGCTGTAGTTTGTGTTTTTTTAATTAACTTAAATACAATTAAATTAAATTAAATTCTGGTCTGTATATTATATCCAGTCTGTGTTTGGATCATATCTGTAAACGCTGAGCTGTGACAAATAGTAGAATTGAGTTTTTATTTCCCTCAGAGCTTCCAGTTGGCTCAGGTGCTGTTCTGTATTCAAACTTTAAGTTAATTAATAATGAATCAGCTGCACTGGCTTCAGTTTCTGACCTGAAGTTAAATACATTAAATAAATTACATAAATCCTCCTACAAACAGATCTCTGAATTATTTCTTGCTTAGTAATAATTTAATCTTCCATATATGATATAATGTTTAATTACAGTCAATGTTAAAAAACTAAACTAAACATAATAAACGTATGTAAAAAAAAAAAAAAAAAATCAATCTTTTGGTTTTTATGTGAAACATGTTTAAATGTCCAAATGTGTCTTCATTTGTCTTCAGGGACACGTGCAGTTGTTGCCGGAAAATTAGGTTTGTGTTGTGTTTGTGGTGTTTCCAGAACCTGCAGGGTCTAACGGGGACACCCCTGCAGGGTCTAACAGGGACACCCCTGCAGGGTCTAACAGGGACACCCCTGCAGGGTCTAACAGGGACACCCCTGGTCACTGGGAGTCCTGCAGCAGAATGATGATTGTATTGTGTTTGTGGTGTTTCCAGAACCTGCAGGGTCTAACGGGGACACCCTTGGTCGCTGGGAGTCCCATCCGACATGACAACACGGTGCAGGGGAACCCGGTGGAGGTCCAGACCTACCAGCCCCCATGGAAGGCCCTGAGCGAGTTCGCCCTGCAGAGTGACCTGGACCAACCCGCCTTCCAACAACTGGTCTGTACATCTGTCTGTCTGTCCATCTGTCTGTAGTTCCATCTGTCTGTCTGTCCATCTGTCTGTAGTTCCATCTGTCTGTCTGTCCATCTGTCTGTCTGTCCATCTGTCCATCCAGGGCCATTGTTAGCCACAGTCAGACTAGGCGGTTGCCTAGGGCACCACATGTCTTGGTGGCACCAAGTCCAACAGAATTAGAATATTAAACCACAGTATTTTCCAGACTATAAGGTTCACTTAAAATACTTTCATTTTCACACAGTGTGTCTTATACATGGGTTCATTCTGCGTGTGCTTAGTGACTGAATATTTGGAGTTTTTAATCACATAGTTTTGGCTTTTTATTGCATAATTTGGCCTTTTTGTCCAATAATTTTGACTTTTTACTTCATACTTTTGACTCTTAAAGTTTGATTTATCAGAATAAGTGTGTGTTTTGTTCCAAGGTTGAGAGTTATTGTGACTGTTTAGCTTCACTTAAAACAATAGTAAAAAAATAAACCATTCATTGACAGTTCACCTTATAGTGTGAGAAATACAGGAAATAAATCATTAAAGTTAACATTGACAGTGATTATTCATGGACACTCAGTATGTACTCCATCATATGTAGGACACTATGTTTACAGATGATCATTTATAATTACATTAAAAGGAAAGAGGGGTGTTCGCCTAGTGTTCGCCTAGGGCACCACATTGACCTGAACTGGCCCTGCATCCATCCATCCATCCATCCATCCATCCATCCATCCATCCATCCATCCATCCATCCATCCATCCATCCATCCATCCATCCATCCATCCATCCATCCATCCATCCATCCATCCTTTTCAGTTAATTTGATCTTTTCATTCATATTTTGCAACATTTGTAGCAAATATTTAGTTGTTTTTTTTTTCCCCATTTTTTCCTCATTTTCTTTTCCATTTGTTTAATCTATCTAGTTTACACCACCCCTTGTTTTCTTCCATTTCTGCTTCATTTTAACGCCTGTTACAATGAAAGGTACATTTGTTTGGACAAATATAATGGAAACAACAAAACCAGCTCATAGTGGTTTAATTTTAGAGCTGATATTCATCCATTTTTGCAAGTTTTTTTTTTATAATAACCAAAATTACTTCAGTTCTTATGTGATTTTACTGATAAAACACTGATCTATCTATCTATCTATCTATCTATCTATCTATCTATCTATCTATCTATCTATCTATCTATCTATCTATCTATCTATCTATCTATCTATCTATCTATCTATCTATCTATCTATCTATCTATCTATCTATCATTGTGCTACTTATCTTCTGCTTTTCCATTCTTGCCATTTTTGTTCATTTTTTAATACTCATTGAGTTAATTTTTCATTATTTTTGTGGCAAATGTTTTATTTTCAATCATTGTGATGTATATATGTGTCCATTTTAACCATTTTTTCTGTTATTTCATACTTTTTAGTAATTTTTTTCATGAGGGTTTTCAGTATAAATTATGTATTTTATTATTTCCTCTACCAAGGAGGTTATGTTTTTGCCGGCATTTATCTGTTTGTCTGTGTTCAAGATAACTCAAACAGTTATGGATGGATTTTGATGAAATTTTCAGGATATGTTGGAAATATGAACAGGAAGAACTGATTTTATTTTGGGGGTGATCGGGGTGGTGGGGTCTACCTTGGCGGAGGTCTGCGCTCTCAGAGTGCTTTTCTAGTATTCTATCTATAGTTGCTTGTGTGAAAACAGACATGTGCTGCATGTATGGGTTAGGGTTAAAGGTTAGGGTCAGGGGTCAGGGGTCAGGGATCGTTTGTGGGACACATGTTGACAGCTGGTGTCTTCCCATCTTCAGGGTTAGGGGTCAAGGGTCAGGGGTCAGTGTGTTTGGTGGGACACATGTTGATAGCTGGTGTCTTCCCATCTTCAGGGTCAGGGGTCAAGGGTCAGGGGTCAGTGTGTTTTGTGGGACACATGTTGACAGCTGGTGTCTTCCTGTCTTCAGGGTCAGGGGTCAAGGGTCAGGGGTCAGTGTGTTTGGTGGGACACATGTTGACAGCTGGTGTCTTCCTGTCTTCAGGGTCAGGGGTCAAGGGTCAGGGGTCAGTGTGTTTTGTGGGACACATGTTGACAGCTGGTGTCTTCCTGTCTTCAGGGTCAGGGGTCAAGGGTCAGGGGTCAGTGTGTTTTGTGGGACACATGTTGACAGCTGGTGTCTTCCTGTCTTCAGGGTCAGGGGTCAAGGGTCAGGGGTCAGTGTGTTTTGTGGGACACATGTTGACAGCTGGTGTCTTCCTGTCTTCAGGGTCAGGGGTCAAGGGTCAGGGGTCAGTGTGTTTTGTGGGACACATGTTGACAGCTGGTGTCTTCCTGTCTTCAGGGTCAGGGGTCAAGGGTCAGGGGTCAGTGTGTTTTGTGGGACACATGTTGACAGCTGGTGTCTTCCTGTCTTCAGGTGTCCTTCTCTGAATCGGGCTCTCTGGGGAACTCCTCAGGGAGCGACGTGACTTCCCTGTCCTCTCAGTTACCGGACACCCCCAACAGTATGGTCCCCAGCCCGGTGGAGACGTGAGGGTCCCCACACCGCCATGTCCCTACGCCGCCATGTCCCCACGCCGCCATGTCCCCACGCCTCTGCAAAGACAGTTGCAGCATGATCCCGGTCCCCTGCATGTGAGCAGCTCATCACATCCAAATTCCGGACAGGAAGGAGAGGGATTTTCTTTTTTAAATTATTATTTCCTGGTTTGAACGAAGAGACTGATGAAGACGCACCCGTTGATTCCGTTTTTTCTTTTTATTTTTGGAGATTTCAGTGACAAAGTAACAGTTGTTGCATGACTTGATACGGAGAAAGAAAATGTACAGAAGAGAAGAATCTCCCTTTGGATGTACAAACAAACAAACAAACAAACAAACAAACAAACAAACAAACCAAGCCAGGACAGAGCGGAGACGTTTCCATGTCAAACCAGAGGAACTTTTCAACACATTCAACACTTTCATTGTGATCATATTGTGTCTTGTTTCTTCAACGTAAGACTTTTTTGATACGTTTATTGCGTTGTTGAGTCCAGTTGGACTCACGTGTCTTTGTCTTAAGGTCTGCATGATAATCTGAACATGATTAGTGTTGTAAAATACTTTCTCTTAAGGGCAGGATACAGGTTGTTTGAGCTTCTCGAACAAAACTAAGTTATTGTTATATTATTTATTGTTAGGAAACCGATTGGTAAAGGAATTATTAACTGATAAAAAAAGAATAAAAAGCTGAATAATACATAACGTGTGGTGATGAGCAGTCTTTGCATCAGCGCAGTGAGAACTTTATCACCTTCTGTTTTTCACTCATTTGTCACTAATTTACAGAGGTGCTCAAAGTACTGCCATTCTGTACTTAAGGAGAAGTACAGGTACTTGGGTGAAAAAATACACTAGTAAAAGTAAAAGTACTGATTCAACTGCTTTACTGAAAAAAAAAGCCTAATTAGGAGGTAAAAATAATCTAAATTGTGAGATTAAAAAAATTTAAAATTTGAGAAAGAAGTCAGAATATGAGATAAAAAGTAAAAATTATAAGAAAAAAGTCACATTTATGAGATTAAAAAAATCTAAATTATGATATAGTTACAATTTTGATTTACAACTTATTTTTCATACTATCTCATTTGAAAAAGTAATGAGTCTATTCTGAGAATGTAAAGAGTATAAAGTACAGATATTTATATAAATGTAAAGAGTATAAAGTACAGATATTTATATTCATGTAAAGAGTATAAAGTACAGATATTTATATAAATGTAAAGAGTATAAAGTACAGATATTTATATTAATGTAAAGAGTATAAAGTACAGATATTTATATTAATGTAAAGAGTATAAAGCACAAATATTTATATTAATGTAAAGAGTATAAAGTACAAATATTTATATTAATGTAAAGAGTATAAAGTACAGATATTTATATAAATGTAAAGAGTATAAAGTACAGATATTTATATTAATATAAAGAGTATATAAATGTAGGGAGTAAAAGTAGAAGGTTTCCAGACTAAATACTCAACTAAAGTACAGATACCTAAAAACTATATTTAAGTACAGTAAAGTAAGTACTTCTACTCAGTTACTTCCAGCTCTAGTAATTTATTTACTGTTCGTTATGAGAGAAAAAAAGACTCGTATACAAAAGCCCAGTTGGAATGTGTTTGGAAGCTCTTTTTTTTTTTTTTTTTAAGTTTTTGGAAAACCTGAATCCATATGTTTCAGTGAGTCATTTTATTTTAGTGTTTTGCAGTCAGTGTAAAGATGCGGGCGACAGCAGGAATTTAAGCAGCGACTTAAAAAGGTTAAAGAAACATTAAGAGCTGCAGCAGACGGAGCATGTTGTCGGTCCTGTTCAGACCAGAGGACACTCTGGGCCTGCAGGCTCTGGACTCTTATCGCTCCAAACCATCACACATGTTTACCCCCTTCACTTACGCAGCAGGAATGACCCACTGGTCAGTTTCTATCTTGGGGCAAAAATCTGCTGTAGATTGTGTTGAGTCCAGTTCCTCTGGTTCCAGAGGTGGTTAAAGTCGTCACATTCTGTAGTTAAGTAGAAGTACGTGTGACAAAATACTCTGGTCAAAGTAGAAGTACTGATTCAACTGCTTTATTAAAGTAAAAGTACAACTTATCAACTGTAATTAAAGTACAAAAGTAAAAAGTAAAACTACATTTTTTTTTCTTTTTGAATGCAATAATACTTATTTAAGCAGGAAAAATCAAAAAAAGTTTCAAAAGTATCCAAAAATAAAGTCTTTTAAAGTGAGTTAGTGTGTAGATAATGTGTTTGATCAGGTCACAGTTACTCAGTTTTATGGGTTTGGACAGGAAATATAGAAAAAATGAAAAAAAAAAAAAATAGTCACAATTGAGATAAGAGTCATGTGATTTAAAAAAAAATCATTATAAATATGAGATAAAAAGATAGGAAAAAGAAAGATAAAAAAAGTAAAAATTGTGAAATTAAAAGTAAAAATTCATTCATTCAAACGTCATGTAATTATAATGTATAAAGTTAGTTTATTTCCTCCAGTACAGATATTTATATAAATGTAAAGAGTATAAAGTACAGATATTTATATAAAAATGTAGGGAGTAAAAGTAAAACATTTCCAGAAAAATAAATACTCAAGTAAAGTACAGATACCTAAGTACAGTAATGAAATACTTTCAGTGAGTTACTTCCACCTCTGTGGGTTTCACAGCAGTAATGACCCACTGGTCATTTTTTATCTTGGTAAAAATCTGCAGTAGATTGTGTTGAGTCCAGTTCCTCTGGTCCAGTCCCAGGTCGGTCTAGACAGACTAACCTCTTATCTGGTCCTGGCATCACCTGCAAGTGATCCACTGACTGAAGCCACAACAAACCCACTCACCCCCCCCCCCCCTATGGACACACACACACACACACACACACACACACACACTACCCCCCCTCCACCCCCTGGTAGGTGAGGGGAGCAGCTCGTAAAGGGTCACTTCTCTTCCTGGGTTTATTTTCCTTCAGTGAATTGCGTTATTGCGCTCAGGTCACCAGGACGACAAGCCAGACCAAAGGTAACGCACACACACACACACGCACACACACACACACACACACACACACGTTTCCATGTCTTATGAGGACCAAGTATATAATCAAGTAGCCATTGGGTAGTGAGTGTAAACTGTGACTTTTTTCTTTTTAATAAAATAAAAATATAAATTATAAATATTTTTAAATAAAAAAAGGAAAAAAACAAACAAATACAATAATAATAAAAAAAAACCATAATAAATAAAAGAATTGCAAAAAAATGAATGTAATTAAATAAAAAAAAATGCAAAAATGAATACATAAAATAAATAAAGATTTAAAAACTAATTTAAAAAAAAGCTAAAATGTATTCTGTTTTTAGTCTTTTAAAGTAAACACATCCTCAAAACTTTGAAATATACATGTTTCACTTTAAAGCTGTTTCTCTATTAACTGACAAAACCCATAAATACACAATAGAACAGCTGGAGTGAGCAGGACATGTATTAAAGGGTTCATATTATGAAAGTGTTTTATTCAATGTGACTGAAAATCCTGATTAATTTTTACATAATGAGGATTTATTTTTTTAAAACGAGGAATAAAAAGGAAAATGTGTTTAAAAATAACAGATTTATGAAGTGTTGATTTTACACCGATTATTACTGCATATACATTATAAACAGATGTGTTTGTTTTTCCTTTTTTTAATATATTAAAAAAACTCTTCACGTAGTTTATCTGTTAAAATTTTTTTAAATACCCCCCCCCCACACACACACACACAAACACACACACCCCTTTTTAAAGAGGCATTGTGTTCATGGGAAGTCTGAATGACAAAAGACAGATAACAGGTTTGTAATTGAGCTCTTTCAAAATAAGAGAAGTAAACAAGACTAACAGATTAAGATAAGACAGAGAAAAGAAAAGAGGAGAAACAATGGTGTTTAGAAAAAAGAATGAACAACCGTAAACTCTGAACAACACTAACACTGTCACGTTTCCACAACTGCTCATTTCTAAACAGGAACATTTTATTTATTCTTCACAGATTCTTATGAAACTCATCCATTAACTCTTTAACTTCTTAGATTTGAGCAGTTCCACAGTGGGGAAAAAAAAGAATAAAATGAAGAAAAAAAACAGTCAAAGTGATCAATAAAAATAAACAAAGAATGATTAAACCAACAAAAATAATAAACATGTACAACGTAAGACACAAATGAGACAGAATTAAAGAAAAAGCTTAAAATAAAAAACAAAAGAAAATAAGCAACAAAATGAACAAAAAAAAACAAGAAATATTTACAAAATAACAAATAGTGAAACCATTTGCAGAAAATTTAAGTAAAAAAACATTTGAAAGAAAGAACTTATATTGTAATAGTTTTTTGGTTGCCATGCTTTTAGTTTTGGCTTTTTCTAAATCAGTTGCTTTTTGACACCGTTTTATTTCCAGAGCTCAGTTCCGTGAACAAAACTCAGTAAAACCACAGATATAGCCCTACTTGTTTTTTTTTTTCTGAATATTTAAACCAAATCCATTCAGAACGCATCAGCGCTGACACATCAGTGGTTAGGAGGTTAAAGAGCAAAACTAATTATTTTGTAAATAACATTTTAAATTAACGATCACCTTTAAACCAAAGACCTGAAGTCGTGTCTTAGAAAGTAAAAAACCATAGGATTTAGTTTATATAGATTTTAAATGAATATTTCCATGACAGGGTGAGTTCAGGTCAATATGGTGCCCTAGGCGAACACTAGGCGAACACCCCTCTTTCCTTTTTGTGTAATTATAAATGATCCTGTGTAAACATCGTGTCCTAATCTGATGGAGTACGTACTGAGTGTCCATGAATAATCACTGTCAATGTTAACTTTAATGCTTTATTTACTATATATTTCACACTAGAAGGTGAACTATCAATGAATGGTTTATTTTTTTACTATTGTTTTAAGTGAAGCTAAACAGTCACAATAACTCTCAACCTTGGAACAAAACACACACTTATTCTGATAAATCAAACTTTAAGAGTCAAAAGTATGAAGTAAAAAGTCAAAATTATTGGACAAAAAGGCCAAATTATGCAATAAAAAGCCAAAACTATGTGATTAAAAACTCCAAATATTCAGTCACTAAGCACACGCAGAATGAACCCATGTATAAGACACACTGTGTGAAAATGAAAGTATTTTAAGTGAACCTTATAGTCTGGAAAATACTGTGGTTTAATATTCTAATTATGTTGGACTTGGTGCCACCAAGACATGTGGTGCCCTAGGCAACTGCCTAGTCTGACTGTGGCTAACAATGGCCCTGGATGGACAGATGGACAGACAGACAAATGGACAGACAGACAGATGGACAGACAGACAGATGGACAGACAGACAGATGGAACTACAGACAGATGGACAGACAGACAGATGGAACTACAGACAGATGGACAGACAGACAGATGTACAGACCAGTTGTTGGAAGGCGGGTTGGTATTTTCATATATAAAAGGTGCATTAAGTGAAGCTAAACAGTCACAATAACTCTCAACCTTGTTGAATTGTAACACGGAACGAAACACACGATTATTCTGATAAACCAAACTTTAAAACAGTCACAATTATCAGATAAAAAGTCACAATTCCCAGTTACTAAGCAAAACCAGAATTAATCCATAAGATGCACTGTGAGAAAATGTAAGTATTTTAAGTGTTGCCTCATAGTCCAGAAAATACTGTACCTTAATATTTTAATTCTATGGGACTTGGTGCCCCAAGACGTCTGATGCCTTAGGCGACCGCCTAGTCTGCCTATGCCTAATGCCGGCCCCGAGTACAGAGAATGACTTTATTCACAATTCTATGAAGAATAATTAGAGAAGAACTCTGAGACCTCCCCCCTCCAAATGAAGAGAGGTCCACCAATGAGCTTATGTTTTCACTAGAGTCCGTTTGTCTATTAACAACATGACTCAAAAAGTTATGGAAGGATTTTGATAAAATTAAAAAAATAAAACCAGGATGTTTTGGGAGTGTCACAAGGAACAAATGGTTACATTTTGGTGGTGATCTAGAAGAGATGCTGGATTCTGGATCACTTTGAAATTTGACATTGCAGGAAATGGAGAATAGATTTCAAAGTGATCCAGAATTAATTCTTTAAGTTTCTAATTTTCCTTTCACACAGACCACAGATCACATGCTCTCACACCAATCATTTATTTATTTATTTTATTTGTGTGTGTGTTGGAGTTCCTGTATGAGCTTCTATTAATCTGCCTTTTCCCACAAATAAACTGCAGTGATCCAGTGATCCAGTGGACAGAGCACATGCACACTCACATCAGGCAACATCTGCTGAAAGGTTTATGTTCAGAGTGAACCGGACCTCATTTCCCAGGGTGCAGTTCGGGCTTTCACACACCACTAGAGTCTAAACGCACATGAATTATCTAATAAAAAGTCAAAGTGATCCGATAACAAGGCAGTCAGAGACAGCAGATCTCCGCCAAGGCTTGATATGATGTCATGTGACATTAAAACATGACATGATGGAGCCACAGGTGTTGACCATCTGATGTCTGAAGGTGAGACCATGTGAATGAAAAAAACAGGTTCTATTTTGTCTAAATCCAGATATATTACAACTTATGTGTTTTAGCTGTTGACCTTTAGTGTGACCTTGACCTTTGACCTTCATTCCTCAAAATATAATGGGTTCTTCCTTGACCCGTTATCTATTATTCCTGAAAGTTTCATCAAAATCCGTTCAGAACTTTTTGCGTAATCCTGCTGACAGACAGACGGACAAAAACAAATGGACTGGAATTTAATACATCCTTGGCGGAGGTAATTATGACACACGCGCACACAAGCATACACGCGCACACGCACACATTACCCATGATTCAGTCCACCGTGTGTTAGTCCCGCAGCTCTCCCAGTGTCCGTGTGTCAGGTTCCCAGAATGCAACAGGAAACTGTCAGAGGGGAATGACACCCTATCATTAATGATTAAGAGCACGAGTCCATTTAAAGGTGTGATGTCATTCTCTAATTGGCTGAGGGTGGCGCGTAATTAGATCACCCGGGATCGCTCGGGAGGAGCGGCACCGCCCACCGTGACCACGCGCTAAACGGTCTGTGAATGAGGGACCACACACACACACACACACACACACACACACACACACACACACACACACACACACACACACACACACACACACACACACACACACACACACACACACACACACACACACCATGTTTCATTAGGACCAAGTTTGTAATCAAGTTGTTATAGTGAATGTAAACCTTTATCATTTTTATATGTGTATATAAAATAAAAATAAGAATTAATTTTTAAAAAATGTAATTAAATTTTAAAACATTTTAAAAAGTCAAAATGAATGAATAAATACAATAATAATTACAAATTAAATACATTAATAAATTAATTAATGCTAAATGCAACAGTAATTCTAAAAAAATAAAAATTGTATTAAATAAAAAAGTCAAAATGAATGAGTAGATATAATAAGAATAATTTAAAAAGATAAATAAATAATATATTAATAAAAATAATTATAAAAATGTAAAATGTAATTCAATAAAACAAATTGAAAATAAGTAAATAAAGTCTATTCAGTTAAATAATTGAAAGGACTTTATTGTCATTGCACACATGTTACAATAAAATATTAATTAATAAATATACAAATGTTTTAAAATAAATATATATAAATAAAAAATAATATTTAATTAAAAAACATATAAAGATTAAGACTTTTTAAAAAATCTTTGGAACCTTTGAAAAATATGTGTTTCCCTCGTGCTTTATGGGGACTTCTGGAAAAACAAATTAATGTATTTATAGGGCTACATAATTTGTATTTTACTAGTGGGGACATTTATTCATATTTAACCCTTGTGGGGACCTGAATTTTGGTCTCAGCAGTGTCAGAGGTCCCCGTGGTGTGACTGTGTATATCGTTTTTTTTTTCCATTTTTTTCATCAAATGTTTCAACATTGATTTTATCTTTATTTTAACTTATTTTTTTATTGAATATCAATTGACAGAAACAAAAGTTAAAGGAAATTAGATAAGATTATATATTACAGAATGTTTAAAAAAAAAGAGGAGAAAGAAAAGAAAAGAAAAGAAAAGAAAAGAAAAGAAAAGAAAAGAAAAGAAAAGAAAAGAAAAGAAAAGAAAAGTAAAGGGAGGTTAGGGTTAGTGGAGGTTGTTGCTCATCATTGTTGTGTAAATATTCGTACAGATGCAGGGAATTGTCTTTTCATTCTAGAGTTTTAACTCATATATTATTCCTTCTATTCTTATTAAACTTCCACACAATATGTTTCCAGACTCTGGCTGTGGGCAGTGTAGCTTTAACTAGTTTAACTAGTTTAACCAGCTGACACCAGGATATCATGCCTACTCTAAACTGCACATACACTTTAAAAACGGAACATACACTGTAAAAACTACACACACTGTAAATGTGTTCTCCATTTATCGCAATGTAAAATTTCAAAGTGATCCAGAATCCAGGATCTCTTCTAGATCACCACCAAAATGGAACCACTTCCAGATCTCACCATTACCAATATACCCTGTAAATTTAATCAAGTTCTGTCCATAAGTTTTTGAGTTATCTTGCTAAGTAACAGACAGACAAACAAACTCGGGCAAAAACATAACCTTCTTGGTGGAGGTAAAATAAAAGGTTAAAACACACCATGGGCTCTAGTTTCGCAGACCTGGCACAAGCGTGGCACAGCTGGTTTGCACTGCGACAATGGGGTGTGTCCAGATGACTTTTTAAAGTTTGGCCCACTCTGCAAACTCACGTAAGTCCACTTCTCTGTTCCTCTCACTGGCGTTAGTGGGAATGAGGGAGAGGAAAGGGTGTGTGGTGGATGTAACACAGCTGATCAGATCTGCACCATTAGCGCCTCTCCTCACTCTTAAATGTTCATCCAGATGCATGCCACAACACCAGCTGACTGGGTCTGTTTGGGTTTTGTTTGTTTTGTTTAAACATGGTTTTGATTTCACTGAGGAGTCTTTATGGTTCTCAAGTTTTGTTGTTTTAGTTTTGGGTTTGTAGATGGTCAGTGGGTCTATTTTTGGGCGGCTGTGGCTCAGTTGATAGAGTGGGTCGCCCAATGACCGAGAGGTTGGCGGTTCGCGTCCTGGCTCTGGCTGTCCACATGTCGAAGTGTCCTTGGGCAAGACACTGAACCCTGGCTTAGGCCCCCAGTAGGACTTACCATAGACCTTAGAAACCTACTGGTGTATGAGTGTGTGTGTGAATGGGTGAATGAGAGGCTAATGTAAAGCGCTTTGAGCACCATGAAGGTGGAAAAGCGCTATATAAATGCAGTCTATTTACCATTTTCAGGTTTAATTTCATAAACCCATAACACACACACACACACACACACACACCCACAGAAATAATATAATACATAATATTTGGTCCTGCTCCCACTGACACCCCAAGGGTGGTAGCAGATGACTTGCCCACTCCACACTGTAAACACAAACGTTCATAATAATTAAATATATTCAGTTGTGAATACTCAAAAATTCAGGAATAGTACTACTAACTCAAATATATTCAGTTGCTGTAACATGTTCTTCTTTTTAAGTAATTCCAACTAATATTTTTTTATTAAGAGGAACTATTCTGGAAATAAGTGAACATAACTTAAAAACATATGAGGCATAATTAAGTCATTAAATGCTGAGAATGATATTGTAGCTACTGTTATTTCTGTTGCTTCAAATAAGGATGATTTAAAAAACAATGACATTACAACAAAAATACAACCACCATCACCTCTGCAGAATAGTGATTATTGGGTTCATGTATGTGTCTGACACTCTGGAAAACCTGTCTGTGAGGATGTGGTAACGTGTGTGTGCTGTGCTGCCAAACGATCACTGCACCGGCTGCACCGCGCTGACACCTGCCTTCAGCTCATGAGCTTGGCACACTGTCTAAAGTCAGCGAATCTGTCACTGCGCCGAACTGGATCAATGGTCACCTCCCACAAGTGTGCCACCACACCCATCTTGGCGCACCACAGTCCGCCAAACTTCCAAGCTGTTTATCCTAATGCATGCTGGGAAATCCCCCCTGCTGTTCCTCCAACACATCACAGTATTATGGGGCCATTTTTGTTCATGTTACTGAATATTTTGTTCATTTTACTAAATATTTTGTTGATTTTTGTTTATGTTACTGAATATTTTGTTAATTTTTCTAAATATTTTGTTCATTTTACTGAATATTTTGTTAAATTTTGTTCATTTTACTGAATATTTAGTTCATTTTTGTTCATGTTACTGAGGATTTTATTCATTTTACTTAATATTTTGTTCACTTTTGTACATTTTATTGGATATTTTGTTCATTTTTGTTCATTTTAACATTTCATTGAGCATTTTCTTTTCATTTATTAGAAATATTAAAATAATTATAAGAAGAATTGGTTTTGCTGTTGTCTTAACTGTCCCCCAGTGTGAAACTTTCAGCTAAATATTTGTGTGTGTGATTCCTGTGTGAAAGCTTTGACACCCAGGCTCATTCTGACCTTGATCCTGGACTGGGTGGGAGTGGTGGGGGGTGATGGGGGTGGGGGAGTGATGGTGGGGGGTGGACGACGACTGGGACCAACTTCAACTCCAAACTCTCTAGGGAAACATTCTGACAGACTGACTGAATGCAGAGACTGGACTGGAGGAGTTTTCTTTCTTTCTTTCTTTGTGTTACAGTTGAGTGAAGAAACAACAAACAACTGATGTCACATTTAATCACAGACAATTAATTATACAGACTCACAATAGAATAGAATGCAATAGAATACAATAGAATGTCTTTATTGTTGTAATTTCATTGTAAAAGTATAATGAAATTGGGTGTGCAATCCACTTTAGGTGCCATAACATTTATATTAACTTACGAAATGAATTTGTTCCAGATGTGGTTTCGTATCGAGAATTTTTCGTAAATAGAGTTGCATTTTACATGTAAAATGGAATTTCCCCTAGTGGGACTAATAAAGGATTATCTTATCTTATCTTAAAAAGCCTGATTGGTTCCAAGGCCCCCAATACTACCCGCTAAACCCTTAAAAAATTATAAAAATGTACCAATTTAGTATGAAATATGTGATAAAAGTTAAAGAAAATGTAAATTTTAGATGTAATGTATTGGTCTCAGTGGGTAAATGTGTCTTCACTGACTGAACATTAAACACTAAACCATTAAAATGAACCAGACCTGTGGTTCATTTTCATACCATTGTGCTTGTTTTAATTGTCACTTTCACAATCAACAGTGTTTGAACCACCCACGTGATGCTTTAAAGGGGTACTCGGTGTTCCTCAGAACCCTTACCCTCCATCATCAGATCAGTTAATATAGTGGATGCTTTTTCGTAAACAATCGCCTTTGTCACTGTAGTTTCTTTCTCCTTTATCCAAGATAGTAACAGTCTCTCCATCTGGTCGTTCAGTGATGACCTCTGACCTCTTGTTCCATATCACACAGATGCCTTTGGAAGGGGTCGCTGATGTTAAGGCATCCTTATGCTTCAATATCGTACTGATGGTAGACGGGTTTCAACCATATTCCTTTGCGGTATCACTCAACCACTTGCACCTTTCATATTTTTTTTATCATCTCCTGTTTCACTTCTATTGATAACGCAGCCACTTCTTCTTTTCATTCTCACCAGGAATCACTTTCTTTGGGCTCATGATGAATAACAAATACCTACTGTAATAAAGTTTAAATGAACACACTGGGAAAAACTCAAACAGTATCTCTGTCCTTTACGCCTGTTACAACTCTGTGATGAATGAGGGTCAAAGGCCACCAAAAGCATCATGGGTAGCTCCCTCATAGCCAAGGGGATGATACATACAGTACTGTATTTTAGTTTTGAGGGTTTCCGTTTCATTTAGTAACTTTCTTTCGTATTCAAATAAGAAAAATTGAGGTAAAGGTTTATCGTTAGTCAGATTATTCATTAGCTGGGTCTTTCATAAATTGAGGTACCACTGTATATAGACACACATATATGTATATATATATATATATATATATATATATATATATATATATATATATATATACAGCAGTAAAAAAGGACACACACACCTAAAATAAATATCTATCTAAGAATAGCACAATGTACAGGGTGTAAAACAATAATAATAATCATTTAAAAAAAAACTAAAATAAAAAGAGCACCATATTAATGCTATCCATCTATTAATCCCATCTGGCAGAAAAACTAAACAATCTGTGGAATCTTTGCAAACTGGTTCCCAAAATAAAGGGAACCAGTGGGGAAATAATTAGTGGGATTTGTATAATATGTGAAAGAGGATGGAGCAAAAACCTCCTATCTTGTCATTCATCTCATATATATATATATATATATATATATATATATATATATATATATATATATATATATATATATATATATATATACAAGATGTGTTTACTTTAAAAAAGTATTTATTTTTATGTATTTCTTCCAATTATTTACTTGTCTTATTTATTTTTTCAGGTTTTATTCAATTCTCATTCAAAATATATATAATTTATTTAATTTATTTTTTAAAAGACAATTATTTTTGATTTAGTCATTCATTTTTATTTATTTGTTTTTTTATTTAATTACATTTTCTAATTTTTATCATTACTATTTTTATTTTCAATTATTAAAAAAGTATTTACACTCACTACCCAATGTCTACTTGATAACAAACTCAGTCCTCATGAGACATGGAAATGAGTGTGTGTGTGTGTGTGTGTGTCTTTTTAGCTGGAACAGCCTCTTCCACTACAGAGACAGTGTCACAGTAGTGTAAATCACAGCGCCACACCCACACATAAATCTACTGCAAAAACAACACACCAGCGCCCATTAGGAAGAGAATAGAAGGTTAGAGCCCCCCCCCCCCCCCACACACACACACACACACACACACACACACACACACACACACACAATGACTGGCTATAAAACACGAGGCTTCACCTGTGACTACCTCCCATTTGACAAAACCAAAGTGTCATTCAGACAAACACGTGTCGCTCGACCCAAACGTTGAAAAGAGAATGAGCATCAAAAGGATTGAGTCACAGTTGTCAAACATAAGGCCCAGGGACCAAATCTGGCCCATCAAAGGGTCCTATCTGGCCCCTAGGATGAATAACAATGAAGAGATTAATGGTGTAAAAATGATTTGAATTCAGATTGTAACACAGTAACACATGACCACAATTACCTATAATCAAAGCAGTCAGAGACAGCAGACCTCTGACAAGGCTTGATTTTTAATTGACACATGACATGATCAAGCCATAGGTGTTGAACCATCTGATGTCTGAAGGTGAGACCATGTGAATGAAAAAAAAAATACCATATTCTGTCTTATCTGAATCCTGAGATATTACCACTGATGTTTTCGCTGTTGACCTTTAGTGTAACCTTGACCTTTGACCGTCATTGCTCAAAATCGAATGTGTTCTTCCTCGACCGATTGTCTTTAATTCCTGAAAGTTTCATCAAAATCCGTTCAGAACTTTTTGCTTATTCCTGCTGACAGACAGACAGAGTCAAATTTAATACCTCCTTGGTGGAGAAAACGGAACATTTTTATCTTAGTTTTATCATGAAAATTACATGAAAATCATTTATATTAAACTATCCATTTACAAAAAATGTGGATAACCTGAAAAGATAAGATCAACCTCAGGTTTCTGGAAAAAAAATAAAATAAAAAATATTCTACCTGTTGCTCGTTTGTGAATTTTTGTGATTATAATGTAAACTCTAACTGAAGCAAATGGGACGAAATCTGATTCAAATGTCCTGAACATATGTCCAGTTGTTGATGTTCTTCACATTTTGAGAGAAACATTATAGATGTAAACATGATCAGCGTGTCATTTGACCATTTTCACTGTTAGGGTTATTATTTGAGTGGTCTGGTACTGGTCCTGGACTGGTTGGGTCCTTTTCAGATCATACTGGACTGAATGTGGAACTGAACTAACATGACCTTTGACCCACCTGGTTTGAGTGAAGACACTGGTGTTGATTAGTCTCAGATCAGGTTTAGATCAGTTTAGGGTCAGATGAGGATCAGATTAGGGTCAGATCAGGATCAGTTCAGGATCATTTTAGGGTCAGATGAGGATCAGATCAGGGTCATTTTAGAGTCAGATGAGGATCAGATCAGGGTTAGATCAGGATCAGTTCAGGATCAGTTCATGGTCAGATGAGGATCAGATCAGGGTCAGATCAGGATCAGTTCAGGGTCAGTTTAGGATGAGATCAGGGTCAGTTTAGGGTCAGATGAGGATCAGATCAGGGTCAGATCAGGATCAGTTCAGGGTCAGATGAGGATCAGATCAGGGTCAGATCAGGATCAGATCAGGGTGAGATCAGGGTCAGTTTAGGGTGAGATCAGGGTCAGTTTAGGGTCAGATCAGGATCTGTTCAGGGTCAGTATAGGATGAGATCAGGGTCAGTTTAGGGTCACATCAGGGTGAGATCAGGGTCAGTTTAGGGTCAGATGAGGATCAGATCAGGGTCAGATCAGGATCAGTTCAGGGTCAGTTTAGGATGAGATCAGGTTCAGTTTCGGGTCAGATCAATCTCAGTTCATAAGTTCAAGAATGTTTTCAGGAAGCCTTTGTCTTTCAGATTTATTGCTAAAGTCAAATGAACCTTGTGACTCATCAGTTCAAACGTAGACTGTAATTATAGCATCAGTGACAGTGATCTAGTGTCAGATCAGGGTCAGATCCAAAGACTGTTCTGCCTGTTCACCTCATGGGGACATTTACTAACTTTTCTACCAGTGCATGTTGACACTCACTGCAAACACACACTTTTATTCACATGTGCGCTGGACTGTAAAACATCTAAATCTATGTGTTTTTTCTCATTTCTAGTGAAAATATCTGATCACACTTGAAATAAGACTGAAGGTTCACTCACACTGACAGTGAACACACCGCCTGTGGTCGCTCAGTTCACTTTGCCTGTGACAGTTCTACATGATGTATCTGCCCACACATGACAGTAGTCATTATTATTTTCACAATTTATAATGATTTCATAATTTATCAAAACTATATAATTCATGACTAAATGAGTGAATACGATAAATGAACAACCACTCAAAAACACAACCATGTGATGGTCATCATCATAAGATTGTTATCATCATAACATCACCACCATCACAAGATCATCATCATCCCATGATTGTCATCATCATAAGATCGTCATCATCATAAGATCGTCATCATCATAAGATCGTCATCATCATAAGATCGTCATCATCATAACATCATCATCATCATAACATCATCATCATGATTCATAAGATCGTCATCATCATAACATCATCATCATCATAAGATCATCATCATCATAAGATCGTCATCATCATAAGATCGTCATCATCATAACATCGTCATCTTCATAAGATTGTCATCATCATAAGATCGTCATCATCATAATATCATCATCATCATCATCATAAGATCGTAATCTTCATAAGATCGTCATCATCATAAGATCGTCATCATCATAAGATCGTCATATTTAATCATTATGTTTTTACCTATTTGGTCTGGAGTTTATTTAGGAGGGGAACAGGTGTAGTCTATATATAGGTGCTGTATGACTTCCTCCTTCAGCATGAATCTCACTGTGTAAAGCCTTGTTTGCGTTCCTTCAGCATATGTGCTGCATAAACAAAGAGCCCGGACCCGCTGCTCCTTCTGGGTCCATAATGTCGTGAAAACAATACATCGCCACAGGGAATTTCAGCGGCTAGTTGTTAAATTAGTCTCTGCAGACTGGCATCATACAGCTCTGGAAAACTGGAGATCACAATAATCACTTTCTCCTCCATGATCGTCTCTCTTCTCTTCACATACATTTTTACTGCCTTGAGAATCCGTCTCGCAATTGGCTATCACCATGGTCGTGCCACTCTACATTTGCATAAAGTTAAGCTTCTTTCAACTTTTCTCATTGCTCAATTTGCTCACTTCGGATCGCTTCCCCTCGCTCGCCATCACTGTCGCCCGAATCACCCCTCGTCGCCAGCGAACATTGAAAATGATGTCTTCTACTTCGCTGTGTTTAATTTAGTTCTTAAAGAATACATCACTGTATCGGACGTTAATGTCTCATTGGCCCCTCCCATGGTTCCTACTGCTCTGTTGGAATGTAAACCCAAAGGTTCCATTGGAACTATATACAGTCATACCTCAATTTACGAAAGACCCAGCTAACGAATAATCCAAGTTACGAAAAACCTTTACGTCAATGTTTCATCTCTGAATATGAAAGAAAATTCAATTAATGAAACAAAACCAAAACCCCTGCAATATAAATACAGTACTGTACGTATCATCCCATTGGCTATGAGGGAGCTACCCATGATGCTTTTGGTGACCTTTGACCCTCATTCACAGAGTTTTAAGACACATTTACCCAATGAGACCAATAAATTACATCTAAAATCTAAATTTTCTTTGATTTTTAACACATATTTCATATTCAATTTTTAAAGGGTTTAGGCAGTAGTATTGGGGCCTTGGAATGAATCAGGCCTTTTACATGTAAAATGCTACAAAAAATTCACGGTACAAAACTACTTCTGGAATGAATTAATTTCGTAAGTAGAGGTGCCACTGTATTTCTAAGAACTATTTAGTTCCTAGAACGACTCTGTGGGAAAGTACAATACATTGCAAACTCAGGACATCAGGATGTCCACCAAAGTACAAAATATGCATTTGAAAACCCAGGGGAAGCAGGTGTTATGGCATGGCATGGTTTATGGTGGATAAAATCCACACGTTGCTATGGCATGCTGTTATTTAAAACACAACTACAAACAAAATGCCATTTAATTTCATCTGAGATATTGATAAATGTGAGCTTCAACAAAGGTATAACAGCACTTCAGTGTTCCCTTTACATAAAATAGTGTGTGTGCACGAGCATGGTCAAGTGCAAAAGTGTCCTGGTTTCAGACTAGGGAAATCTGGTCACCCTAACTAACACATCCGGTCCAGAGTCAGTGACAGATACTAAGGATAAAAACAGTGAATGGGGGGGGGGGCTGCCAGATGCACTGCTCCTCATCTCCCAAGGCGTTCCTGCCACTTTAAGAAATGAAGTAATATCATTAATGGAGGCGTGGGGGGGCCTGGGGGGTGACATGGCCCCCAGTGTCCGTCCATCACAGCATTAGGAAGAAGCAGCAGGATTAAAATCCAATCACTCCTCTGGATAGTTTGATTAAGGAGGGACAGCACACAAAGGAGTCCCCACCCCTCTGACAGGGGTCCCTAGAGGCTACAGCAGCTCTGCTCCTGCACCACCCAACCTCTGTACCAGCCACCCATAGTCATAGTATACCTAGACCCAGTATTGAACGTAACCACCCATAGGCGATGACGAGCCGTGGAGCCGCCATGTTGGAGTCATGATATGTTCCATTCAGTGCAATATATTTGACAGGACAAACATTTTATTAAAAATACTCCACTTCTTGATTAACAATACTCATACTACTACTAAGAAAGGATCTGAATACTGCTGAGAAAGTATCAGAAGAAAATGATGGAATCGGGAGGCAGGAGCTATTGTATTTTTTCAGATAATGTGAAGGAGTGCTGTCACCTTCTGAGCTTCAGATTAGCCATCACTCTGATAGTATTAGAGTGAATGAATGAGCTAATTCTCCGGTCAGTAAAAGTCCCTATCGAACTCTTTAAAGGTACTGATATGTCAAACAAACAAGCTGACTGACATAATAAGGATCTGTACATGTGGTCCCTATATTGTCAGGTCAAAATATTAAGTGTAAATATGCTCAGTACTTAACAACAACAATAAATTATATTTATGTAGTGATGTTTACACAGTTCTTGCACTTGACACTTTACAGAACAAAGAAAATATTTCTCTGTAAAAAAAACTACTTAAATATTCAAAAACTAACAGATAAAACGAAACCTTCACTGTGTCTAGTTTAGGAATCACCCTGATCACCACTCCAAGATGGCCGCCGGAGTTCAGGCATCCCAGCAGCCAATGCTAGGCCTAGGTATACTATGTCTATGGTCTCGATATACTATGTCTATGGTCTAGGTATACTATATCTATGGTCTAGGTATACTATGTCTATGTACCCACCAGCCTCTGCCCAGTGCACCACGCTTCCAATAACCTCCTGTCATATCCCAGAATGCCCCTGGTTCATTATCGCCCCTGGTTCCCTGATCCACTTCAAATTCAATTGAATATTGATTTGGGTGAAGATGCTTCAGTTTCAATCGTGAATTTTCTGGAACATGAAAGATATTTTCAGATCATTAAGGCTGTGAATTGTTTGTTTTCATCTGTTCATACAACTGAAACTCTTCTGTTTGAATTTAGTTTAATGGATGGTTGGGTGAGATTATTGTAATCACCTTGTGTGTGTGTGTGTGTATGTCCACAAACACATCATGCTATAACTCAATGAATACTTGTAATATCACAATGAAATTACATGGGCATACACATATAGCTAATGCACATCAGATGAGTAAAGGTCAAAGGTCAAGTTCACAATTAACTTAAGAGTCAAAATCACATTATCGGTTATAACTCAAGAATGGAGGGTCACAGAACTTTCAGATCAGTACCAAACAATGCAGAATGAAGTTTTGTACAATTCTCATAATCCGTGTTATCACCTACGACCAATAGTTTTTCGGATCTCTGGAGGTCAAAGGTGACATGTGGCAAAATTAACTTGTGTAACACTGTTTGTGTGTGTCAAGCATAGACATATCACACTATAACTTAATCAATACTGGATATATTATCATAATACACGCACATATAACCAAATTATCAATATTGCAAAACAGGGTTCTCATCAGGAATTTCGTACAGCTTAACAATAACCGGGATGGCCCGACACTACACAAACCAATTGACGGCCATCGGACTGTTCGTAGTCATTCATAGTTTTACTGATTCGGGGTTCCATGGACCGATTCACCCAGATCTCATACGACACAGACCGATAACTAATTCAAACCGGTTTATCTTTACTTTAATAGTAGATTCACCATAGATCACATAAACAATGCTAATTGTAACCCCGAGATTGGAAGCAACTCTTAATTTTAGACAGAAAGGAACAATTGACAGGAAAGAACGGCTGAGGTGGGGAGACATAAATTAACGTAGCTAGGCACCCAGTCGATTAAAACAAACACACGTGGTTATTTCACAGTGCCAACTGCCCCAATAAAGATGTTTTCTCACATAACTATGGAAATATTATGCAAGCAAATGTGCTCAAAACACAATCCCACAACTTGAAAGGTAGTGTAGCGGCCCTAATCACAGTGTAATATTTTGAACTGTCATTGTAACATTATGTTTGCACTGGTGAGACCCCTGCAAAAGGACAAAGGTCAAGGTTGCATTTAGCAGAAAGGTCAAAAACACATTATTGGCTCTAATTTAAGAACGGGTTGTCATAGAAACTTGAGTTTGGCACAAAATAGGGGTGAGATTAGGCATTAGGTATTAGGTATTAGGAATTCTCTGAATACTTGTTATTAAATTTTTCATGATAAACTTTTTATCACAGTAATTCAGTGTCATATTAACAATATTCCATTTTATTTATTTATTTTTTTACAGTTTGCACATTTATACTGTCATGGGTGGGAGTTTTTCACTGTGAAATGTATAAACTTAAAATTTTTTTTTACTTTGTACAAATGCTAATAAGTGTGTTCTTATGTACACTTTATTCATCTCCACAAAATGAACCTATGGACTTAATTCATCGTCTAATAATTCTAAACCGTTATGATGACAAAAACCCCACACAGATCTTGGGGAGTCACTCGTATTGACAGTCACATTTTTCAAAACGGGAACAGCACAAGCTTAATATGAATAATTTAAGAGTTTTTAAGAGTCCTGCTCCCAGTGCATCACTCACATCACTTCTATCTCCATGATCCCAGTATCTGCATTTGGCTTTGAAGCAGCTGCTCCCTAAGTCCCCTTCTGTAAATTTCAGGCTACCGCTGTCCCACAGCGGGGTCACAGAGGTCACGGTGCGTCTGGGAAAAAAGGCTGCATCACAGGTACGCAGCACTGAGAGCAGATCCTGAAGCAAATGAGAAGCAGAAGGCCAGGGTGAGTCTCCTCAAGCACAGTCACATAAATTACTGGGATTTACAAGATTTTTAAAACACTTTTAACAATAGCCCTCTTTTAATGTGCTCTCTGTTTAATAATGCACTTTAGCTTTTAAGAGCATGATAAACAAACCAATAATTCACTGTTTTTTATCATCTGAGGGTGAAGCCCTTCAGGACCCAGTTCTACAGCAGCGTTCAAAGGCCACTCAAATGGATCCAATGAAGGGCTGTCGCTAGATGTTTTGGACAAAGCTTGAGATGGAACTGCTGATGTCTTTGCTTCGCGGAAGATAAAAGTACACTGAAGATCATCTTTCCCAGTATTGGGCAGAGTATAAAAGAGACACTGACGCAGCCCAGGAATAAACACATGGTTTTATGACAGAGGTTTGAGTCACATGGGAGGAGGTGAGAAGGTCACGAGGACAGCACAAAGGTCAACACCACACTAAGAGGTGAAACCTTTGAAAACTACAACTAACACTGAGAGAGCTTCTTCACATTGACGGGATACTTCCTGCTTAAATAAAGGTTCAATAAAATTATATAATAACACAGCCTAGCAGTGCTATCCCTATAGGTTGGTTTCATGTGATGTCACATTGCTATATAGACAGTGCGTGATTTTCAGATGGAGGGCCAGAAGAGAAGTAGAGTGAGTCTTCTGTTGGGAAAATGTTTGTTTAGTGTAGTTTACAGCTGCGATAATCGTTCTAACCCAGAGAAGGAAAAGGGATTTTGTTAGAGTACCAAAGATTGTCATTCAGAAAGGTGAGAAATGGAAAAAGCTGTAAGAAGTGTTTTTTAAGATTCTGCTAATGCTAACGCTAATTGCATTTGGTCAGAGGTATGTTCCAAAACTAACTTTTTTTGTGGATGTGCTATATATCATTAGGATGTGGTTAAATGTTAATTTATACTGTTGTAGTATGGTTTACCTAGACACATCAAGTTGCACTAGCATGGTTGTTTACATTAGTGGCTACTGCTAGCAGCTAGCAGTCACTAATGTCAACATATATGCAATATATGTTGACACAGCATCTTTACAAATAAAACCCTCACCCTGGTGCAGACCAAACCATAATTATCACTGAGCCATTTGGTACTGAGGTTGTGGACCCACCCACTGACAAAAACATTCTATGTCTCCAAACTTTTCTAGTCTTTCATCTGCTACTGGTGTAGTAGGATGTCTGCAGGACCAGGTAGTTAGTAATATTCACAGCATAGATTATTGGAAAATCTTTGACTTCTGTCCAAAACCCATGAATTTTCATCAGATATGGGTCATGTCCAATACATTTTTAACTAACTGTGTTTGGACACTGGATCTAAATCTCTACAATAAACACTCTCTTCAATGGTTTCCTCCATAGTGACAGTCTCCATGGTTACTTCCTACCCTCCAGCTGAAATCGTGACATTATCACAGTCACGTGACTGAAGCCTACCTATTTCTTCCATGTATGGGTCTAGTGGTGCTTCATAGTCAGGGGAGGCGGGACTAAAAGGTTGTCTTTCAAATCCCTCTGTATGCAATAGGACGGTACTACAACCAAACAGTGTAATCTTTAGAATGACGTAGTTAGAGCGCCGGAAAGTTAACGGAAGAGTCTGGAGAAAGTTAGGAATGACAAAACAAAATGGTGGATTATGGAGCTTAACGACTGTTGTCACTTCTGTAAAAAGAATTTAAAGATTTCTGACGTTCTGACATTCTTCACTCATCCTTGATAAAAGGAAATCTACACCCGTTGTTGTTCTTCTTCTATGGTTGTTTCCACTTTTTTCTCTCCCAATCGTTGCAGCATCACTTTGTTACGCCCGCCCTCTGACTCTATACTTCATCGTGATTGGTTGGCCAGTTTCAGGCAAATCTACCCAAAAGTTACATTGAGCAAAACTAGACTACTATGGTAGCAGATTAGATTTGCTGCCGCTGGGAGGGTGGGGTGGGGGTCATTCAAACCAAAGTTAGGTGGCTGTTTGGTCAATTCTAAAGAGTAGAAAATGTAGGTGTTTGTGTTTAAAGGTGGGGTGGGAGATCTTTTTTTGGAATTTTTTTTACCATATTACTTGAAAACCTCTTCACGATCCCATATCACACACTGAAATAGAATGTTTGCAAAAAAACTGAAATGTTTTAGTCCAGTCTAGAGGGTGGAACCAGAGGAAAACTCTGGCCAATCATTGTGCTGATCATCTTTACAATGATTGATTTGCTGATACGTCCATCAAATATCAGTCCACCCTTCCCTCCCCCTTCTACACGTTCACATAAACATCTATGGTGGAAAAGACGACAACCAGCACATTAAGTGAAGTCAACATTATGAGATAAAAAGTTAAAATTATCAGATAAAAAAGCCCAAACCCATGCTAAGGTGGACATGTTTCTACTCCATAGGTAAGATGATACCATTACGATTGTATAATATTTGGACATACTAATGGTTTATGGGTATGATATTCACCCCATCAGTGAGAAAATGTCAGATATTGACCAAACACAATGTTCCAGCAGGTTTTGCTAAGTTACCAACAGTGTGTGTAAACTATAAACTATTGTCCTTATCCATTAGTTTTCCCATGGTGTTTATTTCATGCTTCTAAACCTTTTGTTAGCTCAGCTTCATGTGACACAAACTGATAAATATTGATTATTGTTTTGTTATTTAGGATGATAATTGACATTGAGTTGTGGTGAATGCTCATGAACCCCCGTGATCGCTCCAGACAGCAGAGCATTCATGTATTTTTGAAGGCGTGGTTTTGAGGGGTGGGCTGACGAAGAGGCATGGGTGTGTATACTTTCAAAATAAAGCTACTGGATTTGTTTTCCAACATCTCCTACCCTACCTTTAAGTGTGGGGAGTAGAAGTCAAAGTTATCCAGTTGAACAGACCTATTGTGAATGTGTGTGTGTGTGTGTGTGTGTGTGTGTGCTTGTATTCCTATCTTCCTATCTTGTTTACACAGTTACACCATGGGCACCTCTGACACTACAGGGACCAAAATTCAGGTCCCCACGAGGGTTAAATATAAATGTAGGTCCCCACTAGTAAATATATATAAATACATATGTACATACATAAATATAAATACATTATTTTTTTTTTCCAAAAGTCTGCATTAAACATGGTGGAAACAAGTGCAAAGAGAAAGATTTGAAAATGTGTTTCTTTTTTTTTTCTTTTTTTAATGCATTTATTTTAGTTATTTGTTATAATATATATATATAATATTATTGTTTAAATTATTATTTTTTACTTAACAATTTATTTGTATTTGTTTATTACATTTAATTCCGTTTTCTCATTTATTGTTATTATTGCTATTATTTTATTTTATTATTATTATTTTTTTAAAAAGATGTTTATACTCACTACCCCTTTACAAAGTTGGTCCTCATGAGACATGGAAACAAGTGTGTGTGTGTGTGTGTGTGTGTGTGTCAGTATTGGATCTGGAAAAGCTCACAGTAGCATTTGGCAGTATATTTTCTGCTGTATTTTCAGTGTGTGAAGCTTCACAGGATCAGTCAATGATTCTGCAGCTGCCAAAGACATTCTGTATAAAGAGGTCTGGGCAACACAACGCTTTCATAAATCTTCAAACAATGAAATTCAACCATTATTAATCTTTCAGCAGCCAATGAATGTTAGACTGTGGAAAAAAGACAAACATGAAACAAATGACTTCCTATAGGAAGAAGACAACTGACATCTGTGTTAGAACCAGGGTCTGGATCTGAACACAAACCTGTACCAGGGTCTGGATCAGAACACAAACCTGTACCAGGGTCTGGATCTGAAAACAAACCTGTACCAGGGTCTGGATCTGAACACAAACCTGTACCAGGGTCTGGATCAGAACACAAACCTGTACCAGGGTCTGGATCTGAACACAAACCTGTACCAGGGTCTGGATCTGAACACAAGCCTGTACCAGTCGTCACAAATCACTGAACCATCACATATAATCCTCCAGCCTGTGCAGCAGCGCTACACACCCTAACTTACTCAACAGCGACTGCAGGAAAACACAGACGGCTCAGGCACAGAGGGTTAAGGTTAGTGGATGGTATATGGATGCGGAGGTGGTCAAAGTACACATATTCTTTACTGCAGTACAAGTACAGCTGCTGGTGTGGAAAAATACTCTGGTAAAAGTACAAGTACTAATTCAACTGCTTTACTGGAGTAAAAGAAAAAAGTAGAATCAGAATCAGAATAACCTTTATTGTCATTACAACAAAATACAACGGAATTGTACCATCTGCCTTTGCATGAATAAGTATGAAATACAAAATTTGAGTAGAAAATAAGGCTTTAAGTATAAAATAAGATGAAAAAAGACATAACAGCACCCAGATGAGTATTAAAAAGTGCTGTGCAGGTATGTGAAAGTGACCAGTGAAATAAAGTGCAGAATGATGTGGATGGTTACAGTCCAGTATGAACTTACAGTGCTGACACCTCTGGGATAAAAACTACTGGACTGTAATAAAGTAAGAAGTAAAACTGTGATTTTTGTCATAAATGTGATTATACTTATTTACGTTTCAAAAGAAAATTTAGGAAAAATGAAAAAAAACCACTCACAATTTAGATACAATATAATTGTGAGATTTTAAAAAGTATAGTTTTAAGAAAAAAAAATGTAAAGAGTATAAAGTACAGATATTTATATAAATGTAAAGAGTATAAAGGACAGATATTTATATAAATGTAAAGAGTATAAAGTACAAACATTTCTCTATATATATTATATAAGTGCACTTCTATTTTTATGAAAGTCTCTTAAATTGCATATGCTGTGTCTGGTTGTCCCGTCTGTAACTAAGTTAATTGTTCTTCTGTGTCTCTGGACTTGGACAGTCTTATAAAATGTTTTTAAAGTTAATGAAATAGCATTTAAAAAAAGTAAAATGTATTCTGATCATCTAGCAGGATGCATATTGAATGCTTAAATCAAATATTATTCACTTGTATTTAAATCAACATGATCCTTTTACAGAGGAGGCCACAATAAACACATTCAGTATGATCATTTTTACTTTATTTTAATGTATTGATGTAGGACCCAGCGTTAACAAGACTGGGAAAAAGGCTCTAGCAGGAAATTTGAGGAAAACTCCGTAAACAACACAAAATATTTGGAATCAGCACCATCAAATTATATAAAATAATCACATAATTTGAGGGTGCTGATTAAGTCTGCTAATTAGCATACTAGCATAGCAGTCATACATCGAATTTAGTTTGAGCCATAACTTTTGAAAAGGTTGATGGATTGTCACCACATCTTGTATGTTGCTGCTGCTGCTCTAGCATGTGGACATGAATCTAGATTTCGGAAGCTAACTGTTTTAAGATGGCCGACTTTCAAGATTCAAGATTAAAAAAAAAAATGCTAACAATCAAATCCCATATTAATATGCAAATGAGAAGGATTAGCACTTAAATCCAGTTTGTTAAACACAATGTTCAGAATCATCAGCCTCAAATGATGTTAAAAAGTGTTAGTAGACCGGGTCGTCCAATGACTAAAAGGTTGGCGGTTCACGTCCCAGCTCTGGCTGTCCACATGTCGAAGTGTCCTTGGGCAAGACACTGAACCCTGACTTAGTCTCCCAGTTGGACTGACAGAACCATAGACACCTACTGGTGTATGAGTGTGTGTGAATGGGTGAATGTGAGGCTAATGTAAAGCACCATGAAAGTGGAAAAGATCTATATAAGTGCAGAACATTTACCATTTAAAAGAAATGTACAAATCTAAACTGGACAACAATCTCAGAAATGCCTTTTGCTAACGTCAATGTTATATCAATCATTTTGCTCTGACTCATGTACTATAGTAGAACTGAAATACTGAACTGATACTATGATGTTTAACTGATTAGTTAAGAAATAATAATTAAAAAAAATAGTTTATCAGATTTTAATATGCGAATTACAAACGTGAACCTTGCGTTGTCCTCCGGGTCAAAGTGACCCAGTGGTCCACAAATGTGCCTTTTCATTTGTATGGTACCATTGTTTTCTACATTTGCGATTCTGAAAACAGTCAGATAACCTTGGGTGGAGTGATGAGGTAATCTGGACTTTGGAATGTGGGTCTGTAAGACCAGGTCGTAGGACATCGCCTGTGTGCCATCTACAGAGGACTGGACGAGGCTTCAAAGTCAGAATTCAGTTTGGTTAGAATCAGAACCTTCAAATTATGTAAAAAAAATATGGTTTAACAACGTTTCATCCAAATTACCCCTAGAACTCTTCTGTTGTGAAAATTGTACTCGTCTAAACCTGGATATGTGTGACCCTCCAGCACAAAACCAGTCACTTGGGTCAAATGTCAGAAATTCAGATTTTATATTTATCTCAAAGCTTATTATTGTGTGACACTAATTCAACCAATCAGAGGCCGTTTTTCAACATCGCCCTAGCAACAAGGGATTTAGTTTACTGGAGAAGGCTTTGTTCTGAGGCCTCCCATTGGTTCAAATATATAATTACATAGATTTCTATTTCAGGGTTGTCTAGAGGGAATCCCGATCTTTCCAACGGTACCAAACATGACGGGGAAATACTTAACGCCAGCGCAAAGGAAAGACGTGTTTTGAGACGATTTTTCTTTGTTTTAGACTAAATTACTGTCAGAGTCAGTTGTTGTTCTTCCTAAAAGGCATGATTTGAAGAACTTACAGTAGGAATTTCACAAAAAAATCATACTTAGAAGTGTTCAGGAGACATTTTTCTTGGATTTTATGCATAAACTTCAAATTCGATAATTTTGACCCATATAATGTATTTGAGGCTAAAGCTAGAAATACTGCTGTGAGACTGAACCACTGGGTTTGTGCTGGAGGGTCACACACATACACACACACACACACACACACACACACACACACATATATATATATATAAAAATGAAGTAGAAAGGTGAGAGTGAAGCAGTTTGTGATTAGCTGCTACTGAAGAGGCTAAAGATGCTAAAGATGATTGAACATAAGAGCCACTTCTAACTTCCTTATTTAAATATTTCCTTGTCATTCTTCATCTGACATGAGATCTGAGCATTAAGCAATGTATCCTGACAAACCTCAGCCTTTCAGAAGTGCCCCCCCCCACATCAGATGTGTGTGTTTGTAAAGTGGGCACGTTGAGTATCCAGATAAGGGCGAGGGTACTGCTGCATGTGGGAGATCTGAGACCAGCCGAAAGCGCTTGTGAAAAGGAAACTGGGCTTAAGCTGCTGTAAGGACTTATCTTTACTGTTTCCTATACCACCTACTGACACTGCCATAGACTGTGTAAATTCCTCTGTCTCCTGAAATGACTGGGGACAGACAATCAGACGACACTTTGTGTACTGACGTGTGCTAGAACACACAGAACAGAGCAGCTTTTACAAGCTACAGACAAAGACAAACACAGTTTCATCTTTTCCACATCGTGTTTTGGAGAATGAGCAGCAGCTTTTTAAACATGATTCACTCCAACACACTTATATTACATCATTATCAGTTACACAACCAGTTTGATTGTTAGATAGATAGATAGATAGATAGATAGATAGATAGATAGATAGATAGATAGATAGATAGATAGATAGATAGATAGATAGATAGATAGATAGATAGATAGATAGATAGATAGATAGATAGATAGATAGATAGATAGATAGATAGATAGATAGATTGATTGATTTAAAAATAATTACAAGATACAAGATATAAGAATAACAAGAATTATATACAGAGGTATTTGTCTATATAAAATATACAATATAAAGTGATAATAATAATAATAATAATAATAATAATAATAATAATAATAATAATAATAATAATAATAATAATAATAATAATAATAATAATAACAGTAGAGTACAATAATGATTAGTAGCGTATCTGTGCAAAATGAACCAGTGCAAGAATTATCTGTGGAACTTAAACAGTTCTATACTATTTAAACTGTTCCATAGTAGTTCAAGAGTTCCCTAATTGATTAAAATGTTATCAATGAGACAATAAGAAGAGTTCCACTGTACAGATGGAACTAATTAGTGCAAAAATTCATCAGTTACTCCAGTCACTCATATTGTTATCTCTGACACAACAGTTTTATAGCATAAGGTATACATCCTTTTGACATATTTTACTGTAAAAACAAACAAACAAACAATGAAATAAAATCCTGTATCAGTGTGAGTTTTAAAACATTCCTAGAATATTCCCTGAGGATTATTGGATATGTAAGGAGCAACAGGAGTGGAAACACAACCCAGTGTTATTGTAGAAATCAGTAGTAGAAGTACTTCCTTAACTGTATTTAAGTATAGTTTTTATGTATCTGTACTTCATTTGAGCATTTATTTTTCTGGCATCATTTTACTTTTATTCCCTACATTTTTATATAAATATCTGTACTTTATACACTTTACATTTATATAAATATGTGTACTTTATACTCTTTACATTTATATAAATATCTGTACTTTATACTCTTTACATTTATATAAATATCTGTACTTTATACTCTTTACATTTATATAAATATCTGTACTTTATACACTTTACATTTATATAAATATCTGTACTTTATACTCTTTACATTCTCAGATTAGACTCATTTCTTTTTCAAACTAGACAAATGTGACAATATGAAAAATAAGTTGTAAATCAGTAAATGAGAAATTGTGACTCAGTATATCATAATTGTAACTTTTTATCTCATAATTTAAACTTTTTTCTCATAATTTTGCCTTTTTTCCTCATAATTTTGACTTTTTAGCTCTTAATTTTGACTCTACATCTCATAATTTAGACTTTTTTCCATCATGATTCTGCCTTTTTTCTCATAATTTAGTCTTTTAATGTCACAATTTAGATTAAAAAAATTCATAATAATTGCTTTTTTTCCTGTTTATGATTTTTGAATTAAATGTCCTGTCCATACCCACTAAACTGAGTACCATGATGACCCAGTACAACACATCACCTACACAGTAACTCACTTTTAAAGGCTTTATTTTTGGATATTTATGACATTTTTCTGTTGTTTCCTGAATATTATTTCATCCATAGCAAAAAAAATATATATACAGTTTTACTTTTAACTTTATTACAATTGAAAAGTTGTACTGTTTTTTTTTTTTTACATTTACTTCAGTAAAGAAGTTGAATCACTACTTTTACTTTTACCAGAGTATTTTTCCACACCAGTAGCTGTACTTCTACTTAAGTACAGAATGGGAGTACTTTGACCACCTCTGGTACAAATGAAGGTATATAAGTCAGTGCAGAGATGGCTTTTGTTTTCACAAGAGTTATTTCTATGTGCAGAGCAGGGGGCATTTATCATGTGGGGTAGTGGTTCCCCTTCAAAGTTCTCCTTTTTATGACATGCATTATTTCTTGCGCACACACATAAACAAAGCCAGGGCTGCCGGCACTGAATCAGCAGACGATGTCACCGTGTGGCCCCCGGGTCAGGCCAGCTTTCTTGTGCCGCCAGTGCTTACATTAGCATGTGAAAGGCTAAAGCTGTTCCAAATATTCACTCTAAACATTTATCCTGCCCCAGTCTCTCATGGAAAAAAAAAAAAATCCAGGCACTGGGAAAGGGTCTAAGGACAGGATCTGAACTAATAACCTTCTATCTACATTCATTCATTATGATGGTTACAGAAATATTAAGCCAATAAGGAATTTTCCCAAAATACTTCCCTGATTGAATCTTTATCTTTTCTTATTTACTGCCTTTTTTTTTTTTTTTTTTTTAAATGAGGGAGTATAATTTACAAACTTGCATTAGATAGTCAAAGTACTGCAGTACAAGTACAACTACTGGTGTGGAAAAATACTCTGGTAAAAGTAGAAGTACTGATTCAACTGCTTTACTGAAGTAAAAGTAAAAAAAAAAAAAAAAAAAAAAAAAAGTACAACTTCTCAACTGTAATAAAGTAAAAAAATAAAACTGCATTTCTTTGCCATGAATGAAATACTACTGATTTAACCCTTTAAAGTTCCACTCAATTTTGCCTGAATTTCTTAATAAAGTCACTTGAATGTTGTTCTTGAACCATTTTGACAACATGCAGTTGATGTTTGATTATATTATAAATGAAAATATTAAGATGAAAACTGGGATATTAGAGGCGGGGCCTGTTAAATGATGTAATAGCCATTTGTGGATATTTATTCATGTTTTGATGTGTTTTGGACCACATTTGAACTACATTTGAACTAAAAAATGGATAACTATGAGATAAAAATTTCAAATTGTGACATACAGTCATACATATGAGATAGGAAATGTATAATTATGAGAAAAAAGTTGAAATTATGAGATAAAAAGTCATAATTATGATTTTTATAATTAATCCACTGTCACATTTGTTTAGTTTGAAAAAGTAATGAGTCTTTTCTGAGAATATAAAGAGAATAAAGTACAGATATTTATACAAATGTAAAGAGTATAAAGTACAGATATTTATATAAATGTAAAGAGTATAAAGTACAGATATTTATATAAATGTAAAGAGTATAAAGTACAGATATTTATATAAATGTAAAGAGTATAAAGTACAGATATTTATATAAATGTAAAGAGTATAAAGTACAGATATTTATATAAATGTAAAGAGTATAAAGTACAGATATTTATTTAAATGTAAAGAGTATAAAGTACATATATTTATATAAATGTAAAGAGTATAAAGTACAAATATTTATATAAATGTAAAGAGTATAAAGTACAGATATTTATATAAATGTAAAGAGTATAAAGTACAGATATTTCTATAAATGTAAAGAGTATAAAGTACAGATATTTATATAAATGTAAAGAGTATAAAGTACATATATTTATGAACAAACATAGGAAGTAAAAGCAAAAGGTTTCAAGAAAAATAAATATTCAAGTAAAGTACAGATATCTAAACAATATACTTAAGTACAGTAATGAAGTATTTTTACTTAGTTACTTCCACCTCTGTTTATTTGTAATATTATTTTAGTTTTTTCATGTGATTTGAAGTGCTGTTGGTGCAGTCTTTGTGCAGGACACCAGTCTATACTGTGGCAGCAGCAGTCTGTGTTTACACTGGAACTGCCTGTAAATGAATTTCCTCACACTAGTGTCATTTGTTTTATCAATCTGTAAATGTGTCGGCGTGACGACTGAGCAACAGATTAAAACTCGCCTCATCATCTGAACCCGCTTTATCCTCACTAGGGTCACTGGGGGTCTAATCCAGCTCCAGCAGGTGAAGGTGGGGTACACCCTGTATGAGTCTCCAGTTCATCTCAGGGCTGAACATATATAGACAAACAATCACCCTCACATTCACACCTATGGGTGATTTTAGATTAACCAGTTAACCTATCAGTGCATGTGTTTGGATGGTGGGAGGAAACTGGAGAAAACCCACACAGACACGAGGAGAACATGCAAACTCCACACAGAAAGGTCTGGTGTGGGATTTGAACCAGGGACCTTCTGTCTGTGAGGCACCAGTGCTAATGCTAATGCTAACCACTGCACCACCATGACACCCCATGCATGAAAACATTTTACAAAAAGGCATTTCTTTCTTTTTCTAATCACTGAGGAGTAGAGATGGAAGTAACTAAGTAGAATTACTTTAGGTATCTGTACTTTACTTGAGTAATTATTTTTCTGGAAGTTTTTACTTTACATTTATATAAATATCTGTACTTTATACTCTTTACATTTATATAAATATTTGTACTTTATACTCTTTACATTTATATAAATATCTGTACTTTATACTCTTTACATTTATATAAATATTTGTACTTTATACTCTTTACATTCTCAGAATTGACTCATTACTTTTTCAAACTAGACAAATGTGACAGTAAATAAGTGTTATATCAGAAATTGTGAGAATATCATAATTATAGCTTTAGAGTTTTTTTCCTCAAATTTCACTTTTTATCTCACGATTTCTATTTTAACCTTATTATTTAACCTCATAATTCTGCTTTCTTTCTTTCTTTCTTTCTTTCTTTCTTTCTTTCTTTCTTTCTTTCTTTCTTTCTTTCTTTCTTTCTTTCTTTCTTTCTTTCTTTCTTTTTAAATCTCCTCTTTATGCCTTTTGTATTTTTCCTTTATGTCATGTCCATACTCACTAAACTCAGTACCCTAACCCAATAAAACACATCATCTACACACTAACTGACTTTTAAAGTCTTTATTTTTGGATATTTTGTATTTTTCTGTTTTTTTTTTTGCATAAATCAATATTATTTCATCCATAGCAAAAAAAAAAAAGCATTTTTACTTTTTAATTTATTATACTTCAAAAGTTGTACTTTTGTACTTTTACTTCAGTAACACAGTTGAAGCAGTATTTCTACTTGTACCAGAGTATTTTCTCACACCAGCAGTGTACTTATACTTTCGTACAGAATGGGAGTACTTTGAGCACCTCTGCTGAGGAGTAGAGCTAAGTTTAGACCCGGCTGCAAATATAGTAAATGAGCAGAGTGTGTGTGTTTGGGGGGGGGGGGGGGGGGGCACGCAGGAACATATAAATATTCCAAAGGAACATGTTGTATTCCCAGTCTGCGCATTCCGTTGACTTTTCCACACTGCCAGCTGAATCATCTGTCATTCACCCTAATTTAATCATCAACCACTCTCATTCAATTATCCAATATAATATGCAAATGAGCCCAACAATGGCCAGCTCATGCTAATTATGTACATCAGAATAATTAAATTGGATAGCAGTGGTGGAGGGGGACTGAACTATCATAAAATGGGGAGCAGATTCTTTAATTAAGGCTGCAAAAATTTTATTAGAATCTGTAATCTGCCCGTAAATTGTTGAATGGTGTCCATGCACAGGGGGGACATTACTCTTATTGAAAAGAGCTCCCTGTAGACTGGAGACTGGGGGAAACACCAGGGGACGTGGCTTTTATCAAGGGCAAATCCATCCTAAAACACTAGTGTCATTTATTATATCAATTATCTTAAACTGTGAACATGAAAAAGTTCTCTGAAAGTGACGGACAAACATAAAAAAGATGTTAATATACAGAAGCAGCCATGCTGGGTTTTTTATTTATTTATTTATTTTATTTTTTTTTATCATTTTGTTTGTGTGTAAAATGTTACAAGAACAAAATAAAATTCATCTGAATATGAAAAACTCTCAACACACACTCTACGTTTTTGTCAGGTCACATTAAAGCAGTTAGTGAATAATCTGGATTGTATTTAAACTCCATTTTCACTGGACAGTAAACAAACACAAGTAAGACATGTAAAGTGTGTGCGCGCTTGTATTCCTATCTTTATGGGGACATTGATATGTTTACACAGTCACACCATGGGGACCTCTGACACTATGGGGACCAAAATTCAGGTCCCCACAAGGGTTAAATATAAATAAAGGCCCCCACTAGTGAAATAGAAGTGATGTGGCCCTATAAATCCTTTTTTAAATTTTATTTAAAAAAAGATGTTTTCACATTTACTACCCAATCTAAAATATATTATATATATATTTTAATTTTAGTTAATTTATTTTATTTTTTAATTATTTGTATTTATATTTTCATTTTTATTTAGTTTAGTTTCATAATGTGTAATATTATTATATTTTATTTTATTTAGTAAAAATGAAAAAAGATGTATTCACACTTACTACCCAATGGAAAGTTGATTACAAACGTGGTCCTTATGAGACAATTAAATGAGTATGTGTGTGTGTGTGTGTGTGTGTGTGTGTGTGTTAGGCTAGTAGAGCATGTCTTCAGTCACTTCCATCCAAACAGCAGTTTTAATCCTCTGCTGTTCTACTGCATGCATGCAGGCACCACTGCCTCCTCACAACAGCACCATGTCCAGTCCTGGGACACAAAGGCCCAGCAGCAGCAGGACCTGGACAAGGTGCTGAAGCCACTGAAATATTTACACACACACCTTTTGTTGCTTTTGTGTTTACTAATTGAAAAGAGAGACCCCTGACAGTCTGTGTCTGCTGTAGACAGTCTATCTGCTCTGTGCTTTACACACACACACACACACACACACACACACACACACACACACATATATATATATATATATATAAATATATGCATATTTTTTATTAGGGGTTTATAGATAGTCCAGTACAATAGTGCAAAATTGAGTTAATAATTTTTTTTTATTATCTCTTTCTTTTATATAGACCAAAGAACAAAGTCTGTGTGTCAGGAATTAACTATAAATTGACAAAACATAAAACGTTTTTACAAACAAAACTGGAATTTGATGATAATATAACTGTAGATCAAATTAATCAAATTAATAAAACACTAAATTAGAGAAAAAGAAAATGGACAAATATTAGTGAAAATCAGGAATAAATAAATAAATAAATAAACCTGGGGGGGGGGGCTAGTTCAAGGACAGAGTTGGTAAGAATTTAAAGTAGTTAATGCAATAGTTCCATCTGTGAATAGAAGTATTAGACCTGCCTTTGACTGTCAGAAAAGACAGAATATCATTAAACCATAAAAAACAGATGCAGCTTTAGGAGATTTAGACTAAAGTCAAAGGTTTAAAGACATGAGGAGGAGGTTTTGATTGTGAAGAATCAATTTTAAGTTCAAACATTGTCCCAAATCTTACAATGAAAGGGTTTGTCTGTATCTGACGATAACAATCTATGTTCAAACATTTGGTCCACAATGTGTGTGCAAAAACTAAAACTTATGACTATATATATATATATATATATATATATATATATATATATATATATATATATATATATATATATAATAGCACATTATTGTCATTGTAAAGACAATGAAATTTCATTTAGGCGCATCTCATCAGCACCATATCATAAAACACAATAAAAAAGACAATATAAAAAAAACAACATATATCAGCAGGGGTAAAAGCAACACACACACACACACACACACACATATATATATATATATATATATATATATATATATATATATATGTATATATATATATATATATGTATATGTATATATACACACACACACACACTATGGATAATAAAATAAAATGTCCAGTTCATTACTTTAAAAAGTGCAAATATATTAAAGTGCCTACATGCATTAAAGCACATTAAAAGGAGGTTTAATGTTTGTGAGCGTCTGTGCAACACTCTATATGTATCTTTTTCTTTAGTTTTAGGGTGAGTAGAGGGAAGACCTACAGATTGTGATAAGAAAAGCATCAGCTGTAATCCATCACACCGTGTGTCGACAGACGCCAACACCTCAGTAACAGCGTGGTTTGTGCCGTCCACCTCAGACAATATTTGTTAAACATGTCAGAGTGACAGAACATCAGGAGGTCAGGAGCATGTGCAGATTAAAGAGGCTCTGATGGAAGAACATGTAAACTGACACACACTGCTCTGATTTCACTTCCTCTTCTAATATATCTGCTGTAAATGTCCACGCATGGAAGACACTGTTTACACTGGCTGTCCTCTGTGGACACTGACTATCCTCTGTGGACACTGACTGTCCTCTGTGGACAAAAACACTGACTGTCATCTGTGGACACTGACTGTCCTCTGTGGACAAAAACACTGACTGTCCTCTGTGGACAAAAACACTGACTGTCCTCTGTGGACAAAGACACTGACTGTCCTCTGTGGACACTGACTGTCCTCTGTGGACACTGACTGTCCTCTGTGGACAAAAACACTGACTGTCGTCTGTGGACAGAAACACTGAATATCGTCTGTGGACAAAAACACTGGCTGTCCTCTGTGGACAAAAACACTGACTGTCCTCTGTGGACAAAAAGACTGACTGTCCTCTGTGGACAGAAACACTGACTGTCCTATGTGGACACTGACTGTCCTCTGTGGACACTGACTGTCCTCTGTGGACAAAAACACTGACTGTCGTCTGTGGACAGAAACACTGAATATCGTCTGTGGACAAAAACACTGACTGTCCTCTGTGGACAAAAACACTGACTGTCCTCTGTGGACAAAAAGACTGACTGTCCTCTGTGGACAGAAACACTGACTGTCCTCTGTGGACAAAGATACTGACCGTCCTCTGTGGACACTGACTGTCCTCTGTGGACAAAAACACTGACTGTCATCTGTGGACAGAAACACTGAATATTGTCTGTGGACAAAAACACTGACTGTCCTCTGTGGACAAAAACACTGACTGTCCTCTGTGGACAGAAACACTGACTGTCCTCTGTGGACAAAGACACTGACTGTCCTCTGTTGACACTGACTGTGCTCTGTGGACACTGACTGTCCTCTGTGGACAAAAACACTGACTGTCGTCTGTGGACAGAAACACTGAATGTCGTCTGTGGACAAAAACACTGACTGTCCTCTGTGGACAAAGACACTGACTGTCCTCTGTGGACACTGACTGATGAAAATATGACAAAGTACAGTTTACATTAATTATTGACATGTATTGATCAGATTGATCAACAAGTCGTAAAGACTTTAAATCAGTAAATGGTTTGAAAATGTGAAATTACCCAGAGTTGTTTTTATTTTTTATACATCTTTGTGATCAATTAAAAATATCTGATTTTTGGAAAAATTCTGAATATGGATGACGAGTAAGTATGGAGTATAGTAAATGGTGATAAATTATTTAAGAAAGCTTAAATAAAGAGGGAAAAAAAATCACTTGGAAACAGTTCTGAAAATAACTGGGTCTTTACGGGACGGGTGCTTAAATGTTTTTGTTTTAATCCAGTGAGTGTTTCTTATTTCTTTGTGACTCACCCATTCTTATCTGTCTGTCACTTGATTTAGTACCCAACACTAGCTGTGAGTTACAGACTAGTAGTGACTAACCAGTAGGTTTATACCTTTATTATCAGCTCATTCTGTTGGTTAGCATTAGTCAGACTACATGTCTACTCTGTGAACACACTGTAAAAACAAATCTATAGAATTTACTCAATAAAAGTCAAGTAACAACTGACACTCATGACGGTTGAGTACATTTTAACCCATATTTTGAATAAAATGTTATTCACTTTAACATCTCTAAAACCTTATTCACATAGGATCAGTATTATCTGTGGACTACTGGTAATTCGCAGTTACCCCCTGTACCTCTGTGTTATTGTGTGGTGCATTCAAACAGGATAAGCAAAGTCTGAAATTCACACAAATTCCAGATATTATGAGCAGGTATGTTATAAGTTAACCACATCCTGTATGAAAATAAAGTATGCATCAGAATAAAGGGGGAAAATGCTATTGATAAAGATGCAGTTGGTAAATTTGCTCCATGCCTTCAAAATAAGAGCAGGGTCAGTACAGGTGAAAACAGTCTCCAGGATTTAGCAGAGGTTATCCCTTTGGTAAAAACAATTGACTGAATCTATAGAGACAACTTCAGATAGTTCTAAAAATTACTATGGACATGTGGGCGTGGCCTGACCATATCTGCCTTATTATTACTGTGGACATGTGGGCGTGGCCTGACCATATCTGCTTTATTATTACTGTGGACATGTAGGCGTGGCCTGACCATATCTGCTTTATTATTACTGTGACATGTGGGCGTGGCCTGACCATATCTGCCTTATTATTACTGTGGACATGTGGGTGTGGCCTGACGATATCTTTATTTTACCACATGCTGTCACACACTTACAGCCACTTCCTCCAATATTTACTCCAGAAAAAGACAAGAGGTGTGCAGTTGAAATCACAAACACAGACATGTTCATTCACGTGGAATTGAATTATCACTGGACATCTGTCTTTGGCCCAAACACAGTAGGAATTATTACTGAGCAATTCGCACGGAATTCAGAGGTGGGTAAAGTACTCACACTCTGTACTTAAGTAGAAGTACAGCTACTGGTGTAAAAAATACTCTGGTAAAAGTAGAAGTACTTATTTAACTCCTTTACTGAAGTAAAGTTTATTTTTTCACACAACTCCAGAGGGTCATGAAACAAATCAGCTCATGGTGAAGGAAAAGAAGAGTCTAAATAAATAAATAAATACACTTTAAAAAGGGTCAAACACACAGAACACTGTAAAACACATCACTACAGACCCAACTAGTTTGTCCCAATGCATGATGGGAAACTTCCACAGCTCCTCCTCCAACACGTCACAATATTATTAAGTATATTTTATTAGATTATTTTATGTAGCAATGGTTAGTGTTGACAAATAAGTTGAATTTAACCGGTTATAATAGATGTCACTGGTAACTGTTACTGTTAATTAAATTGGAACTGATTTCCATAGTTTAATTTATCAACCCACAGAATACTTTTTTACAGTGTAGGTTTGTACTTCTTGAGCTTGAGCTTCTTCCTTGAACCTGAATCACTGACTGGTCTCTCAACCTTCTGCCAAACTTTAGTATTAGTCCAAAACTTTGTTCATGAGTCAGATCAGATTTACAGCCAGAGCGTAGGAGGAAGTCACAGGAGAACCCTAACACTTCCAAACACTGATATATATATGACTAATACTTTTGTTTATTTAGGACAATTTACAGCCTGATGCCTTTGTTTTTCCTTCCATTTGAATCACTACTGTGGTGGAAGATCAGAGCCATTTAACTGTTACTTAAACCTACTGTTGTTTTTAACAAACTGCTGCTCTTCTTAATGGAAGAAAGTACAAAACAACACAAAACTGAAGATTCTCAGTCAAGTTAAATCCAACCAAAGGATATATGTATCTATCACTGTGTGTGTGTGTGTGTGTGTGTTATTAAAGCAGTGGTTCTCAAATCCAGTCCTCGTGGCCCAGTGTCCTGCATGTTTTAGATGTCTCCCTTTTCTTCTTCTTCTTCTTTTTTTTTTTTTTATAAAAAAAATAATAATTTAAAAGAACATTTTAAAAAGACAATAAAAAAGAAGGTACTTTAAAAGATTAAAAAAAATAAAAATAAGATAAAACAATTAAACAAATTTTAAACAAAAATAGCAAAATAATGTAATATTCAATAATAAAAAAAAATACATTACATCATTATTAGGCTTCTGAAGAGCTGATCAATAATTGCACGAGGTGTGGTAAAAGAGGGAAATAGCTAACACATGCAGGACCACTGGATTAAAGTGAGAATGAATTAACAAAGGTAATGTCAATTTAACAATTCATTGCCATCCATTGAAAACATAAAATTATATTTCTGGATAAATACAGTCAGAATATTTAATCATGCACTGTTAACTAATGACAGATCACTTTACCATCATTTATCATCATAAAAACAACATTTACAATTTTTTTTATGAGTCGCACTGAATTAGATCGTAGTCTGTGAATCGAATTGTTTTGTGAGTGAAAGATTCACACCCCGAGTGAATAGTGACCTAAATCACGAGCATTTGGAGCATGTGCGTGACGCTCATTGGCTGATCTGGGCCGACCGCTCGTGAGATTTAATGAAGGCTTTTGCGCATAGTGTCGGGCCGTCCCAGTTAATGTTACACTAATGTTACCTACTGTTCTATTTAACAAACTGTTACTTAAACTGTTCTTTCAGTTGTTCTTGCAGCAGGTTGAGTTTGGCTAGAGTGCACTAACCCCCTACCTTGTCTGTCCACATGATGGATTGGCAGAGGTTGAAGGTCTCACTCATTTATTCTCACAGAAGAAACATCCTCTCCTGGACGTGGCTTTGTCAAGCGTCTGAGATGAGTGAGTGCAAAAGACAATTCAGGATGAATTAGTGTCTGATGTGTGCTGTTTAGTTTCAATGCTGTGCCTATCAATGACCTAATGAGGACATATGTCTGAGTTCTGAACCCAGGGTAACAAAGCATTGATGTTGTCAGTGTTGGGAAAGTTCACCTTGATTAGGAACTAGTTCAAAGTTCAGTTCAAGTTACTCAATATGAATTAGTTCAGTTCATCGTTCATTCTTCCAAATTATGAACTAGAAGTTCATGGATCCCAAAATGAACTTTTTCTTTCTTTTTTGTGTTATTATTGTAAACATATTAACTGTTTCTGACGTTATCCTGTAGTCAAAAAATCAGGGGAAAAAGCTGCCCCATTCAGGGTGGAAGTAAGTACCTTACCCCGGTTTAACTTTCCTCTCACAAGGAGCGGTTTCAGTGAGCTTTGTTTTCAATGTTTATTTCCAAGAACAGGACAACACCTGCTCCGGTCGCCGGTCACATTTAACTCTCTTTTTCTCCGCTCCCAAAAACTCTCTGCACCCCCCGCTCTCTCTCTCTCTCTCTGCCCCGCCCAAAACGCTTCTCATTGGCTATTCCACAACATTATGTTGCCGACATTTGTTCAGAATAATACAAAAATGACATCTATGATAATGCTGTGTTTTGATCCCATTTTATACCTTATAGGACTCAATAATTACAACGTGATGAGAACAAAATATGAACTACATAAGAGCGCAGTTCAATAAATGCCAGAATAACCGTGTTCACAACTTCCCGTTCATTTGGCAAAAGTGAACGAGTCGTTCACGTTTGTTAAAAATATGATAGTTAGTGAACGATCGTTCAATGAACGCGTTCAGGTACAACACTGGATGTCGCACATATTTCAAATTGTTGATGTCGCACATACTTCAAATTGTTGATGTCACACATATTTCATATTGTTGATGTCACACATATTTCATATTGTTGATGTCGCACATATATCGTATTGTTGTCACACATATTTCACATTGTTGATGTCGCACATATTTCGTATTGTTGTCACACATATTTCACATTGTTGATGTCGCACATATTTCGTATTGTTGATGTCGCACATATTTTGTATTGTTGATGTCGCACATATTTCAAATTGTTGATGTCACACATATTTTGTATTGTTGATGTCGCACATATTTCGTATTGTTGATGTCGCACATATTTTGTATTGTTGATGTCGCACATATTTCGTATTGTTGATGTCGCACATATTTCGTATTGTTGATGTCGCACATATTTCGTATTGTTGATGTCGCACATATTTCGTATTGTTGATGTCGCACATATTTCGTATTGTTGTCACACATATTTCACATTGTTGATGTCGCACATATTTCGTATTGTTGTCGCACATATTTCGTATTGTTGATATCGCACATATTTCAAATTGTTGATGTCGCACATATTTCAAATTGTTGATGTCGCACATATTTCGTATTGTTGTCACACATATTTCACATTGTTGATGTCGCACATATTTCGTATTGTTGATATCGCACATATTTCAAATTGTTGATGTCGCACATATTTCAAATTGTTGATGTCGCACATATTTCGTATTGTTAATGTCGCACATATTTCAAATTGTTGATGTCGCACATATTTCGTATTGTTGATGTCACACATATTTTGTATTGTTGATGTCGCACATATATCGTATTGTTGATGTCGCACATATTTCATATTATTGTCGCACATATTTCACATTGTTGATGTTGCACATATTTCGTATTGTTGATGTCGCACATATTTCGTATTGTTGATGTCGCACATATTTCGTATTGTTGTCACACATATTTCACATTGTTGTCGCACATATTTTGTATTGTTGATGTCGCACATATTTCGTATTGTTAATGTTGCACATATTTCACATTATCCAGTAAACTGCTAACAGCTGTGCGTCTTACCAAACTATTTTCATCAGTTGTTGGGCAGTGTTAGCAGCTGCTGAGTACAGGCGCACAGCTGTTAGCAGTGACAACACTAGCGCATTGAGCGCTATTGAGAGAAAGTAGCTCCAAGCAATTCTGAGGTGTGAGTTTTTGTTCCGTGATGGTTTTGTTAAGCAAATAAATCACTCATTCCAACACATACTGTTTTGAGAAGAAACACATTTATTTTGTTGACCCCAGGAAACCTGCCGGGACTACTTTGGCTTTGACCAAAACCGGACCGGAACTGGGCTCACAGGACACTGTCAGGGGTAAGTCACTGTGGGTGCACCACAGTAAAGACACTGATGACATACACATTCATATGAAAAATACTGAACTGTCCCTTGAAGTGAATACTTTGAATGATGAAGTGTGTAATAAAGCCAGTATCATTTTTTTAATCTATTCATTTATTTTTCAAATTACACATTATTGTATTTTTTTTTTCCACTTCTATGACAAGCGACCCCCAGCCTATTTCCTCTGCTTCTCCAACAGCAGAACTACATGCAGGCAGAGCTGTCAGATGTGTTGTACTAATAAACTAAAGGTTAGAAATCTGTTTTTACTTCAGTGTCTGTACTGTATATGTTGACTGACACACAGTCTGTAGAGCAGCCAGAGTGTCTGTAACCACTGCACAGGAACTGAAATAACACCTGTATAATGTACGAGGGATCATTTATGGCACATCTTTGGCTTTTGACAGTGGACAGTGATTTGCTTGAGCTTCCACTCTGTGTAAAAATGAGCAGAGGTGGTACACACATTCTGTACTTAAGTAGAAGTACAGCTTGTCAGGATCGGGGTGAGGTGAAGGAGGACTCCATTGCACAGTACTGAAGGGAAAAAATAATTTAATAACAAAACTAAGAAACAAAGACAATACAGACAAAACCTGGGAACAGATGACCAGAGTCCGTGGTGATGATGTTATGGTGATTGAGGAGATGGTGAAACGGTCCGGGTTATGGAGGCGACAATACTCAATGGTCCCGCACTGGCAACTGCAAGCCTTACTGCTTTTATAGCCACAGATGAGGAACGGCTTGCAGCTGCGCAGTGCGGGACCAGGTGAGTGTGGAAGTAACTGGGGGAAAGGTCACCGGAGTGGAGGTCATGACACAGCTACTTGTGTGAAAAAAAATATTCTGGTAAAAGTAGAAGTACTGATTCAACTCCTTCACTTAAGTAAAAGTAAATAACTACAACTTCTCATTTGTAATAAAGTAAAAAGTAAAATTGCATTTAAAAACTCAATCTCATTTAAGCAGGAAAAAACAGAAAAGTTTCATAAATATCCAAAAATAAAGCCTTTAAAATGCAATTACTGTGAAGATAATGTTATTTCTTGGGTCACAGTACTCAGTCTAGTGGGTGTGTACAGGAAAAATTCAAAAGTCATAAATAGGAGATTAATCTAAATCATGACATAAAAAGTCTAAACTATGAGTTTAAAATTCTGAATTATGAGATAAAAAAGTCAATTATGACATAAGACATGGATAATTATGAGAAAAAATATGATATACTAAGTCACAATTTGTGATTTACTGATTTACAAGTTATTTTTCATACTGTCTCATTTGTCTAGTGTGAAAAAGTAAAGGAAGTACTTGTACTTAGTTACTTCAGTCTAAAGTGTAATATATAAAGTCTCTCCTCCACTTATTTTTCATACTGTCACATTTGTTTGGTTTGAAAATGTAATGAGTCTATTCTGAGAATGAAAAGAGTATAAAGTACATATGTTTATATAAATGTAAAGAGTATAAAATACTAGGGGTGTGACGAGAACTTGTGTGATGAGATCTTGCAAGATTTAATTTGGTGGGATTTCTCGTCGGGTTAAAATTCTGTTTCGTGAGATTTATTATCTAGCAAGCAGCCAGAATGACGTCGGAAAACAGGGTTTTACCGTTTTTGACCCATTTCCGCTCTACATCCTGATCTACTACCGCCGATGCTTTTCACTTCTGTTCTGGCTCCTCTGGTTTGTTTTGCTAGCTAGCTACGATATTAACGCAGGATGGACAACTTCAAGAGGAAAAGTGGTTCTGGAACTACATGTGCTGTCGTTGGTTGTAAAAACTCCAGAAAACACCTGAACGAGTGGTTAGATAGAGAATGTTTTGACCACAAACCTGCAACGAAGAGGCAATGTTAACACCCTCTGTTGTTTTCGTTTCTTCGCAAGTCTGATGGTGACTCACACGAATCACAGGTCTAGCTGAAGGTGTCGAATTTAAAGAATCCACCCCACAATGTTTTTGTGTGTTCCCATTACTTTGCGGATAAAAGACCAACCAAGGATAACCTGTTTCCAGAGTTGTGGTTGGGATCCACTGGCTTTACCCACAGCCAAAGAGGAGACGAGTCACCGAGCGGAACACCGTCTCCACAAAGAAACTAAGTAAACTTCAATCTGATGGTAAGTTCAGTAACTTTAGCTATGAACTGTTACTTGTGAAGAAGTTATCATTCACTAACATTGCTACCGCTGTTTTGCTAAAACAGCTGATTGGAGATGGGACAATGTTGACCATATGCTAATGTTCATAGACAGTAGAGCTAATGTTACATCACTGCTGTAGATGTACGTTGCGTTGATAGATAGTCTACAGTGTTCTGTGTGTAGGGTTGACAAACGTCCCTTGAAATTTTCTTTCAGATACACAAGCACCAGATTTGATTTTGAAAAAAGGAGAAATATATAATTTTATTTATTTTATTTTAACTTTTACAACATTTTTTTTGTTTCAATTTGTAGAGGAAGAAGTTCATTAAGACGCTCATTAAAAGGAAGAAGTTAATTAAAAGTTAAGGCTTACAGAGTTATAAAATCCATGTGCAACTCAGTTAAATAAAAGTCTGATGTCTATTCATATAATTTGTAATTTTATTCTATGACCCTCTCGTTGCAACAGCCCCCATTCACTTTGAATTGACATTCCCAGTGGTTATAAAAAAAAAAAAATCTGCTCGCTGCCAATGGCAACGACTTTTGGCACTTCAGATTCACAGTACCATATCAGTCTGCAGATAGTTCAGCCACTTAGAAAGTAAATATTCACTATGTTGTAATGGCTATTTTATTCAGTCTGTTAGAGTAGTAGCAGTAATAAGTTGTAATAACCTGTATAATAAGCAGGATAATGTATTGCCCACATGTGGCTATCAAAAAATACTTCCTTTCGGCCCCATCAGGAAATATTTTTCTGATAGTAACGTGTGGGCAATAAATTATCCCTTGCTAGTTTTATTAAAATCTTGTCTCGTCTCGATCTCGTGAACCCAATCTCGTATCTCATCTTGTGACCTGAGTGTCTCTGAACAAATGTAGGGAGTAAAAGTAAAAAGTTACCAGAAAAATAAATACTCAAGTAAAGTACAGATACCTAAAAAAATCTACTAAAGTACAGTAGTGTTCTGCTTTTGACAGTGGACAGTGCTTTATTTGAGCTCCCACTCTGCGTAAAAATGAGTGGCAGTTTGTCAGAAAGACAAGAAAAAGATGTTGTATGTTGAGCAGGTGGGGTCTAGGTGTCACATCCTGAATGGGAACCCTTGTTTCCAGATGAAACGGCAGGAAAGTAACATGTGGAAAAGCCATGATTTGACTTAACACAATTTTCTCTAATAAAGTAATGACTAAATTAGAGGGCAGTTTCCCATTTCACTCTGATATACGTTAAACAAACAAGCACAAAACTGTCAGATCTGTCATCGCTACAACTAAAACCTCTTTCAGGATTCATAATAAGTCTGCAAACATTTTCATTACAAATTTGCACCCCACTTTCAGGCCTAAATACGAGAGAGCCGTACTTCCTCCCATAAATACCATGTGCAGGTATCTCTTACCCAGCGGCATGCTTAGCACAGGATGGAGACCTGTATGCCGATACCTCGCCAGTGTAAGGGCCTGATTGTGTGCAGGGCTACCCGGTCAGCCTTAATGCTGTAGCCAGACACCTGAGCATAAAGCACAACTCTTGTACATCAGCCAGTGCTGCTCCATGGCTCTTCTGTCCTCTTAAAACTGAGGAAAGAGGAAGGAAGGCTCGTTTCCACCTCCTCCTGCAAAAATCAATGTATCTGTTGAACACTGGAGGGTCAGGGCTGTCAAATGGCACTAAAGAGACACCATTAGGTCTGCTAGAGGCCACGGGTTACTGCTTGATGGACTCATCTGAGACAGCAGGAATGAAAAGTGGCCTCTCTGCAAAGGTACCGTTTTAAGGAGAGCAGAGGTGGAAAGTAAAAGTACTTCATTACTGTACAGTACTTAAGTGGGTTTTTTAGGTATCTGTACTTCACTTGATTATTTATTTTTCTGGCAACTTTTTACTTTTACTCCCTAAGTTTTTACATAAATATCTGTACTTTATATACTTTACATTTATATAAATGTCTGTACTTTATGCTCTTTACATTTATATAAATATCTGTATATTAAACTCTTTAAATTCTGAGAATATTCTCTTTAAAACACTAAGACTTCAGAGGGAAAATCAGAGCGAAATAATGAGTTTTTAATCATAATTATGCATTTTTATGTCATATTTATGACTTTATAAATCTCATAATGATGATGTTTTATCTCAATTGTGACATACCCACAAAACTGAGTAACTGTAACCTGATCAAACACATTTTCTACAAACTAATTCACTTTTAAGGGCTTTATTTTTGGATACTTTTGAAACTTTTCTATTTCCTGGTGAAATAAGTATTTCATCAATTGTAAAGAAACAATACAATTTTACTTTTTCCTTCATTACAATTGAGAAGTTGTACTTTTTACTTTTACTTCAGTAAAGGAGGTGAATCAGTACTTCTACTTTTACCAGAGTATTTTTTCACACCAGTAGCTGTACTTCTACTTCAGTACAGAATGTGAGTACTTTAACCACCTCTGAAGGAGAGCTGAAGAAATCCACCTCCTCCGTTCTACTATTAGTATTTTATGGGGCGACCATGGCTCAATTAGTAGAGTGTGTTGTCCGTTAACCAAAGGGTTGGCAGTTCAAATACCACTCTGCCCTAGTCCTTGGGCAAAGACCCTTCATCCTCCTGTCTCCAGTGTCACTCACACTGATGTATGAATGTTTGGTGGTGGTCAGAGGGACCATAGCATTAGAGCCTTGAGGGATGGCTTTGGGGACTATGAGTCAAGGGTCACAGTGGGGGTCACAATTCAATGTTGGATGTGGGTTTTGGATTGTTTGCCTGCTGGGGCACTGGTCTTGACCCAAGAGGTCAGGGGTTACTGGGTCAATACCTAAAAAAAACTAAACTGGACTATAAGGGAAATATTGTTAGTTGTGAACTAACAGAATATGAACATTTGGGCAGGATGTTAAACTGAAATGTCTGTAAAAACATTTACATTTTAAATTTTTACAGAGGAGCATTTTATTATATATAGGATTGGACTCCACCAGGGCTGCCTTTTGTCACCGGTTCTGTTCATAACTTTTATGGACAGAATTTGTAGGTGCAGCCGGGTGGGGAGGGAGTCAACTTTGGTGGCGAGAGGATCTCATCTCTGTTTTTTGTGGATGATGTCATCCTTTTAATTTCGCAACCGAATTTGAAGCGGCTGGGATGAAGATCAGCGCCTCCAAATCTGAGGGCATGGTCCTCAGCCAGAAAAGGGTGGAGTGCTCTCTCCAGGTCGGGGGGAAAGGTTCTGCCTCTGGTGGAGGAGTTTAAGTACCTTGGGATCTTATTCACGAGTGACGGAATGATAAAGTGGCAGGTGGACAGGCAGATTGGGGCGGCATCCGCAGTAATGTGGGTGCTACACCGATCCGTTGCGGTGAAGAAGGAACTAAGCCAGAAGGAGAAGCTCTCGATTTACCAGTTGATCTACATTCTGACCCTCACCTATGGTCATGACCTTTGGGTCATGACCGAAAGAATGAGGTCATGGGTACAAGCAGCCAAAATGATTTCCCTCCACAGGGTGGCTGGGCTCAGCCTTAGAGATAGGGTGAGAAGCTCGGACATCCGGGAGGGACTGGGAGTAGAGCTGCTGCTCCTCCACATCCAGAGGAACCAGTTGAGGTGGTTAGGGCATCTAGTGAGGATGCCTCCGTGACGCTTCCCTGGGGAGGTGTTCTGTGCATGTCCATCTGGGTGGCACACCCAGGACATGCTGGAGGGATGATATCTCTCGGCTGGCCTGGGAATGCCTTGGGATTCCCCTGGAGGAACTGGCTGAGGTAGCTGGGGTGAGAGAAGTCTGGGCTGCTTTACTGAGGCTGCTGCCCCCATGACCTGGACCCAGATAAAGCGGGAGACGACAAGACCACGGAACATTTTATGAGATAGCATTAGATTCTGTTCTGGTCAAATAAAAATTTATTTGGTATTTATTATTATTGTTCTGAAGCATGTCTTGTGAATGAATAAACATTCTCAGACAGCAAAGCCCTCTTCATATAACCCAGGACTAAAGGTTCCATCCACTGGCTACTGTGCTTGTGCTGCTGGTGTTAGGGGGTGGGGTATGGATGGCAGGTTTCTCACACATATTCAGTGACAGGCGTGCAGTGGATCAAACAGCTGGCTGTCATTAGAGCTCAGCAGCTGGACTTGACATGGCACCCACGACTGCTCACACCCAGAGCTGATGCTGACACTAACTACAACCAGTCGCAAAAATATCAGATGTGACATGCTGCTGTGAGATGTTCTGCTGCTGCTGAAATCACTGTTGTACAATAGATAAACACTGAACGTGAGGGGGTTCAGGAGGGTTATGAGAGATTTATTAGATGATACGTAACTGAGAGATGACAGCAAAGTATGATTTGAACCAAAATTAAAGGTGATGTCTGTGCACTTGATGACACGGGTCTATACTTTTATTTAATAAAGTCTGTTCTTCAGACATTAAATGTGTTAAATCTTCTATCCTTTAATCAGATGAATGAGAAAACTAATCATTTTAGTGCTCGTTAGTTCATGTTTTTAATATTTATGATGGTGTGTTATTCCACACATATGATAACCTGACTGTGGCCAGATGGTATCTCATGATACCTATTGCATACAGAGGGATTTGAAAGACAACCTTTTAGCCCCGCCTCCCCTGACTATATACTATAAGCGCCACTAGACCCAAACATGGAATGAATAGGGATACCACTACTAGGCTAGGCTAGGCAACACCTGACCCACTTCTGGACCCACATTTTTAAAAAGTAGTCAATAGTCTTTATGAACATCACATGACCTTACTCACATACCTGCATTTATTTCTGTGTTAAAATTCCATGTCATTATTTGTAAGTTAATATGTTGTGAAAATATGTTTATCCTGCTTCATCATTCAAAAGTTATCAACGCTAACACAGCATCTAAACCAGGGGTCGACAACCTATAACACCCAAAGAGACATTTGAACCTGGTTTCTTGTCACAACCTCTGCTCCTGTGACTTTCACCGCTCTGCCCAGAGGTTACTCTGCCCAGGGGGGTTTCCACGCTGCCCTGCCCAGAGACGGACACATTTCTTTTATTTTTTGAGTTTTGGACAATGGTTTGGGGGGGGGGCTTTGTTTTTTAGGGGTGTCAGGAGCCGCCCCTTAGGGGGGGGCACTGTCACGACCTCTGATCCTGTGACCTTTCCCCCAGTGCTCTCTATATTCACCTGGTCCTGCACCGTGCAGCTGCAAGTCGTTGCTGCTCTGCTGTATTTAAGCAGTGAAGCTTCCAGTTCCCGGTGCAGAACCATTCAGTACTGTCACCTCCATAACCCAGACATTCACCATCACCACAGACTCTGGCTGATCTATCCCCAGGTTTTGTGTTTTAGTCTGTCTTGTCTTTATGTTTGGTTTTTGTTATTAAATCTGTTCTCCCTTCAGCACTGAGTCCTTCTTCACCTCACCCCCCCATGACATTTCTATGGAAACAAAAATACTGGGAGTCGCTCATCATCTTTGAGAATCTGTGTCCCAAACCTTTTTTTTCTTTTGTTTCTGCTGTATTTTCTGGACTATAAGGTGCACTTAAAAGACTTACATTTTCTCCAAAAATGACAGTGCGCCTTATATATGGATTAATTGTGGTGGCGCTTAGTAACTTGGAATTTTGACTTTCTATGTCATGATTTTGACTTTATCTCATAATTTGGATGTTTTTAAAGTTTGATTTATCAGAATAAGAGTGTGTTTTGTTCCGTGTTACAGCTCAAAAAGGTTGGGACTTATTGCAACTGTTCAGCTTTGCTTAATGTACTTTATAGTCCAGTGCGCCTTATATGAGAAAACATTTAAAAATAAACCACTCGTTGACAGTGAGCCTTATAGTGCGGAAAATATGCTATGTTTCCAGAGCTTCCACTCCCAACTTTATTTTCTTTCTTGCTCTGTCCATAGCATAGGATACTGAAGACGTTGTACATCACCTTCACACAATTTCAGTTAATAAAATGTATGTGTTAAATTGAACCTAATATTTAATCCATAAAGATACAACCACCGGTGACACAAAATATCTACTGATCTTATCTGTTTAATATCTATTGATCTATGAATTTTAACAATGTATGTACATAATTGGTGCAAAATAGAGGTGTTCATCTTTCCATGGTCATCAGATATGACCCCATTTGGATGTTTGGAAGCTCTGTAGTTCCTGTGGAAACACTGTCATCTTCTACAACAGCGATTCACCAGTAAAACCCATGAAGTTGGATCAATGACGGTGGATGGACACATTTGTTTTTCCCATTCAGTTCGTAAAATCTTTATTGAAAATTTCATTTTTAATCTCACCAAACCAATGTACACTAATCAGTTTGTGTATGTGTGTGTGTCCCTGCAGAGACATATCATGCTATCACCATGAAATTACATGGGCATATACATATAGCTAATGTGCATCAGATGCAATGATCCATTTGAGTAAAGGTCAAAGGTCAAGGTCACAATTAACTAAAAGATCAAAATCCCATTTAAGGTTATAAGTCAAGAACAGAGGGTCACAGAACTTTCAGATTGGTACCAAACGATGCAGAATGAAGATTTCCAGAATCACAATTGGTGTTATCACCTACGACCAAAAGTTTTTGAGATCTCTGGAGGTCAAAGGTGACATGTGGCTAAATTAACTTGTGTAACACTGTTTGTGTGTGTCAAGCATAGACATATTACATTATAACTTAATCAATACTGGATATATTATCATAATATTACATGCACTGATGCATTTATACATGTAACAAAATTATCATTATTGCAAAAGGTCAAGGTGGACTTTAGCAGAAAGATTAAAATCACATTATTGGTTCTAATTCAAGAACATGTTTTCATAGTAACAGAGATTGACACAAAACAGGGGCGTGATTAGGCATTCTGTAATGCCTGATGATGACATTTTAAAAGCAACGTTTTTGTGTTTTTGTGCATTTCTGTTCGTATTACAGTAATCCACTTTGACCAAATTCAATGAACATATAGTCATAGTTCCACTTTATTTATTAAGAATAAACCATATTGTCACAGTCAAATCATCGCAATTTATTTATTTTACATTTTTGAGATTGCATGATCCAATCTAATAAACCTTAGTGATAACAAGCATTCATAGTCTATCAGTGATCCCATCCATCACAGATAACTATAATAAAACTAACCAACTACAACTATAACTATAAAAAAAACAGCCATCCATCCATTCACAGGTTCACCGGGGTCACAGCTACTTAAAGGTAGGGTAGGAGATGTTGGAAAACAGTTGCTGCAGCTTTATTTTGAAAGTATACACACCCATGCCTCTTTGTCAGCCCACCCCTCGAAACCCCGCCTTCAAAAATACATGAACGCTCTGCTGTCTGGAGCGATCACTGTGGTTCATGAGCATTCACCACAACTCAACATCAATTATCATTCTAAATAACAAAACAATAATCAACATTTATCAGTTTGTGTCACATGAAGCTTAGCTAACAAAAGGTTTAGAAGCATGAAATAAACACCATGGGAAAACTAATGGATAAGGACAATAGTTTATAGTTTACACACACTGTTGGTAACTTAGCAAAACCTGCTGGAACATTGTGTTTGGTCAATATCTGACATTTTCTCACTGATGGGGTGAATACCATACCCATAAACCATTAGTATGTCCAAATATTATATACTGTATTTTCTACACTATAAGGTGCATTTAAAAGACTTTACTTTTCTCCAAAAACCACAGTGCACCTTATATATGGATTAATTGTTGTTATGCTTAGTGACTTGGAATTTGGACTTCACTTAATGCGCCTTGGTATATGGTATCATCTTACAGTACCTTAGAAACATGTTCACCTTAACATGGGTTTTGAGCCCATTTTCCTTTCTCATTTGACGCCAGCGCTGGAAAACCGTAGTGATTACCACCCTTGTCCTGTTCTGTTCTTTGCTCAGCTTCCTCATGGCTTTGGTTTTGCTGCCGGTTGTCGTATTTTCCACCATAGATGTTTATGTGAACGTGCAGAAGGGGGAGGGAGGGGTGAACTGATATTTGATGGACGTATCAGAAAATCAATCATTGTAAAAATGATCAGTACAATGATTGGCCAGAGTTTTCCTCTGGTTCCACCCTCTAGACTGGACTAAAACATTTAGGGTTTTTTTGCAAACATTCTATTTCACTTCGTGATATGGGATCATGAAGAGATTTTCAAGCCATGTGGTAGAAATGTTCCAAAAAAAGGTCTCCTACCCCACCTTTAAGGGCGAAGGCAGGGTTCACTCTGGACAAGTTTATCGCATTGAAACAACTGACACAAAAACAGCTGTTTTTCATTTGTTTCTTTTCTTCTTAGATAACTTTCAAAAATTTGAGCTAATAAAAACTACCTAACATCATCCAAAAAATTCAAGAAAAATCTGAAACTTTGACCATTCCATGAGCCAATTAAAAATACCATCAGTATTTGTAGAAGTAGAAGTTGATAATGTGAGAGGAAGAGGAAGGGGTTCAGGTCCAAATGTGGTTTGAAGTGAAGCCAATAAGTGGTTCTGGGAAAAATCTAAATGAACGGAGCTGGAAGAAAAGACAAAAAAAAGAAATACTTTTAAAAGCTCACATTTTTGGTTATTTATTCTTTGTTTTAACTTGTTTCTAAATGTACTCTAAAGGTCAAGTTTTCTTTAACAGCAAAGAAAAGACGAGAACATTGAGAATTTCAAACCCTTCTCTGAAAAACAGAAAAATTTCAAATCTTCTGAACTGAAGCAGAACTGAAATTCAATCCAGCAGCTTTAAGTCCACCATGACAATGGATTATTGTCAAATCACAAATGAGTCTGGCAGTGACAGGTCTGCAGCACATTCCCTGGACGCCCACTACACTACAAATCACTGCTAATTGGCCTATTACTCTGTCGCAATGACGCCAGCGCCCTGAGCCCCTGCTGGAGGGAGGGTCTTCACCTGGTCTAACAGGCTCAGGTATGTCTACACTCTCAGAAAAGAAGGTACAGAATTGTATTTCTAGGGGTACAAAGGCTTGTCATGCCGGTAGTACCCTCAAAGGTAAATAGTTGTACTTTTTAAAGGTGGGGTGGGAGATGTTTTTTGTAAAAAATTTTACCATATTACTTGAAAACCTCCTCTTGATCCCATATCACACACTGACATAGAATGTTTACAGAAAAATGTAACTGTTTTAATCAAGTCTAGAGGGTGGAACCAGAGGACAACTGTGGCCAATCATTGTACTGATCATCTTTACAATGATTGATTTGCTGATACGTCTATCAAATATCAGTATACCCCAGCCCAATGCTCTCCCCCACCCCTTCCTCCCCCTTCTACGCATTCACATAAACAACTATGGTGGAAAAGACGACAAAAGGCAGCAAAACCAAAGTAAAAACTGTGTTTGAAAAAGCTACGGCCATGAGGAAGAACAGAACAGGACAAGGGTCCTGGCGTCAACTGAAAAGGAAAAGAGGCTCAAAACCCATGCTAAGGTGGACATGTTTCTACTCCATAGGTAAGATGATACTGTTATGATTACTGTCTTTTCCACACTATAAGGGGCACTGTCAATAAATGGTTTATTTTAGAAGTTTTTTCATATACAAGGCACACTGGACGATGAGGCACAATAATTAAGTCAAAATCATGAGATAAAAAGTAAAACGTTTCAGATAAAAAGTCAAAATTCTAAGATAAGAAGTAAAAAATCTCAGACAAAAAATCAAAATCATGAGATAAAAAGAAAAAACTATCAGATAAAAAGTCAAAATTATCAGATAAAAAGTCAAAATTATTAGATAAAAACTGTTGTTTTGCCCATGTCAGGGGGTATTGGACTAAAAATATGTTTCTATGGGGGTACATCACTGAAAAAAGTTTGACAACCAGTGTCATACATCAAACTCTTGCCAAACACAGTCAGAAAAAGAGCAAAACCATCATTTCCATGAACAAACTCTTCCAAAGCGTCTGTTCATCTGAACATGCGGTCGACAAAACAGTAGAAATAGCCCAGTCCATACCTAACAAATGCTGCCATTGTTGTGTATTTAAAAAGACTACACTGCTGTCGCTTCTGCTTTATGTCACACCACCCACAATGTTGCAACACTCAGTCTCCTTCGTTTTAAAGAACACCTGAACCTAACGGTATTCAGATGGTTGTGTGAGCGTAGCGAAACACAACCAGATGATGTGAGTCAAGTTAGATCGCTACTGTACCTTTATTTCTGAGAGTGTACCCAGAAGAGAGTGCAGAGAGGGGCGTCCATCAGCAGACCCCCCAGAGTGACAATATTCCTGCAGTGGTCATCAGAGGCAGAGCCGTGTTGGATCTAAGAGCATTTCCAACAGCCTCCTCCACTTCAACACAATCCCACTCCTCTTTCAGGTCTTTGTTGGAGCTGTCAGTCAGTGCAGATTTTACATATACTAATTACCATTTCAACGGCTTCCAACCTCCATGTTCAGTGTGTCACATGTCACCTGGACTTAAGCTTGTTGTTATGACATTCTTCCTCTAAATGGTTTCACTAAGGCGTCTTTTGTCAGATTGTCAGGCTTGAACTCACAGCTCAACAGTTCAGGGTACATTTACCTTCAGTCACACTCCACCAGAAGGACTTTACAGAAGGACCGAAGCACTTTACATCCACATTTGATGCTTTGGCTGAAGTTTCACAGCTTTTTCTAACAGTTTTGCTGCTACGTGTCATGAATAAAACTGTGTGTCACTTGTTTTTTTCTGCTGATAGACTATATATAGGTACATTTTATTAACCATATTTTTACTGTCTCTGTAGAAATAATGAAAAAATATGAAGGCATTTGATAGAGAGGACAATGGTACTTTATTCTTCTATAATTAAAATGAATAAATGCAGTTGCTTTTTCATTATATTTCATATATGTGATATATATGAGTGTCATGGATCCAGTCTAAGGTGTCGTCTCTCGTCTTTATCCTCACTAGGGTCACTGGGGGCCTAATCTGGGTACTATGGGTAAAGGCGGGGTACACCCTGTATGAGTGTTCAGTTCATCTCAGGGCTGAACATATATAGACAAACACAAAATAAAAACAAATAAATGTATTTATAGGGCCACATCATTTCTACTTTACTAGTGGGGACCTTTATTTCTATTTAACCATCGTGTCGACCTGAATTTTGGTCCCCATAGTGTCAGTGGTCCCCATGGTGTGACTGTGTAAACATATCAATGTGCCCATGAAGATAGGAATACAAGTACACACACATAGACACACACACACACACACACTGTGATTACAATAATCTAACCCAACCAATGTTGTGTTAGATTAAAAACACTGTTACGGGGATGAGTCTTTGTTACAGGGTTGAAGGTTGGACTCTTCTTTTTCACCCAGTTGACAGAATCACCCAGTAAAGTAATGATGAACCAAGAATGTTTAGTCTTAAAACGATAAAATTATAGAAATTCACTGTTTGATGAATGTTTAATGAATTTTATTTCCAGCACATTTGTGTCTGTTACATCACCATAACATTCAGGGCAATTTCATCTGCATATATTGTTGCTTTTACCACAACATATGTGGTCAAAGTATTCACATTCTGTACTTAAGTAGAAGTACAGCTACTGGTGTGAAAAAAAAAAAACTAGAAGTACTGATTCAACTGCTTTACTGAAGTCAAAGTAAAAAAAAAAAAAAGTACAACTTCTCAATTGTAATGAAGTAAAAAAATATATATTTTTTTTAATTTTATTTTTGTTATCATGGATTAAATACTTAACCATGAAAAAAGTATCCAAAAATAAAGCCATTAAAAGTGAATAACTGTGTAGAAAATGTGTTTGATCAGGTTGTAGTTACTAAGTTTTGTGGGTATGGACAAGAAATGAAAAAAGGCACAATACGAAGTCATAATTGTGATATAGAAAGTCACAATTTACATTTTAGCATTCTGTATAGTTTGAAAAAGTAACAAGAATATTCTGAGAATGTAAAGAGTATAAAGTACAGATATTTATATAAATGTAAAGAGTATAAAGTACAGATATTTATATAAATGTAAAGAGTATAAAGTACAGATATTTATATAAATATAAAGAGCATAAAGTACAGATATTTATATAAATATAAAGAGCATAAAGTACAGATATTTATATAAATATAAAGAGCATAAAGTACAGATATTTATATAAATGTAAAGAGTATAAAGTACAGATATTTATATAAATATAAAGAGCATAAAGTACAGATATTTATATAAATGTAAAGAGTATAAAGTACAGATATTTATATAAATATAAAGAGCATAAATTACAGATATTTATATAAATGTAAAGAATATAAATTACAGATATTTATATAAAAATATAGATGTAAAAGTAAAAGGTTGCCACAAAAATAAATAATCAAGTAAAGTACAGATACCTAAGAAGTCTATTTTAGTACAGTCAGGGCCAGCCTTAGCCATAGGCAGACTAGGCGGTCGCCTACAGTTGGGCGCCAGATGTCTTGGGGGCTCCCAGTCCAACAGAATTAGAATATTAAACTATAGTATTTTCTGCACTATAAGATGCACTTAAAAGACTTTTTACAAATAATTTTCTCACAGTGTGCCTCATATATGGATTAATTCTAGTTGTGCTTCATGACTTGGAATTTGGACATTTTGTTGCGTTTTGACTTTCGCATCATTTTGATTTATTGAATAATTTGGCCTTTTTAATCACATAATTTTGACTTTTTGTTGGATACTTTAGATTTTTTTGGTCGCATAATTTTGGCTTTTTATTTCATAATTTTGAGTTTAGTTGCATAATTTGGACTTTTTGTCACATAATTTGTCAGTGTGGTGTGAAAAATCTGGTAAATAAAGCATTAAACTTAACATTGACAGTGATTATTCATGGACACTCAGTCCGTACAACATCAGATGTAGGACACTATGTTTACAGATGCTCATTTATAATTGCACAAAAAGGAAAGAGGGGTGTTCGCCTGGTGTTCGCCTAGGGAACCACATTGACCAGAACTGACCCAAAGTACAGTAATGAAGTACTTTTACTTAGTTACTTTCCACCTCTGTAGCACACTACAGTATTTTAAAGTGGATAATGAGTGTACTTATGTGTTACCTAATAGCGTCTTTGTGAGTGTCCGTGATCATTTACACCAGCGGGCACCAGCAGAAGCTGCCAGCACACACTGAAAAGTGGGCTCAATTAAAAGCCCTTCATAAATATTAAACACTATCTATCAGCAAGTTATTCATATAAATGATGTATCTGCTTGTAAGCATAGACTATCACCATCTAAATGTCCTCTGTAAATACAGCTCAGTCATGGAATCCTGGCTCCGCTGTAATTCCAGAGCCGTCCAGTTTGAAACGGGCACCAGGCCAGAGCAGCACTTCAGCATGCTAGCTAACACACACACACACACACACACACTGTAAAAAATGATTTGGGTAAAATCATGATAAATACAAACTATGGAAATGTGTTCCACTTTAATCAACAATAATAATAATTACCAGTAAAATCTATTATAGCTGGTTAAATTCTACCTATTAACTACTAACAACTACTATTTAAAATAATATATTCAAATCAACACCATACTATTGTGACATGTTGGAGGAAGAGTTGGAAGGATTTCCCAGCATGCATTAGGACAAACTAGTTGGGATGGTTTTAATGTGTTTTACAGTGTTTTGAGTTGATTAGAAGTGCTGTGAAATGAAGAAAAATGAACAAAATATTCAGTAAAATGAACAAAATATTTAGTGAAATGAAGAAAAATGAACAAAATATTCAGAAAAATGAAACAAATGAACAAAATATTCAGAAAAATGAAAAAGAAATTAACAAAATATTCAATAAAATGAACAAAATATTCAGTGAAATGGACAAAATATTCAGGAAAATTCACAAAAATATTCAGTAACATGAACAAAAATTACCAAAATATTGAGTAAAGTGAACAAAGAAGACCAAAAATATTCAGTAAAAGGAACAAAAATGAACAAAATATTTAGTAAAATAAATAAAAATGACCAAAATATTCAGTAAACACAAGAAACATTTTTTTGTACAATTGTGTTGCATATTGTTGCACCATAAGTTCTGATATAAAGTGTGTCCTTATGTAGTGGGGTTTTATAGTGGAAAAGATTAAATTAATACAAAAATGACATCTTCACCTGTAATATTTTACATGCTTTTTATAATTGAAATCGATAATACGTCCAACTATAAATTAAATAGAACAACATGTTCTTTTTAGCAGTTAACAGTTAATAGCACTCATGTTTTATGTGTAATTAGTTGTTTAATCTAATGAAATATATCAGGTGGGTTTAACCTCAGTTCTTTGAGTGTGTTATACACGTTAAAATTAGTGACATTTTACTCCAAATACGGTTTAAAATCTACTAAAACCAAAATGAGTGACAATTGTTACCTGCCTTAAATTGTGTAAATAGTATAGATTAGTTTTTACAGTGCACCAGTGGCGGCACCACTAATGTTTGGCTCACGCTCACATGGCAAGTGATCAGTTTCGTCAGAGTAGGGAGAACCCTGCACAGGACTGGTTCATCTGTCAGCGGTGTGAAGGAGGGCTGTTGAAAGACACACCACGTTTGGACGCAAAACTTCTCTTTAATATTTCACAACCAAATTCGTTAAAGTACCACAGTCCAATTTTCTAGTGATGAAGCATATCTAATTACACTGTAAATGCATCACCAAACATTTAGTTAGAAAATAACCCCAGAGTAAATGTAGAAAACATCAGGGTGTGTTTTTCATAACTATTAAGAAGCGTTAAAATGACACCATTCATTAATTTGTTTTAAATTAAAGACACATAAGAACATAATAGACTGATATATAAATATATAAATACTACTGTGGCTGTGCAGGGGTGAAGAATGAACTCATTTGATACATCTGACCTGGAAAGTACAGGTGGTCAAAGTACTCACTTTCTGTACTACAGTAGAAGTACAGCTACTGGTGTGAAAAAATACTATAATAAAAAAATTATAAAAGTACTGAAGTTGAAGTACTGATTCCACTCCTTTACTGAAGTAAAAGTAAAAAAAAAAGGAAAAGTTCTCTATTCAATTGTAATAAAGTATAAAAATAAAACTGTAACTGTAGACGATGCGTTTTATTGGGTCATGGTACACAAAATTATGAGATAAAAAGTTAAAATTTTTACAGAAATAAGGCAAAATTATCATATAGTCAGTCAATTTCTGATTTATTACTTATTGTTTATACCGTCACATTTATGTAGTTGGAAAAAGTAATGAGTCTATTCTGAGAAAATGTAAATGTAAAGAGTATAAAGTACAGATATTTATATAAATGTAAAGAGTATAAAGTACAGATATTTATATAAATGTAAGGCATATAAAGTACAGTAAAAAGTTTCCAGAAAAATAAATACTCCGGTAAAGTACAGATACCTAACAACTGTACTTGTACTTAGTTCCTTCCACCTCTGCCTGTACAGTCATCCCAGTGAGGCCAAAGTCTGACAAATCATCTGTGAAATGTTTGCTTTTCATGTTTTTATAAAGAAATAAAGTACATTTGAATTAAATTTATTAAGTAACATTTAGTATAAGAACATTTGAAGTTGTTAAAAAGTCATATTCTAACAGTTAATACTACCAGGCTAGTATACTGCATCTGAGTTATATAATGAAAAACACATGAGGTGGGTGTAGCTCAAATGAAATAAAATTTCAGAAGCATTTTGTTCCTTCTCAGAGATCATTAGCCTCAAACAGA